>JAMWET010006518.1:75000-92500 GCA_024036415.1 Prochilodus magdalenae
GGTAGGTATTGGGTGGTGAGTGGGTCAGTAGGTACTGGGTGGTGAGTGGGTCAGTAGGTATTGGGTGGTGAGTGACTGGGCAGGTATTGGGTGGTGAGTGACTGGGCAGGTATTGGGTGGTGAGTGGGTCGGTAGGTATTGGGTGGTGAGTGGGTCAGTAGGTATTGGGTGGTGAGTAGGTCAGTAGGTATTGGGTGGTGAGTGGGTCAGTAGGTATTGGGTGGTGAGTGGGTCAGTAGGTATTGGGTGGTGAGTGGGTCAGTAGGTATTGGGTGGTGAGTGACCGGGCAGGTATTGGGTGGTGAGTGGGTCAGTAGGTATTGGGTGGTGAGTGGGTCAGTAGGTATTGGGTGGTGAGTGGGTCGGTAGGTATTGGGTGGTGAGTGACCGGGCAGGTATTGGGTGGTGAGTGACCGGGCAGGTATTGGGTGGTGAGTGGGTCAGTAGGTATTGGGTGGTGAGTGGGTCAGTAGGTATTGGGTGGTGAGTAGGTCAGTAGGTATTGGGTGGTGAGTAGGTCAGTAGGTATTGGGGGGTGAGTAGGTCAGTAGGTATTTGGTGGTGAGTGACCGGGCAGGTATTGGGTGGTGACTGGGTCAGTAGGTATTGGGTGGTGAGTGGGTCGGTAGGTACTGGGTGGTGAGTGACTGGGCAGGTAATGGGTGGTGAGTGGGTCAGTAGGTATTGGGTGGTGAGTAGGTCAGTAGGTATTGGGTGGTGAGTGACCGGGCAGGTATTGGGTGGTGAGCGGGTCAGTAGGTATTGGGTGGTGAGTAGGTCAGTAGGTATTGGGTGGTGAGTGACCGGGCAGGTATTGGGTGGTGACTGGGTCGGTAGGTATTGGGGGGTGAGTAGGTCAGTAGGTATTGGGTGGTGAGTGACCGGGCAGGTCATCCAGACCAATCACTGCTGCAGATGAGCTTCTGCCCAAATGTCCAGGTTTGGATGCGTCGCTCGATGACGAGGCCTCAAATCCGGCTGACCTGACTCGCACTGCCAGTCCACGGCTCCCTCGCCAGCCTGACAGCCTCCTTACTGTAACCCACAGTCTGTCATCATCACCATGAGCTCACCTTATTCTCTGTGGTTGCACAACAACTTCCAGGTACATGCATTTTCATATTTCAGATGTTCTATTTTTAGTTTCATGTGAGCTGGCAGTTATTAAAGCATGTCTGTACTCTGTATGACTCCGTATGACATCACGTGTGAGTCAGTTATAAACACTACTCTGGAGCGTCTGTAAGGTGACACGTGAAATGCATGTGCCACACCAGCCTGACGGCAAACCGAACAAGAAGATCAGCCAGCTGGGTCAAAACATCCGAAGACAAACCAACCCAACCCAAGAACAGCTCCAAACGATTCCACACCAAAAACCAAACATAAATAAAATTAAAAATTAATACAGACGTGCCCAAATGAGGCACGACCCTACTAACACATCACTCCATCCATCCGTATGCTCTGAACTCGAGCTGGGTATATACTGTATCTATCCCGAATCGCTCTCAGGAGCCCAGTGAACTCCAGCGTGGGACCGTGATAGGATCCACCTGCGCTACAAGTCCAGTGGTGAAATTCCCCCTACTAAATATTCCACAGTCCACTGTCAGTGGGATTAGAACACAGTGGGAGAGATTGGGAACGACAGCAGCTCAGCCACGACAGAGCGGGTTCAGCGGATGCTGAGGGTCATAGGTCACAGAGGTCACCAACTTTCTCCAGAGTCCATCACTACAGACCTCCAACCTTCATGTGTCCTTCAGATCAGCTCAGGAACAGTGTGTGGAGCTTCATGGAATGGGTTTCCATGGCGAGCAGCTGCATCAACGCCTACATCACCAAGCGCAGTGCAGAGCGTGGAACGCAGTGGTGTAAAGCTCCGCCCCTGGACTGGAGCAGTGGAGGCGTGTTCTCTGGAGTGACCAATCACGCTTCTCCGTCTGTTCTAGTACTCTAGCCTGCTACAGTACAGGTACTGCTCCAGCACACTGGGTCTACCTGTCTCACCTTATCCTGTGCAACCCTGGGCTGGCATAATGCCAATAGAGCTGAACTGAATTCATTCACACTGCAGCATGGGGAAATAAGGAACAGAGCTGAAACCACAGGAAGCCCCTCCCCCCCGAAGCCTGCGTGATAGTGGAACTCGCGTAGGGAAGTGAACACGGTCCTGTGAATCTCCGCACACAGGGAAGCCATAGGTAAACTCACTATACGAGAGTGAGGAGGTGGATCAGGGGGCCATACCGCACCCACGGCCCCGTCAAAGCTTCCCCTTCTTCTGAATGTAAATCTCCCCCGGGTTTGTTTTTCAAATAAGTCCTGAGAACACAAATGCAAAAAGAGTCCAGCGACCCTGAAGGAGCCTCGACCAATCAGCTGCAAGCACTGAGCGCTGACATCACAGCAAGCCTATTCCTAACACAGTACAGTCGCTAATAAACCCAAGCCGACCTGCTACCTAACACCTCACCACACCTCCACAAGCATGTGACTAGGTTGGACATGGACTGGACACGGTTCTGGATGTAGCCACACAGTGTCCACACACCTGCAGATCCAGCTACTTCCTTCACACTATGGTCTTTGGCCACACCCACATGCAGTCCCTCCTTGTAGCCAATCATTAACATCTGCTCTGGAGCCATTTTCCACACATGGAGCGAGACATTCCCTGCACTGTAGCACCTCTTCCCAATCTATGGATCCCGTCACTCACACCCCACAGGGATTTATAGACCCATCATCATCGTACAGCGCCACCTGCAGGAGCCTGAAGGTACTACCACCCTAAACATGCAAGGGGACTGTCCGGTGAGTCTGGGCTCTATATAAAGCCACCCAGACGTCAGTGCAGTGAGTCACTGGTACCCGACAGAGGAAACATAGTCAGCTGTATTTGATAGACCGCTGCAGTCAGAAGCCAGCGCAAGCCGGACCCCTTCTGCCTGGTGGTTCTCTGATCCGATCCTGTGAGATAGCTGGGCATGCTGTGGGGGCGATGCTCTTCCTGTCTCTATGTTGTGTCTGTGTAAAGTGTTAGCTTACCCATATCCTCCGTAGGGGCCAACAGCACGACGACCAGCAGAAGCATGCCATCTCTCTCTCTCTCTCTCTCTTTCTCTCTCTTCTTTCTCGGTAGTCCAATGAGTGATTCTTATGGCAGATTTCAAAAGTGACCTCGACAATCAAGCTCAGTCCAACTGATTTCACAAAGTCCAAACAGAGCGACTCTTACGATCTACTACCGTCCCATAGAACACAACCTAGTCCACTTAGTCCAATAAAGCAACTCCCTACTACAGCAGGGTGACTACAACAGCGTGACTACAACAGGGTGACTACAACAGGGTGACTACAACAGCGTGACTCTTATCCCCGAATTTGGTCCAACAGAGTGACTCTAACTATGTAGTGCTGTCCAGTACAGTGGCTCTTACAGTCCAGCTCAGCCCAAAAGAGTGCCTCCTGTAAAGCAATACAGTCCAGCAGAGTGACTTACTGACTTACAGTCCAGCAGAGTTACCGTCACACTCCAGTTCAGTCCAACAGAGTAACTCCAACAATCCAGTAGCTGTCCTATAGAGCAACCCCTACAGTCCAGTAGCTGTCCAACAGAGCAACCCTTACAGTCCAGTAGCTGTCCTATAGAGCAACCCCTACAGTCCAGTAACTGTCCTTTAGAGCAACCATTAAAGTCCAGTAGCTGTCCAACAGAGCAACCCTTACAGCCCAGTAGCTGTCCTATAGACCAACCCTTACAGTCCAGTAACTGTCCTATGGAGCAACCCTTACAGTCCAGTAGCTGTCCTATAGAGCAACCCCTACAGTCCAGTAGCTGTCCTATAGAGCAACCCCTACAGTCCAGTAGCTGTCCTATAGAGCAACCCTTACAATCCAGTAGCTGTCCTATAGAGCAACCCTTACAGTCCAGTAACTGTCCTATAGAGCAACCCCTACAGTCCAGTAGCTGTCCTATAGAGCAACCCCTACAGTCCAGTAGCTGTCCTATAGAGCAACCCTTACAGTCCAGTAGCTGTCCTATAGAGCAACCCTTACAGTCCAGTAACTGTCCTATAGAGCAACCCTTACAGTCCAGTAGCTGTCCTATAGAGCAACCCTTACAGTCCAGTAGCTGTCCTATAGAGCAACCCTTACAGTCCAGTAGCTGTCCTATAGAGCAACCCTTACAGCCCAGTAACTGTCCTATAGAGCAACCCTTACAGCCCAGTAGCTGTCCTATAGACCAACCCTTACAGCCCAGTAGCTGTCCTATAAAGCAACCCCTACAGTCCAGTAGCTGTCCTATAGAGCAACCCTTACAGTCCAGTAACTGTCCTATAGACCAACCCTTACAGCCCAGTAGCTGTCCTATAGAGCAACCCTTACAGTCCAGTAGCTGTCCTACAAAGCAACCCTTACAGTCCAGTAGCTGTCCTATAGAGCAACTCTTACAGTCCAGTAACTGTCCTATAGAGCAACTCTTACAGTCCAGTAGCTGTCCTATAGAGCAACCCCTACAGTCCAGTAGCTGTCCTATAGGGCAACCCCTACAGTCCAGTAGCTGTCCTATAGAGCAACACTTACAGTCCAGTAGCTGTCCTATAGAGCAACCCTTACAGTCCAGTAGCTGTCCTATAGAGCAACCCTTACAGTCCAGTAGCTGTCCTATAGAACAACCCTTACAGTCCAGTAACTGTCCTATAGAGCAACCCCTACAGTCCAGTAGCTGTCCTATAGAGCAACCCCTACAGTCCAGTAACTGTCCAACAGAGTAACCATTAAAGTCCAGTAGCTGTCCAACGGTGTAACCCACATCCAGCACAGTATACAGAACCACTCCTTTATGTAGCTCCTCCGACCCGATCGCTCATCCTCTTACAGCTCCGTCTGGCTCTGCTGTCTGCATCTGCTTATGACAGCACTACCGGGTGATGATGCGATCATGACTCTTCCTATCTGAATTCATCAGCGAGAGAGCGAGAGAGAGAGAGAGAGAGAGAGAGAGAGAGAGAGAGAGAGAGAGAGAGCCAGGAACAGGGGACTTCCGCTCACAGACCACAAGCACTACAACACCCACGTCACAACAAGTTCACACAAGTCGCCCCACAAACATGCAAGACACAACAAAGTGAGATTTGTTAAAACGCTCCCAGACGTTCATCACACCCGAGCTTTCACTTCACCTAACGGTTTAACCACGCCGGCCAGCCAGCGGTAGTTTCCTCTGTGCGCCGTCCACAGCAGGACGTAGCAGCACAGCGCTAAAAAGGGCAATCCAGCTACACTACTTCAGGAAGGAGGGAACGTCTGGAGTGGCTGGGAACATCTTTCCTCACACTGTACACCTTACTGTCATCTACCCACATGCGGTTCATATATACTCCTATCCCGGCATTCCAAGATAGACAGGGCTGGCATTCACAGGGCTGCAGATGTGACGGACTGGCATGATGAACATTCAGGAGCAGTTACACATCTGGCCATCAAAACCACCAGTAAAACCTCGGGGAAAGCATCCACCAAATCTGGACCAACTGACCACTCTCTGACGTAGGAGTGTGTGAACACTGATGTGGCTACAGCCAGAACCTCGTCCAGTACAGGCCCAAACCAGTCCCAGCTGTTACTGGTGCTGGTGTTACTCACTAGTAGGCACGATACATGCAAACATGTTAGGTAGTCAGCCAGTTAGCTAGCATGCTAATGCTAATGTTTACTGTGCTCAGGAAATCTGATTTATTCCCAAACTATTTCATTAAAGTTCCGCATCAGCTCTGAACATCTGGCCGGAGTAGCCTATATAAAGTTCTCCTCTTCCGAAACGGGAAGTTCAGGATTCCTTGGTTGGCCGGAGTAGCCTATATAAAGTTCTCCTCTTCCTAAATGGGAAGTTCAGGATTCCTTGGCTGGCCTGAGTAGCCTATATAAAGTTCTCCTCTTCCTAAATGGGAAGTTCAGGATTCCGTGGTTGGCCTGAGTAGCCTATATAAATTTCTCCTCTTCCGAAATGGGAAGTTCAGGATTCCGTGGTTGGCCTGAGTAGCCTATATAAAGTTCTCCTCTTCCTAAATGGGAAGTTCAGGATTCCGTGGTTGGCCTGAGTAGCCTATATAAAGTTCATTACATTTCCTAAATGGGAATTGCAGGTGGTCCGTGGTTGGCCTGAGTAGGCTATATAAAGTTCTCCTCTTCCTAAATGGGAAGTTCAGGATTCCGTGGTTGGCCTGAGTAGCCTATATAAAGTTCTCCTCTTCCTAAATGGGAAGTTCAGGATTCCGTGGTTGGCCTGAGTAGGCTATATAAAGTTCTCCTCTTCCGAAATGGGAAGTTCAGGATTCCGTGGTTGGCCTTAGTGGTTTGGCCTGAGTAGGCTATATAAAGTTCTCCTCTTCCTAAATGGGAAGTTCAGGATTCCGTGGTTGGCCTGAGTAGCCTATATAAAGTTCTCCTCTTCCTAAATGGGAAGTTCAGGATTCCGTGGTTGGCCTGAGTAGGCTATATAAAGTTCTCCTCTTCCTAAATGGGAAGTTCAGGATTCCGTGGTTGGCCTGAGTAGGCTATATAAAGTTCTCCTCTTCCTAAATGGGAAGTTCAGGATTCCGTGGTTGGCCTGAGTAGCCTATATAAAGTTCTCCTCTTCCTAAATGGGAAGTTCAGGATTCCTTGGTTGGTCCATGTTCTTCTGCCTCCACCACACTAAGGCCTATGTGCAATGTAACAACGCCCTTTGCCCAGCAGATGGCAGTATACAATCACATAAGGCACAGGGTCAGCTCTAGCGGCCACAAGGTGGCACTCCGGTCGAAGCTTGCATGTGGATTAACAGCCTAAGGAGTGAGCAGATGACAAGATGTCAGTCCCCCGGCGACTTCTCCAGAGCTACGGACATGCGGCGGTACCACCCTCAGAGTTAAACTTTAATCTCCGTGAGATACAGGGACACACACGTGCTCCATACAAGGAAGCATATCCCGCCGGCTGAATGCCCCGGGGCAGTAAATCTCTGTCAGGGCACACAATCTTCACAGTCTCGAGTCATAATCAATCATTAATTTCAGCCAGGAATCGAGAAATACCCCGGGAACCAGAGGAACCTGTCTACCAGGAACTAGCTGTTGATATGTGCGCCTGGCTGGTACACAGCTTCATCCATACACATCTGTGGAGCATGAGGATTATTCCAGGCTCCATAGGGAAAACTCAACGCAGCACGCCATTCCATACATCACACGGACATATGGACAGGGTGCATGATCGGACCGGGCATTAAAAGGGAAGAACTCCGACATCAGTCAACTCCGAGGCGCTCCTGTACCTGTCACCAGCCTGCATTCCTGCTCCTCCCACACAAACAGGTTCAATAACAGGCAAGGCCTCGAATCCGAGCGCCAGCTGACTACGCCAGAACTCTGCGGACTTCCCGATCTAAAAATAACTCACTCATAATGAAGTTCCGACGAACCGGCCTCTCCAGACTCCACCCACAAATCTGCTCAGCAGAACCCAGTACATACCACAGTACCTACACTTAGAGCTTAGAGTTATACACTCCACCTAATGAGGAACTGTAGGACAGACTCAGTCTATACCACAGTACCTACATTTAGAGCTTAGAGTTATACACTCCACCTAATGAGGAACTGTAGAACACTCAGTCTATACCACAGTACCTACATTTAGAGCTTAGAGTTATACACTCCACCTAATGAGAAACTGTAGAACAGACTCAGTCTATACCACAGTACCTACATTTAGAGCTTAGAGTTATACACTCCACCTAATGAGAAACTGTAGAACAGACTCAGTCTATACCACAGTACCTACATTTAGAGCTTAGAGTTATACACTCCACCTAATGAGAAACTGTAGAACAGACTCTGTCTATACCACAGTACCTACATTTAGAGCTTAGAGTTATACACTCGCCCTAATGAGGAACTGTAGAACAGACTCAGTCTATACCACAGTACCTACATTTAGAGCTTAGAGTTATACACTCCACCTAATGAGGAACTGTAGGACAGACTCAGTCTATACCACAGTACCTACATTTAGAGCTTAGAGTTATACACTCGAGCTAATGAGAAACTGTAGAACAGACTCAGTCTATACCACAGTACCTACATTTAGAGCTTAGAGTTATACACTCCACCTAATGAGGAACTGTAGAACACTCAGTCTATACCACAGTACCTACATTTAGAGCTTAGAGTTATACACTCCACCTAATGAGGAACTGTAGGACAGACTCAGTCTATACCACAGTACCTACATTTAGAGCTTAGAGTTATACACTCGAGCTAATGAGAAACTGTAGAACAGACTCTGTCTATACCACAGTACCTACATTTAGAGCTTAGAGTTATACACTCGACCTAATGAGAAACTGTAGAACAGACTCGGTCTATACCACAGTACCTACATTTAGAGCTTAGAGTTATACACTCGACCTAATGAGGAACTGTAGAACAGACTCAGTCTATACCACAGTACCTACATTTAGAGCTTAGAGTTATACACTCCACCTAATGAGAACCTGTAGAACAGACTCAGTCTATACCACAGTACCTACATTTAGAGCTTAGAGTTATACACTCGAGCTAATGAGAAACTGTAGAACAGACTCTGTCTATACCACAGTACCTACATTTAGAGCTTAGAGTTATACACTCCACCTAATGAGAAACTGTAGGACAGACTCAGTCTATACCACAGTACCTACATTTAGAGCTTAGAGTTATACACTCGACCTAATTAGAAACTGCAGAACAGTCTCAGTCTATACCACAGTACCTACATTTAGAGCTTAGAGTTATACATTCGACCTAATGAGAAACTGTAGAACAGACTCAGTCTATACCACAGTACCTACATTTAGAGCTTAGAGTTATACACTCCACCTAATGAGGAACTGTAGGACAGACTCAGTCTATACCACAGTACCTACATTTAGAGCTTAGAGTTATACACTCGACCTAATGAGAAACTGTAGAACAGACTCAGTCTATACCACAGTACCTACATTTAGAGTTTAGAGTTATACACTCCACCTAATGAGAAACTGTAGGACAGACTCAGTCTATACCACAGTACCTACATTTAGAGCTTAGAGTTATACACTCCACCTAATGAGACTGTAGAAAGTGACTGAGTGTATATGATATCAGTAGGCTCCAGTCACCCACAGTAAAACCCAATAAGCTGAGCTGTGCAGATTTCCATTCTGTTTATTGGAAGTAATTATGTAGTTAATGTAATTGTGGGCGGAGCATGTACGAGCCAATTACAAACAGCGAGCAGCCCTGACCGTGCACTGTAATGGTTTTATTGAGTAAACACTCATCTCACTATCTGAAACGTGGCCTCCTGGCTGAGATTCCCAGAGCTGGAAAACATAACTACCACGTGACGGAAAGCATCCGAGGACCTCTGATCCGTTACCGCTCACCGAAGCACATGAACCGAGCAGGATCTCTCAGCGTGCTAGATAAGCTAAGCCTAAGTTTAGCGGCCCCAGATCAGCCATAGCTTAACCCCACCTCCCTGTATCTACACTCCCCGTCCACTCCACCAGCTCCACGGACCCTACAGGACACTCTGTAGGTGTACAGGTCCAGACTGTAGTCCATCTGTTTCTCTGTGTACTGTATTACCCTGTTCTTCAATGGTCAGGACCCCCACAGGACCACCACAGAGCAGGTATGGTGTGGGTGGTGGATCATTCTCAGCACTGCAGTGACACTGACGTGGTGGTGGTGTGTTAGTGTGTGTGGTGCTGGTGTGAGTGGATCAGACACAGCAGTGCTGCTGGACACCTCAGTGTGGCATCCTGTGGGCAGCGTCCTGTGGGCAGCGTCCTGTGGGGCAGCGTCCTGTGGGCAGCGTCCTGTGGGCAGCGTCCTGTGGGCAGCGTCCTGTGGGGCAGTGTCCTGTGGGGCAGCGTCCTGTGGGGCAGCGTCCTGTGGGGCAGCGTCCTGTGGGGCAGCGTCCTGTGGGGCAGCGTCCTGTGGGCAGTGTCCTGTGTTCACTGATGAAGGACTAGAGGATGACCAACACTGCACTGTGCAGCAGCAGATGAGCTATCGTCTCTGACTGTCCATCTACAAGGTGGAGCAGCAAGGTAGGAGTGTCTAATAGAGTGGACAGTGAGTGGACACAGTGTCTCAACACTCCAGCAGCACTGCTGTGTCTGATCCACTCACACCAGCACCACACACACTAACACACCACCACCACGTCAGTGTCCCTGCAGTGCTGGGAATGATCCACCATGGTGTTGATATGTTATCTCTACAGAGAACTCGTTAACCTGCACAACGCCAGTTTACTGAACACAGTTAAATATGAAATATGGCCCGTTTACAGCTTCACCTCACACTACGGTGGAGGTGGTTCCCACATGGAAGCCATGTACCTACGGATGTGCCACTACAGTCTTACGGACCCCGGGACCACTCTGGTACGTTGGGTCACGTGTGTACCGGTTTCTGGGTGCTCTGGGTTTCGCTTTCAGCCTACTCTGGTGTGGTCTACTGTGCATGTGGAAGGCTTCCACTCCGGGGTGGGCTGGGAAAGAGCTGGCATGACTACCTCGACTTGACAGGCTTGAGGCAGACGGAGGCACTTTGCAAGAAAGGCCAGCAAAGTTAGTACTTCCTGAACACGCTAGATGCTTCTACTGTTGGACACTAGGGATAAGAATCAGCTGAGCTCTGCTGGGACGGTGGTGGACCAGTAGACCGGTCCAGCAGTAGGCCGGTCTCACACTACACCCCTGGAGATCGGTCAGAGATCCGGAGTACCTCAGTTCGCATGCAACTTGAACGTGCTTGAACGCGCATGCCTAGCAACCTTCTTCTACGGGAAGCTGGAGCTCCTGCACGGTGGAGCAGCATGCATCAGCACCGGCCTCGGGTTTGGGAAACTAGGTGTGTCTAGCACGCTGCCAACCTGAAGCCACAAAAACGCGACGCCCGGAGCTGCACAGTCGGTCTACGGTTCAGACGGAACTCTTAGAAGGTACAGTGAAACCGAAGCAGTGATGGTGAGTCCCTCCCCCAAACCAGCCCAGAACCAGTCCTGGGTGTGGACCCAAGCTGTGAAAATGGCCCAGGTGAGGCTAAGGGTTAAATCTGTCCAGCAGAACCTTAAACCTCAGCTGCCTTTCCCTGTCCCCAGCCAAGGGCGCAATAGGATCACGTATCTAACTGTTCCACACTCGGCTACGCATGTGAGGTAACCAAGGACGGGTCTTATCTCTGTACCTGACTGACCCAACACCACCATTACAGACCTCCAGCGAGCAGTGGTGTCCTCCATGACTCAGCACCATCGGCAGGCGGCTGCACCACGCAGGACTACATGCACACAGACCGTTACCACGACTGTCCTTAACACCACGTCACCGTCACCAAAGACTGCAGTGGTGTCGTACCAGACTGTCATGGAGGGACTCAGAATGGCAGCGGGTCATCTTCAGTGACGAGTCCCGCTTTAGTCTTGGTGGAGACGCCCAACGAATCCGTGTGTGGAGGCACCGTGGTCAGCACCGAGCGCTCCAGAAGACCTGGTGTCCCCACACCCCTACCGCACCATCTGCAGGAACTGTGTGAGGATGTTCAAGCTGCATGGGATGGATTATCACAGGACTCCATTAGGAACCTCTACAGCTCCATACCGAGACGTCTGGCGTGTTGGGTTAGCGAACACGGCGGCCCAACGCCATACTGAGAGACAGACTTCTGTATGTGTAGCTCAATAAATATTGATCATATCAGTCTAAATTTATCATCAGTTATTGATCCTGGTCACCTTTATCCTCCTTCCCAGCAGCGTTCCCGATCCCACACCTCCTTCCGGGTGCGGATACTGTTTTGATGATGAGTGTATTATCACACGGCTCGGCTGAACAGTGCAGGTATGCAGTTTGGGTGTTTACCTGTGTGACTCACTCGGCTCTGTTGTTGTTGTCTGTGTGAGTGCGTTCAGGCTTGTCTAGATTCCCTGTGTGTTTGGGTTCTAATGCACCTAGTCATCTTCTCTGCGGCGTGTCTTGTTTTTCCTGACTCACCCAGCTGGGCTGTGCTCTCTCTCGGTGCGCGCTCCGGCTCCTGATCCGCGACAGCGGGCCGTCTACAGAACTCTCAGCGGGAGCGGACCGCCGGCTGACGCTCCTCGACCGCGTCCGCGACGGATCCTGCACACACACAGTCGCACTGAGAGGAGGGTTCTACCTAACACACAGCAGAACACTGACTACACACAGCCCCCAAATCAGTACCAGCCAAAAACAGATATACCTAGAGCCGTGTGCAAAACTACTGGCACCAGCCGTGGCGTGCACGCACTCACCTGAGTCCCTTTGTTCCTCTGCTGTGCCGGATTGGGTTCCTGGGATGCCAGCTCCCAGTTTGGAGTCCAGGCTGGTTCAGCTTGAGAGCTCAGGGCCTCTCTCCTGGACCCGGAGGCTGCAGCAGAAGCTCCGTCTGTAGGTGGAGTCCAGACTCTCTCCGGAGTCAAAAGGGAGAACGGGGAAGGACCCTGGTTGGAGACCGCTGGAGATGTGAAAGCGGGGGCTTGGGTGGGGGTCAGCGCGGGTGCTGAGGTTGGGGCTGAAACTCTTTCCTCCTGTCGGTGAAGCAGTTGCTCTATGCTCAGCCTGGTGCTGATGGGCCTTCTGGAACCCTCGCTGGCAGACACCCACAGAGGCTCATCCACAGTGACCTCACCCTGCGACACGCCCCAGGGCTCAGCCTGAGGGGAGAGCCATCCTGAGCCAGGCTGGTGACCCCCAGATGTCCAGTCCGGTTGGGTTTTGGCTTGGTGCAGGACCTGGGGCTGCAGGGGCGGCTGGGTGGCGAGCCTTTCGGGTTCTGAGAGGAGCGAGGGTTGGATCGAGGGCTGGTACTGAGGAAGCTGGTACTGAGGCTGAGGAACAGGGGTGGGTTGAGACTGGTACAGGGGCTGAAGCGGATACGGCGGGATACCCTGCTGCTGGTACGGAGGGAGTGAGCCGGGTTGGAGATTGGGCAGGGAGGCTTGGGGGTGAACTGGTTGAGACTGGAATTGCGGTGGAAGCTGGTACTGAGGCTGAGGAACGCCCTGGTGCTGGTTTTGTGGGAAGACCTGGGGGTTAACCGGAGTCACTGGTTTGGATGTGGCAAATTCCGGCATTCCGAAAGGATCTACAGACACCTCGGGTTGCTTCTGGGGCAGGAAGGAATCTACGTCCAGGATGGACGGCTTGTAGGCTTCTTCGGCACGCGGCGAAGGCTGCTTCCATCTGCTCGTGGGGCTTGCGGCCCTGTCACCCAAGGAGACGGCGTCCAGATCCAGGACCTTGGGCCTCAGGGGGGACTGAGGCAATCTCCTTTCCTGTTCGGCCTCCTGCCTCTGTCGTTCCTCCTCTCTTTCCTTCTTCAGCCGGGCCGCTTGCTTCTCCCTCTCCTCTTTCTGCAGCTGGAACTCACGAAGCTGACGTCTCTCCAGTTCCTTGATCTTCTCAAGTTCTTCGAGCTCTTTCTGCTTCTCTCTCTCCGCGGCTCTCTGTTGTTCCGACTGTATCCATCTCTGCATCTCCCTCTGTTCCAGTTCCTTCTGCCTCTCCAGCTCCCTTTGCCTTTCCAGTTCTCTCTGCCTCTCCAGCTCCCTTTGCCTTTCCAGTTCTCTCTGCCTCTCCAGCTCCCGTTGCCTTTCCAGTTCCTTCTGCCTCTCCAGCTCCCGTTGCCTTTCCAGTTCCTTCTGCCTCTCCAGCTCCCGTTGCCTGTCCAGTTCCCTCTGCCTCTCCAGTTGTCTCTGCCTTTCTTTTTCGAGCTCCCGTTGCCTCTCCAGCTCTCTTTGCCTCTCAAGTTCTTTCTGCCTCTCGATCTCTCGTTGCCTTTCGAGTTCCCTCTGCCTCTCCAGTTCCCTCTGCCTCTCCAGTTCTTTCTGCCTCTCGATCTCTCGTTGCCTTTCGAGTTCCCTCTGCCTCTCCAGTTCTCGTTGCCTCTCCAGCTCTTTCTGCCTCTCCAGCTCCCTCTGTTTCACTCTCTCGATTTCCCTTTGCTTCTCCAGCTCCATCTGCCTCTCCCTTTCTCGTTCCATCTCCCTCTGTTTCTCAAACTCTCTCATCCTCAGCATTTCCTGCTCCAGCATCCTCTCTTTCTCCCGCTCGTATTCTTTCTGTCGCTGCCTCTCAAATTCCCTTTGTTGCTCGAGCTCCCTCTCGGCCGCCTTCCTCTTCTCATATTCGATCTGGTCCTGGCGCTCCTTTTCCAGTTGTTTCTGTCGTTCCAGTTCCTTTTGTTTCTCCAGTTCTCTCTGCCTCTCCAGCTCCCTCTGCCTCTCCAGCTCTCTCTGCCTCTCCAGCTCCCTCTGCCTCTCCAGCTCCCTCTGCCTCTCCAGCTCCCTCTGCCTCTCCAGCTCCCTCTGCCTCTCCAGCTCCCTCTTCTGCGCCCTCTCGATCTCCTTTTGCCTCTCCGTCTCCAGCTCCCACTGCTTCTTCTGCCTCTCCAGGTCTCTTGTGCGTTCGAACTCGGCTAGCTTCTGCCTTTCCATCTCCAGGTTCTCCTCCATCTCCTTCGGCTGCGTGGGGATCCACGCTCTCTCTCTCCCTTCACGTTTCCGCCATTCCTCTGCGGAGCTTTTCAGGAGTGCTGGGTCCATCGAAGGGTTCCTTCTCACCGAGGCTGATCTACTCGGATAGCCCCACCTACCGACTTTTACAGAAAAGTCATCGAATGGCACCTCGGCCTTGGTGCGGTCCTCGGCCTTGGTGCGGTCCTCGGTTTTCCCTCGGCCCTCGCTTCCAAACTTCCTTTGTTCGTCGGTTCCGGCCGTCTGGTGCACGGTCTCGTTCAGCTGACCAGTCAAAGCAAAGTAGGTGGCCCTCGGCCTGGCGACTGGATGCTCACTGGCTTCCACCATCTTGGGCCTTTTGGCTGCAGCTGCAGCTTCTTCTCTTTCCCTCTCTCTCTCCGCCTGCTTCTGCCTCTCCACCGCCATCTGTCTCTGCCTCTCTGCCTCGCTCTGTCGCTCCTCCTCTTCCATCTCAGCTCGGGCAGCCATGTTCAGCTCCGTCTGCCTCTGGAGCTCCTCCTCCATCTTCCTCAGCATCTCCCTTTGCTTATCCCTCTCGGCGTCCGCAGGTTCCGACTGTTCCCATTTCGGCAGCGCCCCGACTCTGAGGACACGGGAACTGCCGGGCTCCGTGGTGGAGAAGGCTGGAAGCACCTCTTTATCGGTGACCTGGCTGCCCAGGGTTAAACTGCGATCTTCGGCTGGACCTCCACCGCCTTGCTGCAGCCTTTCTGATCTTTCCGACTTTTGGGAACGGAGAGTGAGCGCCCGGTCTTCCAGATGAGCAGCCGGGACGCTTTCACTGACCGCTCGGATCTCTTTGACGGGAGCCCAGGTGTCGAAAACGTGATCCACGCGCCGCGGGCTGGAGGGGGACTCCGGCTCCCTGTAAGTTGCAGTGACCAAACTCCCATCCTCTTCTTCCTTCGGAGCTTTGGGAGCGCCGTCGTCTTTAGCCCGGAGAGAGAGGTTCCGTCTGGGCATGGGCTTCACCACAGGACTCGCCGGGCCGCTGCCGTCCTCCACCATTTGAACGCTGTGCCTTTCCACCACGTTATCAAACAGCGAAGCTCGAACCGTCTGAAACGGACTGTCGCTCGAGGGGTCTTCCTGTGGCCTCCTGTCATCCGGGGTCTTCAACTGTCCAAAGGAAAAGGGGTCCTCAGTCTGGAAAATAAAAGTGAAGTGTTATTTCATTGTCACGGCGAGGCTAATGCCGCTAGCAAGCCAGGGAAGCTAATACTCCACCATTCAGCAATTAGCGTAAAAAATCTGGAACTAATTTCTCAACACACTTATTTATTCTGTAAATCAGTTTTTGTATGTCTCTGGAGCCGCACAGTCCGCACAACCCTGCCCCCTTGTCTCCAAACGTCAAGCTCGAACTGTTCCCATCGGACTGTTGTTCCAGGAGTCTTCCTGTGACCTCCCGTCAACCGGGGTCCTCAACTGTCCAAAGGAAAAGGGGTGCACGGATCTCTTTGACGGTGCCCAGGTTTCAACAGCGTGATCCACGGGCCATGGATTGGAGGAGGACTCCGGCGGGGGACAGACTGGAGGAGGACTCCAGCGGGGGACAGACCGGAGGAGGACTCCAGCGGGGGACAGACCGGAGGAGGACTCCAGCGGGGGACAGACTGGAGGAGGACTGCGGCTCCCTGTATGATGCACAGGCCCCGCAGGAGAGAACGTCCAGCGCTCAGTCCTGAACACTAGCTTCCTATCCCATCCCGTCCCGTCTCTTCCCGTCCCATCCCATCCCGTCTCATCCCGTCCCGTCCCGTCCCGTCCCACCCCATCCCGTCCCGTCCCACCCCATGCCGTCCCACCCCGTCCCGTCCCATCCCATCCCACCCCATCCCGTCCCGTCCCATCCCACCCCATCCTGTCCCATCCCGTCCCATCCCACCCCATCCTGTCCCATCCCACCCCATCCCATCCCGTCCCATCTCTTCCCGTTCCATCCCATCCCGTCCCATCTCTTCCCGTTCCATCCCATCCCGTCCCGTCCCATCCCACCCCATTCTATCCGATCACAGCCGTACGCTGCTCCTCAGTTTCAGTTTCTATTAAAGTCCGAGCTGAGGAAGCTAACGTTGTTCCACCTGTACCACGGTGATACTTTATCTGATGAGTTCGGAGGATCGTAAGGTGGACGCCTGTCCTGTCCTTTACCTTGATCACAGTCTGGTTTAAAAAGGGATCACACGTGGTTCGTCCTACCACTCAACACTCAGCAGAATCCAGGTCACCAGAATCACAGAGATGTGCGGTACATCATTCATACAGCCCACAATACTAAGACATGACGTTCGGTCCACACGGCCCAGCCCTGCCCTCCTGGTCTGCAGGACGTCCCGGATCAGAAGTGGATACCTCAAAATCTAAACTTACAAGGCAACCAAATCAGTGTGAGTGAGAAAGTGAGTGAGTGAGTGAGTGAGTGCGTGAGAGAGCGAGATAGCGAGTGAGTGAGTGAGTAAGGGAGTGAGTGAGTGAGTGAGTGAGTGAGAGAGCGAGTGAGTGAGTGAGTAAGGGAGTGAGTGAGTGAGTGAGTGAGTGAGTAAGGGAGTGAGTGAGTGAGTGAGTGAGTGAGTAAGGGAGTGAGTGAGTGAGTAAGGGAGTGAGTGAGTGAGTAAGGGAGTGAGTAAGGGAGTGAGTGAGAGTGAGTGAGTGAGTGAGTAAGGGAGTGAGTGAGTGAGTGAGTGAGTAAGGGAGTGAGTGAGTGAGTAAGGGAGTGAGTGAGTGAGTAAGGGAGTGAGTGAGTGAGTGAGTGAGTAAGGGAGTGAGTGAGTGAGTGAGTAAGGGAGTGAGTAAGGGAGTGAGTGAGTGAGTGAGTAAGGGAGTAAGGGAGTGAGTGAGTGAGTGAGTGAGTGAGTAAGGGAGTGAGTGAGTGAGTGAGTGAGTGAGTAAGGGAGTGAGTAAGGGAGTGAGT
>JAMWET010006518.1:95000-130000 GCA_024036415.1 Prochilodus magdalenae
TTCCCATCCCGTCACAACACATCCCAGCCCAGCCCTTCCCAAAACATCCCGTCACAACACATCCCAGTCCAGCCCATCACATCCCAGCCCAGCCCATCACATCACCTCACATCCCATCCCATCCCAACACATCACATCACCTCACATCCCATCCCTTCCCAAAACATCCCCTCCCATTACATCCCATCCCTTCCCAAAACATCCCCTCCCATTACATCCTATCCCATCCATCCCATCCCAACACATACCAGCCCAGCCCATCACGTCCCATCACCTCCCATCCCATCCCTTCCCAAAACATCCCCTCCCATTACATCCTATCCCATCCATCCCATCCCAACACATCCCAGCCCAGCCCATCACGTCCCATTACCTCCCATCCCATCCCTTCCCAAAACATCCCCTCCCATTACATCCTATTCCATCCCATCCCAACACATCCTATTACCTCCTATCACGTCCCATCCCAACACATCCCATCCCATCCCAACACATCCCAGCTAATCCCAAAACATCCCATCCCATCACATCCTATCACCTCCATCACCTCCTATCACGTCAAATCACGTCCAAACACCTCCCATCACGTCCCAGCCCAGCTCATCATATCACCTCACATCCTATCCCATCCCATCACCTCCCATCCCATCCCTTCCCAAAACATCCCATCCCATCACATCCTATCACCTCCCATCATATCACCTCCCATCACGTCCAATCACATCCAAACACCTCCCATCACGTCCCAGCCCAGCTTATCATATCACCACACATCCTATCCCATCCCATCACAACACATCCCAGCTAATCCCAAAACATCCCATCATATCCTAACATCTCCCATCCCAACACATCCTATCCCATCCCATCCCATTTCATCTCATCCCAGCCCAGCCCATCATATCACCTCATATCCCATCCCATCCCAACACATCCTATTACCTCCTATCATGTCCCATCACATCCCATCCCATCCCAACACATCTCAGCCCAGCCCATCATATCACCTCACATCCTATCCCATCCCATCACAACACATCCCATCCCAACCCATCCTATTACCTCCTATCACGTCCCATCACATCCCATCCCAACACATCCAATCCTATCCCATCACATCACATCCCATCCCAACACCTCCCATCACCTCCCACCACGTCCAATCACCTCCCAACACATCCTATTACCTCCCATCACCTCCCATCACGTCCAATCACCTCCTAACACCTCACATCCCATTATATCCCATCACATCCCATCCTCCCTGATCTACAGGACAACACATTCACCCTGCAGTGCCCTGGGCAGCTCAGTTTCTCAGGCTACTGTGCCTTTAAGGCTGGTATGTGTGAGGTCGTGAGCCGGGGGGTGAACATGCCTGCTCAGCAGACATGCTTTTCTTCCATACGCCAACATTCCCATAAGCGGAATAAACTCCCGGTACATGCAGCACTCTTCAGCAAGCTGCAGTGCAGGACGTCCATCTTTTGGCCGAGTTACCGTAGTAACATCACAGGTATGAAGATGATTCTGTCTGGGTGCAGGAGTCAGTCCTTTAACACCTGGGTAGTGCGGAGTGCAGACAGCAGGGAGCCGACGGAGGTCCTCCCAGTCCTTTCACTCGGTACTCAGATCTGAAGGAAACACTGTAAACACCCCAGCACCTCATATCTACACCCACTGTCCACTCCATCAGCTCCACTGACCATACAGGACACTCTGCAGGTGTGCAGGTCCAGACTGTAGTCCATCTGTTTCTCTGTGTACTGTATTACCCTGTTCTCCAACAGATGGACTACAGTTTGGAAGTTCCGAGGAGAATTCCCTGTAGGCTGGGATTGTATCCACTGCTGGTAGACCCGTATGACCGTACGCTTCCATACACCTGCAGATTCAGCTACTTCCTTCACACTATGGTCTTTGGCCACGCCCACATGCAGTCCCTCCTTTTAGCCAATCATTAACATCTGCTCTGGAGCCATTTTCCACACATGGAACGAGACATTCCCTGCACTGTAGCACCTCTTCCCAATCTATGGATCCCGTCACTCACACCCCACAGGGGTTTATAGCTCTATCATCCTCGTGCAGCGCCACCTGCAGGAGCCAGAAGGTACTACCACCTTAAACACACGAGGGGACTAAGAGTTTGACAGATCAACATTAGAGGTAGTTAGTTCTCACCTTCCGGGTGAGATCTTCAGCGATCTCCTGAACGCCTCGGCAGTCAGGGGAGCTGGGGCTCTCCGGGTCCGACACGAAGCTGTGAAGAGGGAAGCACAGTGTTATGAATGGGCTATCTGTCGAAGCCAGCAGTGACTGAGTGGAGCTCCATATAGGTCTAGGTTATGGGCTGGGGTTGAGTAACACTGTATACGTACGACATGGCCCTCTGAACATGGCCCTAAAGGTCAGCTAAGGTCACCCTGTGTGCACATTAACACATCTATCACAGTGGCACGCGAGTACACTACCTGACAAAAGTTTGGGGACGCCTAGCTTTATATGCACATACACTCACAATATCTGCAGAAGGAGGTGTGGGATTGGGAATGCTGTTGGGAAGGAAGGTAAAGGTGACCAATAACTGATTATAAATTTAGACTGATATGATCAATATTTATTGAGCTACACAAGATGAACGGTTTGTTGTCACACATCCAGAAGGCCTGGTGTCGCTCCACCTCCACCCCTACCGCACCATCTGCAGGAACTGTGTGAGGATGTTCAAGCTGCATGGGATGGATGATCACAGGACACCATTAGGAACCTCTACAGCTCCATACCGAGACATCTGGCGTGTTGGGTTAGCGAACACGGCGACCCGACGCCATACTGAGAGACAGACTTCTGTATGTGTAGCTCAATAAATATTGATCATATCAGTCTAAATTTATCACCAGTTATTGATCCTGGTACCCTTTATCCTCCTTCCCAACAGCATTCCCAATCCCACACCTCCTTCTGGGTGCAGCTGTTCTGTAGATGAGTGTATGATTTGTTTTGATCGGTAAAAAGTTAAACTTCTCATACCGTTTTGTAAGATCTGATGGCAGTGGGCGGGGCCTAAACGGTGGTTTCTGGGGCGGAGCTGGGGCAGTGGAAACGTCCTCGGTCAGTTCTTTAATCCGCTGTTTGACCCCTATGGCGCCGTCCGTGTCTGCGATAGGCTGCACCGGTGAGCGTGGCTCCGCCCCCTTTGCAGCAGGCAGAGAGAAGGAAGAGGAGGAGGAGTCTAGCAGGAGGCTGATCCTCCTCTTTATGCTGCTTCCTGCCTTTTCCCCGCGCTTTGCATCCTCCCCTTCGGAGTCCTTCTTCTCGGAACCAGAGGCTTTAGCCTTCCCGTCGTTCTCCGCCGGCTCCTTGACTTTAGCTCCCGCCTCTTCCTGTGCCGTGGCCTCCTGTGCTGAAGGACCCGGAGTGTTCTCCTTGCTCTCCACCTTTGTTGGTCGGTGCAGAGAAAGTCCGATGGACTCAAATTTGGAAGTGAGGTCAGCTGAAAGGGGACGTCTAGGCGTCCAGCGGGGCGCCGGAGTTGGAGCTGCGGGTTTAGGCTCCGGCTGGGATGCATCTTGAAGGAAAATGGCAGACACTGGCCTCTGTCTGGAGCTTCTGGGACCAGCTACACTGGACCGGACACCTGCGTCCTTCTCTTCGTCGTCATCTACAGCTCCGGGTAAGAAGCCCATGGACTTGGCCCTGGTGATCGACGCTCCGGCGGGTTTGGGTCTAGTAGCACCGGACCATTCTGCGGCAGCACGTGACGGAGGGTCGCTGGGTTTGGGCTGAGATCTGATGGGTCCCAAGGTGGTTCTTCTCAAGATGCTTCCAGTCTGAGATGGTGTGGGTTTGCTGGGCTCTACGGAAGGTGCTGGTGTCAAAACCTGGGCCGCCGGCTTGCTGGTCTGGCCCGCTCCAGGCTTCGGGCCGGGTTTAAACGTGGTCGAAGCCGGCCGTCCACCGGTCAGCTTGGGTTTGCTGCTCGACTGCGGTTTGGTGGCGCTTGGAGGCTCCGGTTTGTCCGGTATGGAGGAAGATGGGAGAGTGGGTTCAGGCCTAGGCTTGGCCTGAGGTTTAGGAGCCACGATGGGCCGTATGGTCGGGTTCCTCTCCACGGCGAAAGGTTTCGGGGTCAGTCTAGGTTTGGGGCCTGGGACGGGTTTCCTCGGCTCTGGGTTGATGATGAGGGAAGACTGCTGTCCAGGCGAGCCCTCCACAAGGCCTTTATTGCTGGAGTCCGTCAGCGGGCTCAGATGCAGCCGGCCAGCCTCCATTTCCACCTGGGCAGCCATCACGGCACCTGAGAGGGAACACAAGCACACTGTTACTTCTCCTTCCAATCCATATCCTGTATTCCCAAAGAGGCTGGGAAACGGGCCGATTCCGAAATCCTAAACTGTTACGGAACAGACTCATTAATATTCACACCCCCCAACATTTACATACCACCACACCGGAGCTACAGAACCAACATGGTGGGCTATGTGGAGAATTCCAGCATTCCAGGCTGGGAAGGGGACGTCAGCACTCTCCATTCCCAAAGAACTGTCAGCGGTACATGGTGGATGACCATCTTTAATCCAGGCTGAAGTTCTTCCGATTCACCAGCTTCCTAAATCAATGTTCAGTTCCACCTTAAAAGCTGCACCGTATACAGGATCCAAAATGTCCTGCAGCTACATTTAAGGTGGAACAGAACATTCCCAAACCAACATCCGCTCCCACATCTCTAACAGGATCCCGGAACACCTTTAATCCTGCAGTCTGCACATTCCACTCCGGACAGATTCCCAAACCCTTGGACAATATGGAGCAGCTCCGCTCAGCGTCTGACCCTGAAGAGACTGAGGAGAGGAGCAGCTCCACCTTTATTAGCACCACCACCCCAACAGCAGCCTGTAAGTAGCAGCCATGCCGTGTGATTGTATCCGTGTGTGGCGGTTGGAGCAGATCATCTTAAACTGAGAGCTCCATAGTGAGGATCAACTTTACTCTACTGTGTGTTGGTGTCCAGATGGAGCCAGTAGCTAGTACAGGGAACGCTAGCTACTAGCATTAGCGCCAAGCTAACTAGCATAGCTAACTAAACAGTATGAGGGCGGAGCTTATTTACACAGAGGCTCAATATTATTATTTATCTGTTTCCACATGCTGCTTCTGTGAGATCATTGGGGGCGGGGTCTGCAGTAAACCAGCCAATCAGAGCAGAGCTCATCTAATTATTCATAAGGAGCTCACCAACAAAGAGGAAACAGCTTGTTTCATTGTAGAACGAGATCAAAGGGTGTGCATGGGCACAGTGTAGAACCGCATCTGGGAGAACTATGTCACATATCTTCTATCTAGAACATCAGAGAACAGTTTAGGTCCTGAATAAATGTTCTCTTTAAAAATTCATATGTAGGTGTTTATATACTAACCTCAGAGAACCTCGGATCTACTTTACAGTGGTGGTGATGGGAACCAGGGGGCTACAACACAGCGACTGGAATGCTGATGATGGGAAAATCTGGGAAGCCTGAATTTAAAATATTTCCTATCCATGTACCCAGTAACTTTCTGTGAGGAGGACGTCTGGTTACCTTCACCCCCACTGTAAACAGCTCCCCCCAAACCACTCTGAGCCTCTGTGCTCACACCTTAGTCCTTAGAGATCCCGGTGGAGTTCCCCTGTAGGTGCACTGGTCTCTGGACGCGGCACACGAGACCCCAACCAGCCTGATCTCCAGCTCAGTGGAAACAATAGCTACACCCAAGACGGAGTAGCACCCTGCACTGTAGCGTAGTGCGGGGTGTGTCTGAGAGGAAGCCCTGCTCTTTCTGCTGCGCTGGACTTTGGCTCTGCGGATACAGTCCCACACAGCACTGACACACCATTAATCACACAGGGTGTGTGTGTGTGTGTGCGGGCGTGCGTGTGTGGCTGCTTCAAAGCTCCATGATTGGACGCTCTGTGAGGGAGAAATCGATTCACGGCTCAGTCAGAGAACCGGCCAGTTAGGACACTACGGTCCTGCTAACTGGACTAGTGCCCTGTGCACGGACAGCATGGACCAGTCCAGTAATAAACACCATCTAATCTGATCTAATCTGATCTAATCTGATCTTATCTAATCTCATCCAACATCCTATAATATTACATAACAGCAAATGTGTGCTACACATTTGAATGTTGATTATGTCCCCATGGCTACAGCACTGTCAATCACCGTGAGGCCGGAATGCCCACGAACACGCCTGATCAGATCAAGCTTTTCCGGATTTTAAAGGGCCCATATACGATTTCCCTCCATTCCCGTCCACAGTGGAATCCACTTCTAACACTGAGGATGGTTCATGTGCTCGCTCCTGACCCTGTTCCAGCCTCTCGTCATCCCATACAACTCCACAGGCACTTTCTGTTACCGTGCCTTTAAGACTCATACATGCAAATGAGCTCTGTGCCTCACTCTGTACGAGAGGGCGGAGCTAAACAGCTGAAGGCCGGACAGTCACCTCATACTGTAGAGAACACAGACATGGTGTGGACATAGGAAGTACATTCCTCAAACTCCGGTTAAAGGAGCAGTGTGTACCCTCACCTCACACCAAACCCTCTCTCCCTCACTCTGTACACACCTCACACCAAACCCTCTCTCACTCACTCTGTACACACCTCACACCAAACCCTCTCTCCCTCACTCTGTACACACCTCACACCAAACCCTCTCTCACACTCACACTCTGTACACACCTCACACCAAACCCTCTCTCCCTCACTCTGTACACACCTCACACCAAACCCTCTCTCCCTCACTCTGTACACACCTCACACCAAACCCTCTCTCCCTCACTCTGTACACACCTCACACCAAACCCTCTCTCCCTCACTCTGTACACACCTCACACCAAACCCGCTCTCACTCACTCTGTACACACCTCACACCAAACCCGCTCTCCCTCACTCTGTACACACCTCACACCAAACCCTCTCTCCCTCACTCAGTCACCACCTCACACCAAAACCCTCTCTCCCTCACTCTTTACACACCTCACACCAAACCCTCTCTCCCTCACTCTGTACACACCTCACACCAAAACCTCTCTCACTCACTCTGTACACACCTCACACCAAACCCTCTCTCCCTCACTCTGTACACACCTCACACCAAACCCTCTCTCCCTCACTCTGTACACACCTCACACCAAACCCTCTCTCCCTCACTCTGTACACACCTCACACCAAACCCTCTCTCCCTCACTCTGTACACACCTCACACCAAACCCTCTCTCACTCACTCTGTTTATACCTCACACTGAACTACTGTGGGAAAGTCTCAGATGGAATTCCCCGTTAAACACACAGAGCTGAGGAACATGAATACACATGGTGAGGGAGGTTCCGCTGGAACGGGTCCTGTATACAGCCAGATGTGCTCACGACACTGGTGGACGTTCTAGGAGTGCAACATCTCTCTCTCTGCCTCTCTCTCTCTCTCTCTCTCCCTCTCTCACACCACTCTCTCCCTCCTCCCCACCACCCCCACCCTCTCCCTCGCTCCCTCTCTCTCAGACCTGCACACGGAGCCGGTAGAAGCCGGTGTCTGCGCTGTTACCTCACTGCCTGTCTGCAGCTCCTCAATCCCGTAATGATAACTCACCTGCCTGGCTGTCAACTGTCTGCAGTGGAGCGCCGGTTTCTGTGGCAACCGCTGGGTGATGTCATATCATACAGGGAAGAGAGGAGGGGAGGAGTCGGGATCTGTACACACACACACACACACACACACACACACACACACAGAGACAGAGAGAGAGAGAGAGAGAGAGAGAGAGAGAGATGGTTACTATGACGTTCTCTCACAGGGAATCAGAACTGATCACATGATTCTGTAAAAAACATCATACACAAAGTAAACATCTGTAACAGCTGCTTAGAGATCAACACACACACATAACCCACCACACACACACACACACATATAACCCACCACACACACACACACACACACACACACACACACACAAAACCCACCACACACACACACACACACACACACACACACACACACAGTAACACTCACACACACAAAACCCACCACACACACACACACACACACACACACACACACAGTAACACTCACACACACACACACACACACACACACACACACACACACACACACTAACACAGCTACACGTGCCCTGCTGAGCCAGGCTTCACTCATATTAACTCATTCAAACAAACAGCACACAGACCCCCACAGATAAGACTGGACTGGGAGGGAGAGAGAGAGAGAGAGAGAGAGAGAGAGAGAGAGAGAGAGAGAGAAAAGGAGAGAGAGAGAGAGAGAGAGAGAGCTAGTGAGAGTGGGGGGGGGGGTGTTTGTTGACAGGAAGTGTGGTTCTGAAGCTGGAATGTTAAACATGTGCTGTGAGATCCTCAGAAAATCCCTCAGAAACACACACACTCATTTCCACACACCCCAGAGGGGAACCTGACAGGAACCTTAGAGGAACCTGACAGGAACCTTAGAGGAACCTGATAGGAACCTTAGAGGAACCTGATAGGAACCTTAGAAGAACCTGATAGGAACCTTAGAAGAACCTTAGAGGAACCTGATAGGAACCTTAGAAGAACCTTAGAAGAACCTGATAGGAACCTTAGAAGAACCTTAGAGGAACCTTAGAAGAACCTTAGAGGAACCTGATAGGAACCCAATATTCATCTGATATGAAGCTGATATGGTTCTGATCAGCCTGCTTTAACCAGAAGCTGCATGTGTGTGAACACTGTGTGTGTGTGAGCTGCGTGAGTGTGAGCTGCATGTGCGTGTGAGCTGCGTGTGAGCTGCGTGCGTGTGAGCTGCGTGAGTGTGAGCTGCGCGTGCGTGTGAGCTGCGTGAGTGTGAGCTGTGTGTGCGTGAGCTGCGCGTGCGTGAGTGTGAGCTGCGTGAGTGTGAGCTGCGTGTGCGTGTGAGCTGCGTGTGCGTGTGAGCTGCGCGTGCGTGTGAGCTGAGTATGAGCTGCGCGAGTGTGAGCTGCGCGTGCGTGTGAGCTGCGTGAGTGTGAGCTGCGCGTGCGTGTGAGCTGTGCGTGCGTGTGAGCTGCGTGTGCGTGAGCTGCGCGTGCGTGAGTGTGAGCTGCGCGTGCGTGTGAGCTGTGCTTGCGAGCTGTGTGTGTGTGAGCTGCGTGTGCGTGTGAGCTGCATGAGTGTGAGCTGCGTTAGTGTGAGCTGCGTTAGTGTGAGCTGCGGGTGCGTGTGAGCTGCGTGTGCGTGAGCTGCGCGTGCGTGAGTGTGAGCTGCGCGTGCGTGTGAGCTGTGCATGCGAGCTGTGTGTGCGTGAGCTGCGCGTGCGTGAGTGTGAGCTGCGCGTGCATGTGAGCTGCGTGTGCGTGTGAGCTGCGCGTGCGTGTGAGCTGAGTATGAGCTGCGCGAGTGTGAGCTGCGCGTGCGTGTGAGCTGCGTGAGTGTGAGCTGCGTGCGTGTGAGCTGTGCGTGCGTGTGAGCTGCGCGTGCGTGTGAGCTGCGTGTGCGTGAGCTGCGCGTGCGTGAGTGTGAGCTGCGCGTGCGTGTGAGCTGTGCATGCGAGCTGTGTGTGTGTGAGCTGCGTGTGCGTGAGTGTGAGCTGCATGAGTGTGAGCTGCGCGTGCGTGTGAGCTGCGTGAGTGTGAGCTGCGCGTGCGTGTGAGCTGTGCGTGCGTGTGAGCTGCGTGTGTGTGAGCTGCGTGAGTGTGAGCTGCGCGAGTGTGAGCTGCGCGTGCGTGTGAGCTGCGTGAGTGTGAGCTGCGCGTGCGTGTGAGCTGTGCGTGCGTGTGAGCTGCGTGTGTGTGAGCTGCGCGTGCGTGAGTGTGAGCTGCGCGTGCGTGTGAGCTGTGCATGCGAGCTGTGTGTGTGTGAGCTGCGTGTGCGTGTGAGCTGCATGAGTGTGAGCTGCGTTAGTGTGAGCTGCGTTAGTGTGAGCTGCGGGTGCGTGTGAGCTGCGTGTGCGTGAGCTGCGCGTGCGTGAGTGTGAGCTGCGCGTGCGTGTGAGCTGTGCATGCGAGCTGTGTGTGCGTGAGCTGCGCGTGCGTGAGTGTGAGCTGCGCGTGCGTGTGAGCTGCGTGAGTGTGAGCTGCGTGTGCGTGTGAGCTGCGTGTGCGTGTGAGCTGCGCGTGCGTGTGAGCTGAGTATGAGCTGCGCGAGTGTGAGCTGCGCGTGCGTGTGAGCTGCGTGAGTGTGAGCTGCGTGCGTGTGAGCTGTGCGTGCGTGTGAGCTGCGCGTGCGTGTGAGCTGCGTGTGCGTGAGCTGCGCGTGCGTGAGTGTGAGCTGCGCGTGCGTGTGAGCTGTGCATGCGAGCTGTGTGTGTGTGAGCTGCGTGTGCGTGTGAGCTGCATGAGTGTGAGCTGCGTTAGTGTGAGCTGCGTTAGTGTGAGCTGCGGGTGCGTGTGAGCTGCGGGTGCGTGTGAGCTGCGTGAGTGTGAGCTGCGTGTGTGTGAGCTGCGCGTGCGTGCGTGTGAGCTGCGTGTGTGTGAGCTGCGTGTGAGCTGCGTGCGTGTGAGCTGCGTGTGAGCTGCGTGCGTGTGAGCTGCGTGTGTGTGCCAATGTACATGTGACAGTACGAGTGAGTGAAAGCAGTGGTACAGCTGATGAACGTATCTGACCTGAAGGGAAAGTGCAGGAGCTCAGATCACACAGATTAGAACCCTGACCTGCAGCTTCAGCGGTTCTAAACCCGAACACAGCCAGTCCAGCCTGACACTCAATCTGGACCCGACCCGGCATATCAGTACCATACCGGTACTCAGGTACAGTGATATCGTATCGTGGGGTCTTGGCCCTTACGAAATACCCAAGCCCATTTCCACCACTGTTGTATACGGTCCTTCATAGAACCTTTCTGAAATGGTTCTACACAGCACCAAAACAGGTTCTGCTATGCTGATGTCAGGCTTGCAACAACAGAAGTACCCTTTAGGTGATGCATAGAACCATATTCAAATTCATATTCTACAGAACCCCATCCAAGCAGCCCACTATGTAGCAGGCAAATGGTTCTGTGATTGGTCATAGCTCGACAGAGAACCACTGTCTGAGGTACCATCTTAAAGAACACTGCTGACCTCCCCCCGGAACAGGAAGCCGGTTCTCTGACAGCCGTCTCCGTCGCTGAGAGGGTTACGGTATATCTGACCAGCCTCTGTTGTAAATACCTGACGTTCGGGTTCCAGTAGCCGACAGCACTCTCAGCCGCACACGCACACGCACACAGTCTGCTGAGAACCACCCAGCAGAACTGCTGAGCTTTCCACACACTTCCAAACACGCCTTCCACACCAGCCTGCAAACCTCTGCCGCACCACAGCAGGTTTATTTACAGACCTGCAGGATCCTTTCATCCCTGATGTGGTCACAACTCATCAGCACCTGTCAGGTGTTTACTCACAGTGTCAGGGGCGTGTAATCACGCTGACGACGGACTGACAGCTGTCATTCCCTACCATGCTGGTCTCCAGTCCCGCTCGGTAGCGGAACCCTCAACGCTGGAAACTCAGCATTAGAGGCTGGGCCCTAAACTCCATTCACGGTGGAGGGATACGGGGCGCAGGGCGCTGTGCGGCACAAAGTATAGTCCCCCTAGATAAACATACATCCAGGTTTTCCAGATTGTCCCATCATCAACATTCCATATAACACTCAGAACACACGTGTAGGTTCACTGGTGGTTCTAGATAGCAAATAAAAGTGTCTATATGTGCGTTGTAGGCCTGAAGAACCTCAGAACCACCTAACACCAAACCCAGAAGCAGTCCTAGAACGAACTCACGTGACCTGCGAATTCCAGAAGTGACTCTCGGAGAGGCCTCCAGGCTGAAGAACCGAGAGAACCTGAATGGGGACTCCGCAAACCTGAAACACGAAGCTCCAGGCCGCCAATCAAACGCCCTGCCAATCACGCAGCTCGCAATGAAAACAGTGCGTTGAGATGTTTCTCCTGGAGCCTCAGGAGTTACAGTCTCACCCGCGCGGGTGTAGGGTTACAGAAGCACCATCCTGTCCCGAGGAGCACGTCGTCTTCATAGCACGGCCCTGCGGACGGGCGGAGCCAGCCTCTCCGCAAAACCTCCAGCCTCTAGTGACACGGATCTCCTGAACTGGCTGTAGACGAAAAGACAGACCAGCCACACGCAGCCAAACATCCATGAGCTGTGACATCACAACTACAAAACACTCTACAATACTACATAATACTCTACAGCGTATACTCTACAGTACGCTCCACACTGCACTATACTCTACACTACACAACACTCTACACTTACTATATAATACTCTATAGTGTATACTCTACAGTACGCTCCACACTGCACTATACTCTACACTACACAGCACTCTACACTGTACTATACATTACAATAGTATATAATACTCTATAGTGTATACTCTACAGTACGCTCCACACTGCACTATACTCTACACTACACAGCACTCTACAATACTATATAATACTCTATAGTGTATACTCTACAGTACACTCCACACTGCACTATACTCTACACTACACAGCACTGTACTACACACTGTAATAGCATATAATACTCTATAGTGTATACTCTACAGTACGCTCCACACTGCACTATACTCTACACTACACACTACAATACTACATAATACTCTATAGTGTATACTCTACAGTAACCTCCACACTGCACTATACTCTACACAACACTATACAGCACTCTACGCTGTACTACACAATACAATAGTATATAATACTCTATAGTGTGTACTCTACAGTACGCTCCACACTGCAGTATACATTACACAACACAGCACTCTACACTGTACTACACAGTACAATAGTATATTATACTCTATAGTGTATACTCTACAGTACGCTCCACACTGCAGTATACTCTACACTACACAGCACTGTACTACACACTACAATAGTATATAATACTCTATAGTGTATACTCTACAGTATGCTCCACACTGCACTATACTCTACACAACACAGCACTCTACACTGTACTACACAGTACAATAGTATATTATACTCTATAGTGTATACTCTACAGTACGCTCCACACTGCAGTATACTCTACACTACACAGCACTCTACACTGTACTACACACTACAATACTATATAATACTCTATAGTGTATACTCTACAGTATGCTCCACACTGCACTATACTCTACACAACACAGCACTCTACACTGTACTACACACTACAATAGTATATAATACTCTACAGTGTATACTCTACAGTACGCTCCACACTGCAGTATACTCTACACAGCACTCTACACTGTACTACACAGTACAATAGTATATAATACTCTATAGTGTATACTCTACAGTACGCTCCACACTGCACTATACTCTACACTACACAGCACTCTACACTGTACTACACACTACAATACTATATAATACTCTATAGTGTATACTCTACAGTACGCTCCACACTGCAGTATACTCTACACTACACAGCACTCTACACTGTACTACACACTACAATAGTATATAATACTCTATAGTGTATACTCTACAGTACGCTCCACACTGCACTACACTCTACATTACACTACCCAGTAGGGTTGGGCGGTATGACGGTATTGCGGTATACCGCGGTATTTAAAAATGGTGACGGTATTCAAAAATGGCGACGGTATTTTAAAATGTGACTCGGCAAATTTCTGCCTCACTTCTGTCTAGAAAACAGGGACCGTAAGACATTTGCGTATCCACAATAAGGAAGAGTGGGAGGGGTATGCGGTTGGAGCTCACTGATTGGTGCTCACTGTTCACTGTGCTCACTGTTGGAGGCAATAACGCAGAGAGAAAAGCGACGAGGCATCATGGCTAGCGTTAGCTGTGAATTGAGCAAGCTAGTTTCCAAAAAAAACGCCACTGCTGCAATTTGGCAGCATTTTGGATTCATTCCAAATGAAAAAGGAGAGCCGTCAAACCTCGATCAACCAGTATGTAAGATCTGCCTAAAAACTGTCTCAGCCAAAGATGGAAACACATCGAACATGCATTCCCATCTAAAAACTAAGCACCCTTCAATCGCGGCACAGACATCGTCGACCTCAAAGAGTAGGGTGACCCCCACTGGAAAAGACCCGACCCGCTTATCACAACAAACTTTAATGGGAGCTTTCAGCAAATCCACAAAATACAAAAGGGACATTGCAGAATGGAAGGCATGCACATCAGTGGTGACTAAATATCTAGCTAAAGAAATGGTAGCATTCCACACCGTGGAAAAAACGTCATTTAAAGCTATGATTCACACACTCGATTGCCAGTATGAGTTGCCTGGAAGGAAATACTTTTCTCAAACAGCAATTCCAGACTTATATAACCGAGTTCGGGATGAGGTACAAGTGTTGCTATCGAAGGCAGACAGCTATTCATTGACAACAGACATGTGGTCGTCAGTGAATATGACACCATACATGTCTTTGACGGCCCACTTCATCACACCCGACTGGAAATTACAGTCTAAATGTCTCGAAACAACATTTTTCCCGGAAAGTCACACAGCTGCCAACATTGCTGATGCGCTTGGTGATGCGCTCCGAGAATGGCAACTGGATGTAAAAAAACTTTCAGCCATAACTACTGACAATGGAGCTAACATTGTAGCCGCCATCAAGCTTCTGCGCTGGCCGTGGTTAAACTGTTTCGGCCATAATCTCAACTTGGCTGTTTCCAGCGGACTGCAAGATCAAAAGCAAAAAACAGATCGCGCTCTTGGAGAAAAGGAATGAAACAGATAAACTGTGAAAGTAAGGGTAGCGTAAATCCGAACATAGAAGAAAGATTTTAAAAACAGGGAAATAAATAATTAATTAAATTATTAATTAATTAAAGTATAAAATAAATCAGAAATATAAATAAAAAGAGAAGTCAAATTAAGCAAATTAATAAAAACCAAATCCCCATTAAATAATCAATTAAAAACATGACAAAAATACGTTTTTTAAATCAGAAAATCAATAAATATGGAAGATGATAAATAAAGTAAAATTATAAAATTATAGAACTATAGCTAAACTAGCAAAATAAAAAGAGTTTTTTTCTATCAGTTAAAATGATAGAAATATAAAATAACAAAAATAATAATAATGTAGTAAAATAATTATAATTGATAAAAATAGAGCAAAATTTTCCGATTTTTAAATCGGAATAGCAAAAAAAAGATGATATAATGCAAGATAAGGTAGTGCTAAACCAGTTAAAATGAAACAAATTAATTGCTAAATAAATTAAAGAATTAACAAAAACAATATTTATGAGCCTATATACAATGTGTTTGTTATACAATTACTTTTGTTTATACAATAACTTTTTATAGGCTAATGTTTTATAAATGCACTAAAAATGTATCCTAGTGCAATGGCCTAGTTTTCATAATTGTTGTAAGATTCGTTTTCAGGCCATAATTTATTATAATGAATAATAAGATATTATTTTATTATAAATTTTACAGGACTGTGCAACACGTTGGGGCTCCAAGCAGGCAATGATTGAGCGGATCCTTGAACAAGCGCAGGCTATCCGTCAGGTTCTGGCTGACGAAAGACGAAGCGGTATCTCCTTGACATGGCAAGACACAGATGTTCTACAGGCTATCAATGCTGCACTGAAACCAGTTAGTGCATTTACTGATATTTTGTCTGGAGAAAATTGTGTGTCCGGCTCATCTGTACTCCCCATACTTAAGCTGTGCAGTGAAGACATACTGGCCGCCTCAAGATGACGACGTGCCGCTAACCAAAGCTATAAAAGCTGGGATCATGGGCAAGCTTGAGGCCAAATATAAAAATGATGACGTCCGAAACTTGTTGCGCAAGAGTACCTTTCTCGACGCTCGATACCGTGGTAGATATGAAACGGACGATGCTTCCTTGGCTGAGATTAAGACTTGGTTAGAGAGAGAGATGTTAGAGATGCGATCGGAACTGGCAGTGTGTGCAGTGGAAACGCAGGAAGAGGAAGGACAGGAGGGAGATGGACAGTCTGAACCGCCTAAAAAGAAAGTAACTTTGGGAAACCTCCTGCAGAAAACAGCAGCAGCCAGCGGACCCAAGGCATCCGCAGAAGAACAAGCAGCATCTGAGCTTTCTGCTTATTGTAGTGAGCCTGTAATCCCGGGAGATGAAGACCCGCTTATTTGGTGGAAAACCAATGAAACCCGCTTCTCAATGATGTCGAAGTTGGCCAGAAAATACTTGTGCGCCTGTGCCACGAGTGCACCATCAGAGCGGTTATTCAGCACAGCAGGCAATATTGTTAGCCCAGCTCGCAGCTTGCTCAAACCTGACAAAGTAAACCAGTTAGTTTTTCTGGCAAAAAACCTTGAATAAATGTGAAAATCGATTAGGTAACGGTACCGCAACTTTGTTGCCGACGTTTCGTGTTCGCTACAGTTGATGTCATGCTCATGTTGTGTTATTCCTTGTTAGGTTAAGGCCTGTTTTTTTCTTCTGATTTTTTATGGACATTGGCCAGTGAGAGTTTTGATGGCTTAACTAATGGCGAAATGTTATGTGTTTATGTTTACTAGTGTAATTGATGTGTATTTACAGTTGGTGTGAAATATTTATTATAGTTCTGTTATTGTTTGATGTTTTGTTTGATGTTCATTTTTTTGTAATAAAACGTATGAATACTGTCATTTGTATACTGTAAAGTTTGTCACCTGCACGAACCCCCCCCCCGACGCGCGCGGTAATACCGTATACCGCGGTATTATCTGAGGACGGTATGCCGGTTTGAAAAACGTCAATACCGCCCAACCCTACTACCCAGTAGTCTACACTGCACTATACACTAAAACACAATTACACTCTACAGCACACTTAACTACACCCTACATTACGCTACACCCTACACACCACTCTACTATACAGTGCACTCCACACTCCACAGGGCACTCTGACCTGCAGCTAAATGTGTTCAATTTATAGAAAATAATAACTATTTAAATCACGGTTAATGTACTGGTGATCATTCGGCTCCGGCTCAGAGCGAGCTCCCGCCAGCTATCACCTCACTGGACAATGAAACGCAGCCTGCCGGGATTACCATGTCATGACAGTGAGAGTCTCCAGTCAGAACGGCTTATTGGAACGTTACGATGCTGGTAACGCTTAGCGCTACGGAACTGAAACTTCAAAGGAGGACAGATAAACGGTTCAGTGACTTTCAGTAATGCAGATTAGATGCAAATAGTTATCTCCCAGAAATAGCCCCGCACGCATAACCATCTGATCTCTGGACCGCTCGGCTTCCGGCGGGGTCAGGAGATACACATGTTCACAGGTTCAGGAGTCACTGTTCCACAGGTGTTTCTGACCTGCTGTGTTCTTCATTTCAGCCTGTCCGACACCAGCTCGACCATCACAGCCTGTCCGACCACAGCCCGACCATCACAGCCTGTCCGACCACAGCCCGACTATCACAGCCTGTCCGACCACAGCCCGACCATCACAGCCTGTCCGACCACAGCCCGACCATCACAGCCTGTCCGACCACAGCTCGACCATCACAGCCTGTCCGACAACAGCTCGACCATCACAGCCTGTCCGACCACAGCTCGACCATCACAGCCTGTCCGACAACAGCCCGACCATCACAGCCTGTCCGACCACAGCTCGACCATCACAGCCTGTCCGACCACAGCTCGACCATCACAGCCTGTCCGACCACAGCTCGACCATCACAGCCTGTCCGACCACAGCCCGACCATCACAGCCTGTCCGACCACAGCTCGACCATCACAGCCTGTCCGACAACAGCCCGACCATCACAGCCTGTCCGACCACAGCTCGACCGTCACAGCCTGTCCGACCACAGCTCGATCATCACAGCCTGTCCGACCACAGCTCGACCATCACAGCCTGTCCGACCACAGCTCGACCATCACAGCCTGTCCGACCACAGCTCGACCATCACAGCCTGTCCGACCACAGCCCGACCGTCACAGCCTGTCCGACCACAGCCCGACCATCACAGCCTGTCCGACCACAGCTCGACCATCACAGCCTGTCCGACAACAGCTCGACCGTCACAGCCTGTCCGACCACAGCCCGACCATCACAGCCTGTCCGACCACAGCTCGACCATCACAGCCAGTCCGACCACAGCCCGACCATCACAGCCTGTCCGCCCACAGCTCGACCATCACAGCCTGTCCGACAACAGCTCGACCATCACAGCCTGTCCGACCACAGCTCGACCATCACAGCCTGTCCGACCACAGCTCGACCATCACAGCCTGTCCGACCACAGCTCGACCATCACAGCCTGTCCGACAACAGCTCGACCATCACAGCCTGTCCGACCACAGCTCGACCATCACAGCCTGTCCGACAACAGCTCGACCATCACAGCCTGTCCGACCACAGCTCGACCATCACAGCCTGTCCGACAACAGCTCGACCATCACAGCCTGTCCGACAACAGCTCAACCATCACAGCCTGTCCGACCACAGCTCGACCATCACAGCCTGTCCGACCACAGCTCGACCATCACAGCCTGTCCGACCACAGCTCGACCATCACAGCCTGTCCGACCACAGCTCGACCGTCACAGCCTGTCCGACAACAGCCCGACCATCACAGCCTGTCCGACCACAGCTCGACCATCACAGCCTGTCCGACCACAGCTCGACCATCACAGCCTGTCCGACCACAGCTCGACCATCACAGCCTGTCCGACCACAGCTCGACCATCACAGCCTGTCCGACAACAGCTCGACCATCACAGCCTGTCCGACAACAGCTCGACCATCACAGCCTGTCCGACAACAGCTCGACCATCACAGCCTGTCCGACAACAGCTCGACCATCACAGCCTGTCCGACCACAGCCCGACCATCACAGCCTGTCCGACCACAGCTCGACCATCACAGCCTGTCCGACCACAGCTCGACCATCACAGCCTGTCCGACCACAGCTCGACCATCACAGCCTGTCCGACACCAACAGAGCTTTCGTTATACACTACAGGCTGCTCTGGCAGCTTGTCAAACACAGCTCGTCTGACATCCAACACAGCTCGCCCGACACAGTCTGTCCGACAACGGCACAGCTTGCCTGAAACCGACACAGCCTGTTCGACACCGACACAGCCTGATCAACACAGCCTGTCCGACACAAATCGCCCGAAACCGACACAGCCTGTTCGACACCGACACAGCTCGCCCGACACGACACAGCTCGCCCGACACCACTCGCCCGACACGGACACAGCCTGTCCAACAACAGCACAGCTTGCCAACACCGACACAGCCTGACCGACACAGCCTGACCGATACAGCTCGCCCGACACCGACACAGACACAGCTCGCCCGACACAGCTCGCCCGACACAGACACAGCTCGTCCGACACAGCCTGTCCGACAACAGCACAGCTCGCCAACACCGACACAGCCTGTCTGACAACAGCACAGCTCGCCAACACCGACACAGCTCGCCCGACACAGCTCGTCTGACATCCAACACAGCTTGTCCGATGCAGCTGGTCCAACAACGGCACAGCTCGCCAACACCGACAAAGCCTGCACGACACCGACACAGCCTGACCGACACAGCTCGCCCGACACCGACACAGCTCGCCCGACACAGCCTTTCCGACAACAGCACAGCTCGCCAACACCGACACAGCCTGACCGACACAGCTCGTCTGACATCCAACACAGCTCGCCCGACGCAGCTGGTTCGACAACAGCACAACTCGCCAACACCGACACAGCCTGTACGACACCGACACAGCCTGTACGACACCGACACAGCCTGTACGGCACCGACACAGTCTGATCGACACAGCTCGGATAATTCATAATTTATAGCAGATACTGAATAACTCATAGTGGATACTGAATAATCCATAGTGGATACTGAATAATCCATAGTGGATACTGAATAATTCATAGCAGATACTGAATAATTCATAGCAGATACTGAATAATTCATAGTGGATACTGAATAATCCATAGTGGATACTGAATACTTCATAGTGGATACTGAATAATCGATAGTAGATACTGAATAATTCATAGTGGATACTGAATAATTCATAGTGGATACTGAATAATTCATAGTAGATACTGAATAATTCATAGTAGACACTAAATAATTCATAGTAGACACTAAATAATTCATAGTGGATACTGAATAATCCATAGTGGATACTGAATAATCCATAGTGGATACTGAATAATTCATAGTAGATACTGAATAATCCATAGTGGATACTGAATAATCCATAGTGGATACTGAATAATTCATAGTGGATACTGAATAATTCATAGTGGATACTGAATAATTCATAGTAGATACTGAATAATTCATAGTAGATACTGAATAATTCATAGTAGACACTAAATAATTCATAGTGGATACTGAATAATTCATAGTAGATACTGAATAATCCATAGTGGATACTGAATAATTCATAGTGGATACTGAATAATTCATAGTGGATACTGAATAATTCCTAGTAGATACTGAATTATTCCTAGTGGATACTGAATAATTCATAGTGGATACTGAATAATTCATAGTGGATACTGAATAATTCATAGTGGACAGACATTACTACACATTTCTACACTGTTTGAGGTAGGGCTGTTAGTAAGAGCGTTAAATCTGAGAAATCCTGGAGAAACAGCGTGAAATCCCACGAACATGAAGGAAAAACAGGATATTCACAGAGCCCCAGAAACATTCCTCACGTTCCGCTTTCACCAGATGTTTTTAAAAATGCGCAACACTCTCCGGCTCGCGCGTCATTCCTGCTTTCTGTTCTGGCACCAGAAGTCAGCATGGGAACGGCAGGGCTGCAGCGAGGGGAGCGCTGAGCAGCACATCTGGCTCTCTCTGCGAGTCTGACTGTGAAAACAGGCCCGCCGGCTGTGGACATCATCCCAACGGTCCCGCAGTCCGCACTCTCACGGCCGCGGTCCAGCCCAACATCAGAACTCACTCCTGCAGCTCTGCCCTGGAGCTCCGCCGCTAATGAAGCTAATGAGTACTGGGGTTAAGGGACGCAGATTAGCATTTAGCCAGGTGATGATAATCCTTAACAGCCTTAATGACAGGTAATCCATACACACAGTGCCAGACTTTAGCAGCACCATCAGTTTCCACTGCATGTTAGCTTCATTAGCGTGCACAGGAAACTACTGTTTACATTCGCCATAAACGAGTGTATTACACCTGTAATAAGGTAGTCATTAAGCTGTAATAAAGCATATTCTGAAAGGAGCTGTATAAACATCCGCTAGAAGCCTTGGCAACAAGATTTACACACGTATATTAACATGTTATTGAGTCCACTTTTAGTTTATTACAGAATTCAACATCATAAAAGCACAATATCAGAAACCCATGTTTATAGTGCCCCAATCCAGCACATGTAAATATGCCAACCACAAGCTAGCCATAAGCTAACATGCTAGTCATGGTATAGCGACACAATACAATATGTTGCTATATATGAATCAAATCAAAACAGTGAATTACGGTGCTACAATTCGATATGGAACATTGTGAAATGCTGTGACACATCCTGGTACAATACAACTCAACACAACAGGCTCCAACACTAATCCAATAAAATACTACTACAAGCTAAGCGCTAGGATACAGTCTAATCCAGTGCTCATAACGCTACAATAACACGACACAATGTACCCAACACGCCGTCACTACCCACCACAGTTCACTGTACTAGACAAACCAATACACCCCTATAAGCTGCAGTATGCGCAACGCAATACGGTGCACTACGCCACAGTACAGGTTAATACAGTACGATACAGTTCAACATGCTGGCATACAGTCCGACACAATAACTTACAATTCAGTACAATATGCTACATTAACCCAATACAGTAGTGCATGCTGGGATACCATAAATGCACTATGATAAAGTCTGAAACAACACAAAAAGCTGTGATACCAAATAACAAGCTGATATAAACAGTAATACACATAGTAACACCATGACACCAAACAATACAACACCATACACCATGACACCAAACAATACAACACCATACACCATGACACCAAACAATACAAACACCATACACCATAACACCAAACAATACAACACCATACACCATGACACCAAACAATACAACACCATACACCATGACACCAAACAATACAACACCATACACCATGACACCAACAATACAACACCATACACCATGACACCAACAATACAACACCATACACCATGACACCACACAATACAACACCATACACCATGACACCAACAATACACCATACACCAAACAATACAACACCATACACCATGACACCACACAATACAACACCATACACCATGACACCAAACACCATGACACCAAACAATACAACACCATACACCATGACACCAAACAATACAACACCATACACCATGACACCAAACAATACAACACCATACACCATGACACCAAACAATACAACACCATACACCATGACACCACACAATACAACACCATACACCATGACACCAACAATACACCATACACCAAACAATACAACACCATACACCATGACACCACACAATACAACACCATACACCATGACACCAAACACCATGACACCAAACAATACAACACCATACACCATGACACCAAACAATACAACACCATACACCATGACACCACACAATACAATACAACACCATGACACCAAACAATACAACACCATACACCATGACACCAAACAATACAACACCATACACCATGACACCAAACAATACAACACCATACACCATGACACCAAACACCATGACACCAAACAATACAACACCATACACCATGACACCAAACACCATGACACCAAACAATACAACACCATACACCATGACACCAAACAATACAACACCATACACCATGACACCAAACAATACAATACAACACCATGACACCAAACAATACAATACAACACCATGACACCAAACAATACAACACAACACCATGACACCAAACAATACAACACGACACCATGACACCAAACAATACAACACCATACACCATGACACCAAACAATACAACACCATGATACCAAACAATACAACACCATACACCATGACACCAAACACCATGACACCAACAATACAACACCATGATACCAAACAATACAACACCATACACCATGACACCAAACACCATGACACCAACAATACAACACCATACACCATGACACCAACAATACAACACCATACAATACAACACCATACAATACAACACCATGACACCAACAATACAACACCATACACCATGACACCAAATAATACAACACCATACACCATAACACCAAACAATACAACACCATACACTAGGATGCCAAAAAATACAATATGACACCAAATGATACACTATGATACCAAACAATACAACATAATACTACACTGTACAGCCCAACGCAATAAAATTCAGCCCTGTATGACACAAGTCTACACGCCAAGACATGCACTATGATATAATCTGCTCAGCAGAGATACAAGCAGATGCTACTATATGCCAAGCAACTCATTACAACGCGATACACCATGATGCAATAAAACATGATGTGCTGTAATACACCGTAACACAAAATTATCCAACTAATATTAATATCCTACTACAGTACGCGGAACCTACACACTGCAACACAACACTATACAACACTCACACATATGGTACATTACAGTACGCTGTGACACTGTTCGATACCACTCAACACTACTAAGTCTAATAGCACCGGTCTGCAGTCTGATACAGTACAACTCAGTCCAACTCAGACACCACCCTCCACACAACGCGCTACAATCAGACACAACTGTAAATCTGATATAAGAATCAGGCAATGTGATCCAACCCCACACGCTGATCTCCACCAATCTGCTCAGACTGTAAGGGGTGTAACGATGCAGCTCAGGATTCGATACTCATGTGATATACGACCTAGATTAGAATTAATCTCTATTATGAGAATATAATGACCATAATCCCGCGCATAGCTTCCTCCTGAGCCGGGAGGCAGGAGGAGCGCCGGAGCTGCTGACTGGTGCGACTGTGTACCAGTGCTGGAGTTTAACTGGTGCAGATGCACTACGATGTCACGATGTCATGATGCATTGCCACACCCCCCAGCACCTTCACCTCTCACCCCCACCAAAGATATGCTGCATATGCACACTCTGAATTTACAGGGCATTTTAAATGCAAATGCCAACAAGGACACTCGGAACGCCGGCCTCTGGATGAACCCGCCGTCCTGTCACACGGGATCTAAGGTCCCAGGAGCGTTGACGGAGGAAGAAAGATAAAGAATAAAGGAGGGTGATAAGGCGATAGGGAGATAAGGCCACGAACGAAGAGAGCAGAAGAAGGAAAAGACGAAAAACACAGCAGCATAAATCATAAACACTGGTAACGGAGGACCGCATGGACGCCGGGATACGCTGCCTATCTCTCCCAGTTCGGCTCAGACACAGCCAAATTAGGGCAAAACGCTCCGCACACACCCACACACTAACACACCCACACACTAACACACAGATACGCACACTAACACACACTAACACACACACACACTGATACACAAACAGATACACACACACACACACACACACACTAACACACAGATACACACACACTAACACAGATACACACACACTAACACAGATACACATACTAGCACACACACACACACACACACACACACACACACACACACACACACTGATACAAACACACACACACATACACACTAACACACAGATACGCACACTAACACACACACACTGATACACACACACTGATACATACACACACACACACAAACTAACACACAGATACGCACACTAACACACACACACACTGATACAAACACACACACACACAATACACACACACACACCAACACACACTCAGATACATATACACACACACACAGATACAAACACACACACTCAGATACACACATACACACACACACTAACACAGAGATACACACACTAACACACACAGATACACAAATACACACACTAACACACACACCACCAACACATACACACACATACACACACCCACACACAAACACACAGATACACACACTAACACACACACACACACACTAACACACAGATACACAGAGATACACACAGATACACACACTAACACACTCACCCTGTAAACCCTTGAAGAACACTTTGAATAACAAACGATTTGCAACACTGACGCAAACATCTGCAATAAACCGCTGGGCGTGCGTCCAGCCTCTCTCGGTTCCGTGTGGAAGGGCAGGATTCCTCCTGCTTCTAGAACACGTTACTGTTGCTCGGGGTCGGGAATACGACGATACCTCAACACCACTGTGACACATCCCACCAGGACACCCATTCCTGAGCATATCGCTCTGTAGTACCTAACACGTTCTACAACAGCAGCAGAACCCTTCCTGGGGGAACCACTATTACAACCACAACAGGTTCTCCACTGCAGAAAAGAGCCCCTTAGCCATGCACAGAACCTTCTATGGGTTCTAAGAGTTATTTGGGGTGTTTGTGGTTCTAGGTGTAAGCCTTACCCATGAGGAGAACCCTAGGAGAACCTTTTTTATAAGGGTGTATGCAACTGAGGTAAGCACCGTGAAGAACCTTTAGTTTAGGTTCTAACAGTCTTAGGTCCCCGTACGGTTTCTCAGTTGATGGCTTCTTGTGTAGGAGTTAATTCCACCTTAAATGGTGCAGCTGTTACACTGTACATTGTTACATTGTAACAGCTGGACCATTTAAGGTGGACTGGACAATTCTTAAAGACCTTAAAGGTTCTTCACAGTCACTTCTTATACAGAATGAAACAGCTGCACTATTTAAGGTGGAATGGAAGATTTAAAATGAAGTAAATTGAAATAAAGGTTCTTCATGTTCAATTGCTAATTCCACCTTAAATGGTCCAGCTGTTACACTGCACATTGTAACAGCTGGACCAGTTAAGGTGGACTGGACAATTCAAAATACTTAAGTACTTAATTAAAGCATCTTTATGTTCCCTTATGTATAGCAGCTGCACCATTTAAGGTGGAATGGACAGATTTAAATACACTTAGATAAAGGTTCTCCATAGACACGTCTCTATTACAATGAAATATCTGCACCATTTAAGGTGGAATGGAAATTTTTCAATAAAGTCAACTCCTTATCCTCACTTATTTACAATACACCACTATTTAAGGTGGAATGGAAAAGGCTAAATACAGTAAACTTTAATTATCTCATTTACAGTATAACAGCTGGACCATTTAAGGTGGAACGGACATTTCTAAATAAATTCAGATAAAGGTTCTTCATAATTACTTCTCATTCGCAGTGAAACAGCTCCGCAGTTTAAGGTGGAACTGGGAATTCTGAATAAAGTAACTGGTTCTTCCTGTTCACTGATCTCATTAACAACGTCATGCAGCACCATTTAAAGTTCCACAGGTTCCTAAACTGGCTTTTGTTACTATTGCTTCTTCTTCAGCCATGAAGTGACAACACTAACCGCAGGCTGGGCTCATTCTCCTCCATCCGTGGTGTACACACATTCCTGACACTCAGGTTTGGCTAGTTTGAGGCCTCCAAGGAACAACAAAGGCAATGAATGAGCTACGGCGGCCACGGTTCAGCCGGGCTCCGCAAACACGAGCATTTCTAAACGCACTGCTCTACACAGACCTTCTATTTACTATCTAGAACCACCAGTGAACCTACACGTGTGTTCTGGGTGCTATATGGAACGGTGATGATGGGAAAATCTGGAAAACCTTAACAGCTTCTCAGACATCAGGCAGCGTATTCATAACCACCTTATGTAGGAACTTTCTGAGATGTAATTATAGATAATAATAATAATAACAATAATAAATATATATATATATAATTATACATAATAATATAATAATAATTATTAATATACATTAAATTAGTTATATATTTAAAAGATAATAGCAATTAAAATAAACCAGTGAATAATTAAAATAATAATAATAATAATAATATAAAAATTAATACAAAAAATATTAAAGTCTTTGTTTACATCTTAAAACGTGAAATTTTTTATGTGAAAAAACTGTGAGAATTCCGCTTTAAGGACCGAGCCGAACTTCCTGATACAAGTTGGGTTTCGAATTCTCGATAATCCACAAGAGTGTGTTTGCTACAAAATAAAAGTCCTCAAATTATTAATAATACCAAATAGTACCAAACCTGCTGTTTCCTGCTATTGGAACACACAAACATCCATACAGTAAGCTACTACTACAAAATAAAAGTCCCGAAATTATTTATTCATGTGCTAAATCTGTTTTTTCGTATCACACAAAAACCATCAAAACAAAACGAGTGTTTATTACAAAATAAAAGTCCTTAAACTATTAACTAAGCGTACCAGAAACCCCATTAAAATTACAAATACAACATAAAAGTCCTAGAATCTTTAACGAAATGTGGCAAATCTGATGTAATATTATGAGAACATCCACAGACAGTGGACAGTACAAAATAAAAGTCCTTAAATTATTAATACAGGTGTTAAATTAGCCGTTTCTTGCTGACACTTCACGGGAACCTCCATCTAAACAAAACTTGTGTGCTTACTACAAAATAAAAGTCCTTATTATTATTGAAATGTACCAAATCTGCTGTGGTCTGCTGTCATACCACACGAAAATGCGTAAAGAGGGTCTTTTTTATTAATTATTTAAAATTATTTTATATTAATTTTATCATACTATTTATATTTTATTTTATTATGTCATAGTGTTAATTATATGTGCTACATCTGGTATTTCAAGGTGTTAAAACACACGAAAAGAAGAGAAAGATTAAAAATCATTTTTGTGTTGGTTTCCTGTTCGAACTGTCCCGTTCCATCTTAAACGGTGCAGCAGTTACATCCAGGCGCCTGCACCGTTTAAGGTGGAACGGGACAGTTCGAACAAGAAGTTGACGAAGAAGAAGCCAACTTCAGCTTGGAGTTAATGTCCACCCAAAACGCGCCAGGCTGTGTTTAAAACTAGCTCGGCCAGGTTAGCCGTGACGGAGGGACACTTGGCTAACTTTGTAGCAGCGCTGTTTTAAACGAGCGCTGAGATCATACAAAATAAAAGTCCCCCTCTGTTCTCTCTGTTTCTTTGTCCCAGGCTTTTTAACTTCGACAAAACAAAATAGAAGTGTTTCTAGTCAAATATCCACCTTTAATTAAACAAAACAAAGAATCCGCTTGTCTGTACAGCCCAAAACTTTTTTGGGACGGAATTCCCAAATTCCTGCTATTCCCAAACTCCAAGGCAAACAGTAAAAAGTCCCTACGGTAGTTTAAAAAGCTCAAAGTGGAGCTAAAGCAGCGCTGGTAAGTTCAGAAAGCCATGTTTGCCCACCTGTAGCTATGTGTCCTGTGGTGGTGTTGTTGTGGTGCTGGTGTCTCTCTGTGTCTCAACCGAACCTGCTCAGCAGCTCAGCCCAGTTCAGTCCCACAGCGGCGGAGGAGCGCAGTCCATCACAACCGCAGATATTCCAGCTTTGTCTTCTTCGGAGCGCCACTATAACATGCCTGAAAGGACGCAGGAGCGTTTCTGCAGCGCTCGGTCAGGCAGGCTGGCGCACACTAACGTGCTGAGCCGAGGAGAGAAGGATGAAGGCGGAAGGAAGGAGAGGGGATTTGTTTGGGTTCATTTACCTGGAGAAGCCAATGGGAATAAAAAGTGGCGGTGAAAGCGCGACATCTGCCGGCCGGCCGCCGCAACTACAGACGGACCCCGTTTATAGGATTACAGCCCTGAAACAAAAGCTGAGCAGGACGAGAAAACAAACCCATTAAAGGGGAAACCCCAACACCTCGTTAAAGGAGCCATATCTAATATATTTTTAAAAAGTTCAGCATTTTTTTAAAAGGGCCCTTATCATAAAAAACACAAGATTTCATTAAAGGGCCCGTATTGTTATAAAGCCCAAGACTTCATTAAAGGGCCCATATAATGAAAAAATCCCAAAACTTCATTAAAGGGCTCATATCATAGAAAAAAGCACAACACTTTATTAAAGGGTCCATATTATTAAAAAGCCCAAGACTTATTTAAAGGGCCCATATAATGGAAAAAAGGCCAACATTTCATTAAAGGGCCCATATTATTAAGAAGGCCAACATTTCATTAAAGGGCCCATATCATGGAAAATAATCCCAACACTTCATTAACATTCACATGTTATTACACTGTTATTACACTGTTATTATAGTGTTATTACACTGTTATTACACGTAAGTATTGTGTTATTATACTGTGTTTATATTGTCAACCCTGGCTTACCAATAATTTAACATGGTCAACAGTTTTGACCAAAAAAGCAACACTGATTGGTCAGAGTGTTGACCGCACACAGTGAGCAGGGCTGTGATTGGTCAGTGGGCTCATTTACAGCCTTCTCTTATTTCAGCAGCATCAATATCACAGTAACAGTTTAATTAAGAACTGGTCACCTGACACCCGCACCTGGCCTCAACAAGACTCACGTGGCTGACTGCAGTCAATTCCTCACAACCATGTTCCAGCATCCAGAGACTGTCACAGCTGCAAAGGAGGACAGACTCCCAGACCTGATCGGATTTCCAGCGCCGGTGCTGATTCACCACTGGAAATCCCACTCAGCCCAGGCTTGGATTTAATCTGGCAGACACAGAGACCTAGCAGTCACCAGTAGAGGGAGCAGTTCCACACTGGCCACTTTATCAGAAACACCCACCCTGGTCTCCCTCTAACTGGCCACTTTATTGGAAACACCCACCTTGTTCTTCCTCTAACTGGCCACTTTATTGGAAACACCCACCCCATTCTCCCTCTAACTGGCCACTTTATTGGAAACACCCACCTTGTTCTTCCTCTAACTGGCCACTTTATTGGAAACACCCACCTTGTTCTTCCTCTAACTGGCCACTTTATTGGAAACACCCACCCCGTTCTCCCTCTAACTGGCCACTTTATTGGAAACACCCACCCCGTTCTTCCTCTAACTGGCCACTTTATTGGAAACACCCACCCCGTTCTTCCTCTAACTGGCCACTTTATTGGAAACACCCACCCCGTTCTCCCTCTAACTGGCCACTTTATTGGAAACACCCACCCCGTTCTCCCTCTAACTGGCCACTTTATTGGAAACACCCACCCCCTTTTCCCTCTGACTGGCCACTTTATTGGAAACACCCACCCCGTTCTCCCTCTAACTGGCCACTTTATTGGAAACACCCACCCCGTTCTCCCTCTAACTGGCCACTTTATTGGAAACACCCACTTTGTTCTCCCTCTAACTGGCCACTTTATCGGAAACACCCACCCTGGTCTCCCTCTAACTGGCCACTTTATTGGAAACACCCACCTTGTTCTCCCTCTAACTGGCCACTTTATTGGAAACACCCACCCCGTTCTCCCTCTAACTGGCCACTTTATTGGAAACACCCACCTTGTTCTATCTCTAACTGGCCACTTTATTGGAAACACCCACCCCGTTCTCCCTCTAACTGGCCACTTTATTGGAAACACCCACCTTGTTCTATCTCTAACTGGCCACTTTATTAGAAACACCCACCGCGTTCTCCCTCTAACTGGCCACTTTATTGGAAACACCCACCATGTTCTCTCTCTGACTGGCCACTTTATTGGAAACACCCACCCCGTTCTCCCTCTAACTGGCCACTTTATTGGAAACACCCACCTTGTTCTATCTCTAACTGGCCACTTTATTAGAAACACCCACCGCGTTCTCCCTCTAACTGGCCACTTTATCAGAAACACCCACCCTGGTCTCCCTCTAACTGGCCACTTTATTGGAAACACCCACCCCGTTCTCCCTCTAACTGGCCACTTTATTGGAAACACCCACCTTGTTCTATCTCTAACTGGCCACTTTATTAGAAACACCCACCCCGTTCTCCCTCTAACTGGCCACTTTATTGGAAACACCCACCCTGGTCTCCCTCTAACTGGCCACTTTATTGGAAACACCCACCTTGTTCTTCCTCTAACTGGCCACTTTATTGGAAACACCCACCCCGTTCTCCCTCTAACTGGCCACTTTATTGGAAACACCCACCTTGTTCTTCCTCTAACTGGCCACTTTATTGGAAACACCCACCCCGTTCTCCCTCTAACTGGCCACTTTATTGGAAACACCCACCCCGTTCTCCCTCTAACTGGCCACTTTATTGGAAACACCCACTTTGTTCTCCCTCTAACTGGCCACTTTATCAGAAACACCCACCCCGTTCTCCCTCTAACTGGCCACTTTATTGGAAACACCCACCTTGTTCTCCCTCTAACTGGCCACTTTATTGGAAACACCCACCTTGTTCTTCCTCTAACTGGCCACTTTATTGGAAACACCCACCCCGTTCTTCCTCTAACTGGCCACTTTATTGGAAACACCCACCCCGTTCTTCCTCTAACTGGCCACTTTATTGGAAACACCCACCCCCTTCTCCCTCTGACTGGCCACTTTATTGGAAACACCCACCCCGTTCTCCCTCTAACTGGCCACTTTATTGGAAACACCCACCCCGTTCTCCCTCTAACTGGCCACTTTATTGGAAACACCCACTTTGTTCTCCCTCTAACTGGCCACTTTATCGGAAACACCCACCCCGTTCTCCCTCTAACTGGCCACTTTATCGGAAACACCCACCCCGTTCTCCCTCTAACTGGCCACTTTATTGGAAACACCCACCTTGTTCTCCCTCTAACTGGCCACTTTATTGGAAACACCCACCATGTTCTCCCTCTAACTGGCCACTTTATTGGAAACACCCACCCTGGTCTCCCTCTAACTGGCCACTTTATTGGAAACACCCACCCTGGTCTCCCTCTAACTGGCCACTTTATTGGAAACACCCACCATGTTCTCCCTCTAACTGGCCACTTTATTGGAAACACCCACCCTGCTGTCGGGCCCCTCTGGAGTGTCCGTGTGAAGGAAACAGGCAGCTGGTGTTTATGTTTATGAAATGTTGGTTTATTTATTATACAAGTACAAAAATGTTCATCATGTGTTTATTAATTTTACCACAGTTAATTTTACATCCTCAGCCAAACGCTCCAGCCTGAACACGAAACCAAACAAGTACAACTTCATGCATCACTGAAGAGGAATAACGCAGTTAAAGTACATCATCAGAAACAAAGACCTGCATATGAAATATGTGCACCAGAGAATAACCACCGTCCATAAGCTACCACAGACCTGTCAATCAAACCAGAGGTAATCACTCCTAACCAATCACCACGCCCCTCACCAAGGGTCCTGATTCACCTGTCTATTAACACACGCACAGCCACACACGCAAGCACACGCACAGCCACACACGCAAGCACACGCACAGCCACACACGCAAGCACACGCACAGCCACACACACACATGCACAGCCACACACGCAAGCACACGCACAGCAACACACGCAAGCACACGCAAAGCCGCACAGCCACACACGCAAGCATGCACAGCCACACACGCAAGCACACACACAGCCACACACGCACAGCCACACACGCAAGCACACGCACAGCCACACATGCAAGCACACGCACAGCCACACGTGCACACGCACAGCCACACGTGCACACGCACAGCCACACACGCAAGTACATACACACGCAAGCACACACAGAGCCACATACATGCACACACGCATGTACGCGCACAGCCACACATGTGCACACACGCATGTACACGCACAGCCACACACGCAAGCACGCGCACAGCCACACACGTGCACACACGCAAGCACGCGCACAGCCACACACGTGCACACACGCAAGCATACGCACAGCCACACACACACACAAACAAGTGCACACGCACAGCCGCACATGTGGACACACACACATACACACAGTTATGACACATGGAAAGTGTTGAAAGGACAGGACTCGTTAATGAAGACACCCCAACACTGCTGATACGTCTGTTAGGCACAATCTGATCCTCTTCCGTCGTAGGTTCAGTCCGGCATTACATCACTTCCTGTCAGGTTTCCATTTAAACCATAAAGGTTTAAAACTGAGATTTCTGCATTATTAAATAATCATTTATTAAATAAACACCTTTCAGCTAGTTTAATGATTAGGACTGTAAACACTGACGGGTTAAAGGCTCTGTCCGAGGGTCAGACCTGTTCCCAGTGGTGGTGAAGGTAAGCAGACGTCCCTCATGGTGGAGGGATACATGCTGCAGGGCGCTGTGAGATTAAGTAGTCCCCCAAAGAAACTCCATTTAGAATCAACACTAGATGTACTTTAATGAGACCCATATGTTGAGGGTTCTCCATGTCTAGAACACACTTATAGACATTCTACTGACTATCCAAACCACCAGTGAACCTGTTCCTTTGGGGGACTATTTGACCTCACAGCGCCCTGCAGCATGTATCCCTCCACCATGAATGGAGTTTAAGGCTGAGATCTTCTCCACACTATCATAAACAGCGTCTCAGACATCAGGCAGCGTATTCAGAACCACCTCCTGTAGGAACTTCCTGTGAGGGAGCTTTTAGAGGGGACGTCTGGTTACCTTCACCACCACGACTCTGTTTACATCCTAGCCGTTTACCTATCCAGGAATTTTGGCTAACTGGTGGGACGTCCCTTTGGGGCTTTGTGTTCTTATGACCATATAGATAGCACCATCAGCTTTTCAGGCTTCTATCCCATGGGGCTTTTCTCTCGGGGAGGCTCAGAGGAAGCCGGATGTACGAACCTACTCGTCTGCTATGTCGGACTGAACCCGTGGAGGGAGGCAGGACTACGTTCCGGCCTGGATGGCTGTACAGAGGCAGTGTGGAGTCACAGAAATAAGGAAAACCAAGCGGGAAGATTCCGTGGTGATCAGTAATTACAGGTAAGAGGTTAAAGTACCCACCAGAGCAATCCTGAAAAACAAATCATCTGCATGATCCACATGCTCAGTAATATTAATGTTCTCAGTGCAATAAAGTAATAATAACAATAACAATAATCATAAGAGTAAGAGGAGGGGAATGTGAGCCGGTCAGAAGAGGGAGCTGAGGTCAAACCGAGGCCTTCGTTTCCCACTCCTGCAAAACACACAAGCACAGGTTAGCTGTTAAGCTAATAACGGCAGCTAAGCTAATAACGGCTGCTAAGCTGATAACAGATAGCTACAAAGCTAATTACAGTTAGCTGCAAAGTTAATGACAGTTAGCTGCAAAGCTAATAACAGTTAGCTGCAAAGCTAATAAGAGTTAGATGCTAAGTTTATAACAGTTAGCTGTTAAGCTAATAACAGTTTGCTGGTAAGCTAATAACAGTTTGCTGGTAAGCTAATAACAGTTAGCTGCTAAGTTTATAACAGTTAGCTGTTAAGCTAATAACAGTTTGCTGGTAAGCTAATAACAGTTAGCTGCTAAGTTTATAACAGTTAGCTGTTAAGCTAATAAGAGTTAGATGCTAAGTTTATAACAGCTGCAAAGCTCATAAAAGTTAGCTGCAAAGCTAATAACAGGTAGCTGCAAAGCTTATAACATTTAGCTGCCAAGCTAATAACAGTTCCCTGCTAAGCTAATAACAGTTAGCTGCTAAACTAATAACAGTTCGCTGCTAAGCTAATAACAGTTAGCTGCTAAGCTCATAACAGTTCGCTGCTAAGCTAATAACAGTTAGCTGCTAAGCTAATAAGATTTAGCTGCTATGTTTATAACAGTTCACTGCAAAGCTAATAACAGTTAGCTGTTAAGCTAATAACAGTTAGCTGCTAAGCTTAACTAATACTTAGCATGATGCTAACTGCAAAGCCATCAGTCTGGCTGCAAACCATGTGGAGGTGTTCTGTATCTCCAACAGACTTGACTGTGTGACGTCTGACGGTGTATGACTCACCGCTACCCTGATAGGAAGAGGATAGCGGACCACTGTCTGGGTGGTCCGAGGGTGGTAAGCAGTTAGCATGGTGCCGACCTTATCAAGCCAGCTGA
>JAMWET010006518.1:132500-140000 GCA_024036415.1 Prochilodus magdalenae
TCCCACCACAGAGGCCAAACATACGTACATTATACCAAGACCCCCTCCACGGCCTGGAGACCACTAAACCAGTCTGAGACCAGTCACATGTACACTAAACCAGTCTGAGACCAGTCACGTGTACACTGAACCAGTCTGAGACCAGTCACATGTACCCTAAACCAGTCTGAGACCAGTCACATGTACCCTAAACCAGTCTGAGACCAGTCACATGTACCCTAAACCAGTCTGAGACCAGTCACAGGTACGCTAAACCAGTCTGAGACCAGTCACATGTACACTAAACCAGTCTGAGACCAGTCACATGTACACTAAACCAGTCTGAGACCAGTCACATGTACACTAAACCAGTCACATGTACCCTAAACCAGTCTGAGACCAGTCACATGTACCCTAAACCAGTCTGAGACCAGTCACGTGTACACTGAACCAGTCTGAGACCAGTCACATGTACCCTAAACCAGTCTGAGACCAGTCACATGTACCCTAAACCAGTCTGAGACCAGTCACATGTACCCTAAACCAGTCTGAGACCAGTCACAGGTACGCTAAACCAGTCTGAGACCAGTCACATGTACCCTAAACCAGTCTGAGACCAGTCACATGTACACTAAACCAGTCACATGTACCCTAAACCAGTCTGAGACCAGTCACATGTACCCTAAACCAGTCTGAGACCAGTCACATGTACCCTAAACCAGTCTGAGACCAGTCACGTGTACGCTAAACCAGTCTGAGACCAGTCACAGCTGTGAAACATGGCGGTGGTAGTATCACGGTTAGAGGCCGTCTTGCTGCTAGTGGACCAGGAGAGGCGGATATGAATTCCGGATTGTTTCCGGAAACTGTTCAGGAGAACGTGGGCCTCCATCGGTGAACAGAACCTCAGCAGAAAGTGGGTCCTGCTCAAAGACAGCGACTCCACACACTCCAGCTAGTCTGCAAGCAGACGTAATGGCGCGTTTCGGAAAGGCCTGATCCGTAATCCAATAAGAATGTTGAGGCTGGATCTAAGGTGTGGTGTTCACGCAAGAAAGCCCACCAGTATAACAGAGCCGAGCCGGTTCTGTGGGGGGCCACGGGCCAAGATTCCTCAAAGTCCACGTGCAGAGCTGATCACCAGTTACAGGAACCCCTCGGTTCAAGGGGGTTCACACCAGTCCCTGAAAGCTGAGGTTCTAAAGACAGTTCAATGGGTTTGTGCGGTTCTGTAGTTCTATTGGGTTCTGATTGGGTTCTTGTTTGGGTTTACTGAAGCTCTGATTATATTTTGGGTCAGGTTTATGTATATGAGCTTCATAAGCGATACCGCATAAGCGAGCTATCCATACACACACGCTTGTGCTTCACTATACAGTTTTTCCGGACTGCCCATCCGGAATATTCCGTGTCAGGGAAAATAATCCCAACATGGCAGATCACGGCAACAGACCCACGAATTCATGGTTGCCAGTCCCAGCAAATTCATTCGAAGCAGCCACAGCCAAAACATCGCTATTCATGCCCACCAACCCACATGGCTCCTCATCTGGACCCGGGAAAAACGTATTCCGTAGAACCGGCACAGTGATGCCCACCCTTAACCTGCTCAGCCAATCAGAAAGCACGGAGCCAGGTGTGCTCGAAAAAGAGGCCCTAAAGACTGAGCACTAAACTGCACGGCGGGCGAGGGCACTCTTATCTGAGCCCTGTCCAGCGCTCCTCTGGGAGGAAGTGGCCTCCATTCCTGCCCACTGTAATTACACAGCCACCACACTGAGGTTCCAGCCCAAGTGTCCCGAAGCTCCCGATCCTACGACCTCACCGGTTCCTGCCTAAGTGCCGTTCAGTGTGCTGCTCTGTGCTGTTATAGGTGCTTCAGGTGTTGGGTAGATGTGGTCTAACCAGCGGGAGGGTCAGACGCTCCTATATAAACACGGCTGGATCCATAGAACTGTGGGGAACCTAGCCCGGATCTTATCTGCTGGTGCAGGCGCACATTCCAAACAGTAGGTGGCAGTGTGGTACAACAATCTGCTGACTCTCCATGCCTGGAAAGATGTGGCCACCAGCTCTGGTTTGAGTAGAACCCGGGTTTGGAACCATGAAATTAGAAAAAATAGAATTAATGTAACTAAAAATAGCACGACGTGGGTGGAGGATCTTTCTCAGCACTGTGGACACACTGACGTGGTGGAGTGTTAGTGTCTGTTGGGCTGGTGTGAGTGGATCAGCCCTCAGGACACTGGCCACAGGGTGCTGCCCACAGAATGATGTCCACAGGACGCTGCCGACAGGACACTCCCCTTAGAAAGCTGGCCACAGGATGCTCCCCTCAGGACGCTGCCCTCAGGAGACTGGCCACAGGATGATGCCTACAGGACGCTGCACTCAGGACGCTGGTCACAGGACACTGCCCACAGGACGCTGCCCTTAGAACGCTGGTCACAGGATGCTCCCCTCAGGATGCTGCCCTCAGGGCACTGGTCACAAGTTCCGCTGCCGATAGGACACCGCCTACAAGACGCTGCTTCTCAGGATGCTACCCACAGGACAGTCCCCTCAGGACACTGGCCACAGGACACTGCACTCAGGACGCTGCCCTCAGGACACTGGCCACAGGGTGCTGCCCACAGAATGATGTCCACAGGACACTCCCCTCAGGACGCTGGGCACAGAATGCTGGCCACAGGACACTAGCCACAGGACACTCCCCTCAGGATGCTGCCCTCAGGAGACTGGCCACAGGATGATGCCTACAGGACGCTGCACTCAGGACGCTGGTCACAGGACACTGCCCACAGGACGCTGCCCTTAGAACGCTGGTCACAGGATGCTGCCCTCAGGGCACCGGTCACAAGTTCCTGGCCACAGAATGATGCCTACAGGACAGTCCCCTCAGGACGCTGCCAACAGGACACTGTGGGAAGAGTCCTGTGGGCAGCGTCCTGTGGGCAGCGTCCTGTGGGCAGCGTCCTGTGGGCAGCATCCTGTGGGCAGCATCCTGTTGGGCCCCGTCCTGTGTGTCCACTGATGAAGGACTAGAGGATGACCAACACTGCACTGTGCAGCAGCAGATGAGCTATCGTCTCTGACTCTCCCTCTACAAGGTGGAGCAGCAAGGTAGGAGTGTGATAGAGTGAGTGCGGTGTCAGGTGTTGGTGTTGGAGTTACCTGGGTTCTCTCAGTGCAGAACGGCAGCAGAGACTGTCTGAAGGACGAGCGCTTGGCCGGTTTTGTGCCCACGTTGATGAGGTTGACCTCCGACTCTGCTCTCAGCTGCACTCGACGTTTTCCTGCCAGCTCCAGCTTCTGCACACTCCGCTCGCCCTCAGAGGCTTTCTTACCTGAGCAACACAGACACATTCCGACTCAGCAGTGACTTCGGGGGAGCAGACAGATCCTAAACAGACAGCAGCCCAGAAAGGAGCCGCACATGTGCGGTACTGTGGATCTTCATGACCTGCTATCTCCCGCTCTCCCTCCCTCTCTCCCCGTTTCCGTTTAGAGAGAGCGTGTGGAAAATTGGGCTGGAACATACGGAACACCATACTCTCCGGCTGCAGACCAAACCGTACAGCTGTGTGACCAAAACCACCGGATCATACAGCCAGGTATTAGTCTCCAAACAGGGACCCGCACAGGACTCCCTGACTCACTGAGACGGAGAACAAACCCGGTTCTAAAAACCGCCATGCTTCAGTGTGTTCTCTGTGCGCTGTATGGCCAAAAGTATGTGGACACCCCTCTTAATAATCCAACACGCTACTTACAGCACACTAACACATTACACTTACTGAGTTACTGTACACCAACACACTACTTACAGCACACTAACACATTACACTTACTGAGTTACTGTACACCAACACACTACTTACAGCACACTAACACATTACACTTACTGAGTTACCGTACACCAACACACTACTTACGGCACACTAACACATTACACTTACTGAGTTACCGTACACCGACACACTACTTACAGCACACTAACACATTACACTTACTGAGTTACTGTACACCGACACACTACTTACAGCACACTAACACATTACACTTACTGAGTTACCGTACACCGACACGCTACTTACAGTACACTAACACATTACACTTACTGAGTTACTGTACACCAACACACTACTTACAGCACACTAACACATTACACTTACTGAGTTACTGTACACCGACACGCTACTTACAGCACACTAACACATTACACTTACTGAGTTACCGTACACCGACACGCTACTTACAGCACACTAACACATTACACTTACTGAGTTACCGTACACCAACACACTACTTACAGTACACTAACACATTACACTTACTGAGTTACCGTACACCAACACGCTACTTACAGTACACTAACACATTACACTTACTGAGTTACCGTACACCAACACACTACTTACAGCACACTAACACATTACACTTACTGAGTTACGGTACACCGACACGCTACTTACAGTACACTAACACATTACACTTACTGAGTTACCGTACACCGACACGCTACTTACAGCACACTAACACATTACACTTACTGAGTTACCGTACACCGACACGCTACTTACAGCACACTAACACACTACACTTACTGAGTTACCGTACACCAACGCACTGCTTACAGCACACTAACACATTACACTTACTGAGTTACCGTACACCAACACACTACTTACAGTACACTAACACATTACACTTACTGAGTTACTGTACACCGACACACTACTTACAGCACACTAACACATTACACTTACTGAGTTACTGTACACCGACACGCTACTTACAGCACACTAACACATTACACTTACTGAGTTACCGTACACCGACACGCTACTTACAGCACACTAACACATTACACTTACTGAGTTACCGTACACCAACACGCTACTTACAGTACACTAACACATTACACTTACTGAGTTACTGTACACCAACACGCTACTTACAGTACACTAACACATTACACTTACTGAGTTACCGTACACCAACACACTACTTACAGCACACTAACACATTACACTTACTGAGTTACCGTACACCGACACGCTATTTACAGCACACTAACACATTACACTTACTGAGTTACCGTACACCGACACGCTACTTACAGCACACTAACACATTACACTTACTGAGTTACCGTACACCGACACACTACTTACAGCACACTAACACACTACACTTACTGAGTTACCGTACACCAACACACTGCTTACAGTACACTAACACATTACACTTACTGAGTTACCCGTAACACAACCAACACACTACTTACAGCACACTAACACATTAACACTTACTGAGTGGTTACTGTTACACCACACACACTACTTACAGTACACACTAAAACACATTACACTTACTGAGTTACTGTACACCAACACACTACTTACAGCACACTAACACATTACACTTACTGAGTTACTGTACACCGACAGGCTACTTACAGCACACTAACACATTACACTTACTGAGTTACCGTACACCGACACACTACTTACAGTACACTAACACATTACACTTACTGAGTTACCGTACACCGACACGCTACTTACAGTACACTAACACATTACACTTACTGAGTTACCGTACACCGACACGCTACTTACAGTACACTAACACATTACACTTACTGAGTTACCGTACACCGACACGCTACTTACAGTACACTAACACATTACACTTACTGAGTTTTACCGTACAAACCGACACACTACTTACAGTACACTAACACATTACACTTACTGAGATTACCGTACACCAACACACTACTTACAGTACACTAACACATTACACTTACTGAGTTACCGTACACCGACACGCTACTTACAGCACACTAACACATTACACTTACTGAGTTACCGTACACCGACACGCTACTTACAGTACACTAACACACTACACTTACTGAGTTACCGTACACCGACACGCTACTTACAGCACACTAACGCATTACACTTACTGAGTTACCGTACACCAACACACTACTTACAGCACACTAACACATTACACTTACTGAGTTACTGTACACCGACACGCTACTTACAGTACACTAACACATTACACTTACTGAGTTACCGTACACCAACACGCTACTTACAGTACACTAACACATTACACTTACTGAGTTACCGTACACCAACACGCTACTTACAGCACACTAACACATTACACTTACTGAGTTACTGTACACCGACACGCTACTTACAGTGCACTAACACATTACACTTACTGAGTTACCGTACACCACTGGACCTACCTCACTATCTGCCAGCCTGATGGAGGAATCTGGGTTTGGTGGATGAATCCAGGAGAACGTTCCCTCTCGGAATGCAGAGTGCCTACAGTAACTTTGGTGGAGGAGGGATAATGGTCTGGGTGGGGTTCAGGCTTTGGGCTCGGACCCTTGGTTCCAGTGAAGGGTGATGTTTATGGTACAACCCCATTCCTGATCCAGCATGACTGTGTCCCTGTGCACAAAGCCCACTCCATAAAGACATAGCTGGAGGAGTTTCTGGGGTGGAGGAATTCCAGCGTGGTCTGCACACAGCCCTGACCTCAACCCCAATGAACACCTTCGGGATGAACTGGAACACTGCTACGTCACGCGTGCTGTTTGGAGTGAACGGACACAGATTCCCACAGACAGACTCCAGAGTCTTGCGGAACGCCTTCCCGGAGGTGTGGAATGGTGGCTATAGGCACAAAGGTGGGGGCAGCTCTATATTAGCGCACATGGATTCAGAATGGGACTCATGTAGGAGTCCACATGGTTTAGGCTCCAGACGGGACGGACTTTAGGATTACCCTGGTCCTGTATCCAGGTCATGTTTGGCACACGGATTCATTAGAAGATAGAATTCCATAAGGAACCTGCTCGAGTGACCAGACAGCGCAGCAGAAGATCCAACTGTATGATTAAACAAAGTGCTCAGGGTAATTACGGAGCCACCAGATTCCCAAAATAATACGCAGCTAAACACACAGTCGTGTTCCTGATCTCCCCACTCCCGCCTCGGCTTGCTCCGGGACCTCGGAGCGTCACGGGTCTGGTGAGCTGTTTGATATTATTAATTGTTTCAGGCCTTGATGCTCCAGGACGTTCCGACTGGAAACTTGGTGCTCGGAGTGAATGGCAGCGGCCACCATATAATTATTTAGCTCTGAACAAATGAAAAGCAGCTGCTGCTGAACTGTTTGGTATTTTGCAGAGGAACCGTGTGTGTGTGGAACCGTGTGTGTGTGAGAGATCGGAACAGCCACACTCGGCTCTAATCATACATTCTGCACTTCCAGCGGAAAAGAAGAAATCCGTCCTTGCCCGCGCAAAAATGCCTTATCTCAGAAATCTGGTTTGCAGGGAAGGTTCTGGGAGCCTGGAGGGAAAAATTCATATCCGCCCAATCTGAAGACATTCCCAGTGTGCAGTACCTTCAAAGGGGGAAAGAAAGTAGGCTCTAGAACCCTGTTGGGCCGGCTCTATCCGGGATACACGGTTGGGCATTG
>JAMWET010006518.1:152500-180000 GCA_024036415.1 Prochilodus magdalenae
TAAGCTCTAAATGTAGGTACTGTGGTATAGACTGAGTCTGTTCTACAGTTTCTCATTAGGTGGAGTGTATAACTCTAAGCTCTAAATGTAGGTACTGTGGTATAGACTGAGTCTGTTCTACAGTTTCTCATTAGGTGGAGTGTATAACTCTAAGCTCTAAATGTAGGTACTGTGGTATAGACTGAGTCTGTTCTACAGTTCCTCATTAGGTGGAGTGTTATAACCCTAAAAACTCTAAAATGTAGGTTCTGTTATATGGACTGAGTACTGTTCTACAGGTTTAGGTGGAGTGTATGAACTCTAAGCTCTAAATGTAGGTACTGTGGTATATGTACTTAGTCTGTTCTAACCGTTCCTCATTAGGTGGAGTGTTATAACTCTAAACTCATAAATTTAGGTATATAGGACGAGTCTGTTCTACAGTTTCTCAATTAGGTTGAAGTGTATAACTCTAAGCTCTAAATGTAGGTACTGTGGTATAGACTGGAGTCTGTTCTACAGTTTCTCATTAGGTGGAGTGTATAACTCTAAGCTCTAAATGTAGGTACTGTGGTATAGACTGAGTCTGTTCTACAGTTTCTCATTAGGTGGAGTGTATAACTCTAAGCTCTAAATGTAGGTACTGTGGTATATATCGGGGTATATATGGGGAGGTCCTTATTGAAACTGACCTCCATGTTCATGAACTGACCCCACTATGTAATCTGTTGACATGGCCCACTTCTCTATCTCTCCCCATCACTCACTCCGTTTCTCCCTCTCTCTTCCGTGTGTGAGTTTGGGAATGTGGCAGCGAGTCACCGAGCAGGGATTTCTGATCACCGCATTTTTCGGAGTGTTTATCCTTCCGCTTTATCTCCTGCATAGTTTCATTCTTTCCGTTTGCGGCGGGCGGAGCACGGTGCGTCAGATACGGATCTGAGAGCAGGAGATGAAACACGACATGGAAAAACAGGAAGGAAGATGGGGATGGACGTTTCACCTCACACCAAACCCTGTCTCCCTCACTCTGTACACACCTCACACCAAACCCTCTCTCCCTCACTCTGTACACACCTCACACCAAACCCTCTCTCACTCACTCTGTACACACCTCACACCAAACCCTCTCTCCCTCACTCTTGTAACACACCTCACACCAAAACCCTCTCTTTTTCACTCTGAACACTCACACCAACACCTCTCTCCATCACTCTGTTAACAACACCTCACCCAAACCCGCTCTCACTCACGCTCTGTACACACCTCACACCAAACCCACTCTCCCTCACTCTGTACAACACCTCACACCAAACCCTCTCTCATACCCCACTCTGTACACCACCTCACACCAAACCCTCCTCTCTCCCTCACTCTGGGTACACACCTCACACCAAACCCTCTCTCCCCACTTCTCCCTCAACCTCCACTCCACTCTGTAACACATCCTCTGTACACACCGCACACCAAACCCTCTCTCACTCACATCTGTACACACCTCACACCACCAGCCCTCACTCTGTACAACACCTACACCACAACAGAACTCGTCTCCCTCACTCTGTACACACCTCACACCAAACCCTCTCTCCCTCACTCTGTACAAACTCACACCAAACCCTCTCTCACTCACTCTGTACAACACACTCACACACCAAAACCTCTTCTCCCTCACCTCTGTACACATCTCACCACAAAACCCTCTCTCACTCACTCTGTACACACCTCACACCAAACCCTCTCTCCCTCACTCTGTACACACCTCACACCAAACCCTCTCTCCCTCACTCTGTACACACCTCACACCAAACCCTCTCTCCCTCACTCTGTACACACCTCACACCAAACCCTCTCTCCCTCACTCTGTTTACGTCTGAATCACTGAATTAGGCCATTTCCTAGAGCTTAGCATTTAGACATGCACTTAGCATAATGCTAATTGGAGGGGGGGTTTTAAAGACCTAAGCCCACCACAGATAAACTGTAGATGGACAGAACCCGGCGGAGGGGTCAGCACCTCTGTGATCAGATGGTCCCTGTGGTGCTGCAATAGCGCACGTACGCTGGCATGTCTCAGCATACGTCCACTTAGCCGCTCGTCTCAGAGTACCCGAGCATATCTGGTCACCCCAGCAACCCCTTGTAAGGTTGGCAGGATTTTGCCAAATGACCTCATCGTCCCCAGGGGTCCACCCCGCGCCATCCCACTTCCTTTCCCCACCGTGTGGGTGTTCTATCACCCCATCTCTCTATCTCGCCATCGCCAGGCCACTGTATCCCTCCATCACGTAGACAGACATAATTACCTACGCAAACGTCCACTTCCTCTCCTGCAGGCGCCTCTCGGCCAATCGGGTGGCAGCGCCAGGCTTTCGAGATGGGCCTCTAGAATAAACATGGCATTTCCTCTCTCAGATACAGCAACCCCCCTTTACTTCCTCAACTGTTTTCCAAACGAGCGGAGGGCCGGGAAACAGGCTCCAATCCCACAGTGGCTCATTAGCATTAACATTAAAGTCCTGCTGCAGCTTCAGAAGATGGAAAACGCGGAGCAGAACAGGAGCAGTGAGGTCACAGCTGACCGGGAACACCGGAAGATTCCCGATCACTAACCCAACAAGCCATGCTGGTCCAAAGTCCTTCAGGCCTTAACAGAGCCTGCACTGCTGGCTTCTAATGAGGCTACTTTGACCCGAAACACAATATGGGCGGAGCTAAACCGCTCTAAGCTGATTGGTGAATGAGCTAATTGGCTAATTCATTTTTAAACATGCCGGGATTTTTGGAACTGGTTCCATATATGGCCAACATCAAACTCCTCTGTCAGAGGGAAGTTCCATTTCCATGAACCCGCTCGTTAAATCTGACGCCGCGTGTGATGTAATCGCCATTTCCGGACCCAAACGCTCCATCAGATCCCAAAATCAAATGACAGCCAATAACGACAAACCCAGCCTCCTGTCAACATTCCTTCTCAACGGTCACTTCTTCATTCTTTGGGCGTGGCACCTGGGGGTCCAAACAGGGGAGGAAATTTCCCAGGGGTCCAACAGGGTCGAAATTCCCTCAGCTCCAGGCTGCCTGTTGGGAGCACCGGGTGTTGGCTGAGGTTCTTGTCCTTTCAGAATTCCGGAGTTCCGATGGTCTGAGGGTGTTTCCTGAACCCAAATCTTCGTGTTACGGTTGTCTTTCTTGTCAGGCTAGCTCTTCGTTTAGCAGGGTAACAGACAAACATGGCTAACGAACGGAACATCAAGATGTGGGCTCAAAAACAGGAAGCACCCAGTGAAGTCTTTATCAAGGAGATCCACAAAGGGTCACTCTGGCTCCTACCAATGGGTTCTAACGTTAGCGAGCTAGCTAACACTGGTGTGAGGATTGCAACTAACCTTATTAACTGCACAAGGAAGGAGCTAGAATGCTAACTGGTAGTTTTCTGGACTCGGGTTTGGCCAAACAACAAAAACCACAGAACCAAGGCCTGCTAAAAGACGAGAACCTCCACCAACGCAGCAGAGTTTAGGACCTGGAACGTACGGTGGTTACATCACATCTTAACAAGCGATAGAACCTGTGTGGATGCTCTAACTAAACCAGTTGATGATAAAAACTTACTACCTGTCGTTTTCCATTCCTAGCAACTACCTGGAACCTACCTAGACTCCAGCTTCATATTCACAACCAGTGTCATATCTAGAACCTCCAGAAGTGAATTGTCCTTTTGCAGTTGGTCCATTGTGATTGGTTGATTGCCTTATCACTGTAGTTGGTCATGGTAGGTAATGTCCAGCTCAGGCTGAAGGGAGCGCTTGCTCGGCCGTATCTACCTAGATCCCAAAGGGAAAGCAGTCCTGACTGAACAGTTCTCCAGTTGGGATCCGTTTCCAGATCTTAACCCTACTGTTTGCAACCAAATACCTTGAGAACGAAATAAACGAATCGATGCAATACTCACTACAGGGTTCTAAAGCAACAACAGCGATTCAGAGGTTCTAATAAAGAACTTCAAAGACATCACTAGGCCTTCACTGGAAGCCTGGAAGGCCTCGAGGGTTCCCGCGGGTATCCGATTACCTTCACAATGCATCATGGTAAGTCAAGACACAGCACTGCCAATATACACAGAGCCACCAAACATCATGTGATATCAGTGTGCTAACCGATTATGAGTGGGTGGTACCTTGGGACGGCTTGGGAACACCCACACCTGTATAAGTTGTGAGGTGTTCGTTTGTGAGTGAGGTTGAACACTAGCCAGCGTGCTCATGGCAAGGGGATGGGAATTATCAGCCCTGGACCAAGGCATGATAGTAGGCACCGGACAGATGGGACATTCCATTTCCGAAATTGTGGATAGCGCTGTGCCCCCCAACGGGTGCCTAATGATCCTGACCAGTGGTGTCTGGCTAGAACTGTCCATGTGACCAGACCAGCGACTCCCACATATGGCACTCATATCCCGCAGGCCAGTCGGCGTTCTTTAGCTTCCATGGGAGCAGAAGACCCCCCAGAGCACCTCTGTCAAAACACCACCACACCAGACACCGAGCCTCACAGGGTGAGGTTTCCAACTGGATCCTAGATGACCGGCAACATGCGGCATGGTCCGATGAGTCACGGTGCCAGTTGTTCTAAGCAGATAGTAGGATTTATGTGTGGCACAGACCCCATGAAGCCATGGACCTCACTTCTCTACAAGGCACGGTTCAGGCTGGTGGTGGTTGCCGATGTGCGGTGCGTTCTCATGGCATGGGTTGGGCCCGATGGTCCACCGACACACATCCTTAACGGGTGCCCACTACGTTCCGCCGCTTGGTGACCATTTTCAGCCCTTCTCTGACTTCACGTCCCAACGCAATGATGGGATATTCCAGAAGGAGCACGCTCCGTGCTGTCAGGACCCCAAGTTTTCCAGAATTGGTTTGAGGAGCATCCTGTAGGGTTCTGGCGAACGGTGTGGCCTGGACGACTCCCAGTGACCACATACGTTCGGGTTCACTGGTCTTGTTTGGTGGGAACGTTGGCGGGAGTGGCTCCTGAGCTCAAATCAGATACAAGCTCCCGTTCTTTATCTCGATGTGAGTCACCCTGACCCAAACAAGATGTTTGCTGATGACTCATTCTATAGCCCCCTTCAGACCACCGGCACTGAGCAGGTCAGCCATTCTCCTGCTCTGGCATATGCTCACTCGGTCTGTCGTCTGTCGCTGGGCCAGGTCAGTGTTTCAGGACCACGTCAAGAGAGAACCGTCGTTCCTTCAGGAACGTTCCACCGCACCTTGTCTGGAAACGGCGGATATCCGTGTTATGGTGTCGACACGTTCACCGAGATGTTCCGCTTGTGCCGTTTGGCTGTGTTGTATGAGTCGCAGTTTCAGGTGCAGTCAGAGGTGCGGTGGAGAGGCTGTTGAGAAGCGTGTTGGGAAGTTGGGCTGTGAACTTGGAGATAAGATGTGTATCACGATACGGGGGTCCCGATTTGATATACTGCGATATATCGCAAAACTGTAAGCAAGCAGTGGGGTAACCGGTTCACAGAAAATTCATTTATTCAATATTCGCAGAAATCACCGGAAAGTCTTTGGATATCAGCCCAGAATTCCCATATCGGAGCATCCCTAGAGCAAACAGAAGAAGCAATCGCTGTTTCTCATTTTTCATTTCAGAGACACATGTCACACACATACACTAGTAGTGTCTCTCAGCTAACCCGACATACCAGACGTCTCGGTATGGAGCTGTAGAGGTTCCTAATGGTGTCCTGTGATGATTCATCCCATGCAGCTTGTCCTCCACAGTTCCTGGAGGTGGTGCGGTAGGGGTGGACTGTTAGCACGTCCGATAGCATCCCTCACATTTTCAGTCGGGGGTAGGGCTGGTGATGTGGCTGGCCATGGCACAGTATCTATGAGTGTCTATGGCAGCAGCAGTATGTGTACCAGCGATGTCCCGTTGGAATAGCGAACCTCAGACAAGGTAGGGACGCTGGTTGCTGGGCCTCATTCACGTAACGTTGGGTTGTAAGTGCTTGTAATGACTGATGAATGTATGTAAATAATCTGGCATGGTACATATATAAGACCATCGCTCTTTCTGGAGCCCCACCCCAACTCTTCCAACTGGGCGGTCCTTGCTCACGTCACGCGTGCGGTCAAGCGTGAAACTTGCATCATCCGCATGTCTCGTGATGTCAAACCTTCCCACCAAGTTTCACTCCAATCGGTTGATTCCTTCTGGGTGCAGCGACTCATGTGCCGGGAGCGTAATTCCATAACTGGAAGTTAGAGCAGGGCATCTCCGCCTCACCTGTTTCCAAGCCGGTACTGATGGGAATCTCCCTGTTTCTCTCAGTGTTGTTTTCTCTGCGGTCAGCCAACTGAAAGCCCTGGGTTACGAGGCAGGATTTGACCTTTGCCCTCCGGCTCAAGCCCTGGGTGAGAGGCGAGGCCTGGGCCGCAGAGTGGCCGCGCTGCAGCTGGGAAGCGCGCTGAACGCTGGGACTGGTCAACCACAAAACAGCTCCGACCCAACCTCCCGGCCAGCCACTACAGTACTGCCTGCAACAGAGGCCTGTCATTACGCGCACAGGGCCGGCAGCGCCCCCCAAAATACACACGACAGCCCACAGGGCCCGAGGGGTACAGCGTCCCCACAGCCTATACGACTGTCACCACACAACACGGCACCTCCTAAAACAACAGCGCATGACACAGCATCCAGGTCCACCAATCATCTGCCTCTAATTACATCACCAAGGAAAGAACCACCGCTGGAAATACACCTAAACCAGACAGCGGGGTCACCGATGCCTCCACGAGTCTAACCCAGAAGCACGCCGCCTCTAAATTTAGCCAGGAGAGTGTATTCCTGACTCCGGCTCTAATGAATGTGTCCGTGTGTTTACTGTTTCTCACTGAATCAAAGCTCGGAGACTGCCCGGAATGTTATTGCACGATAAAGGTGCTTATTGTTGACGCCCAGCCATGCTAGAACCCGCACATGACACCATAACACGGCTATTCAGCCCGTTTACATAATAACCGCATTTCTGGAATTCTGTCTGGATGCAGAAACGCTCCCTCCCGACCACAACGGCATTCGGAGAGATGGCAGCGGAACAATGCCGACGGACGGAATGCTTCGCTATGAGGCAGAGCAGAACCACATGGCGGCGAGCCACAGCAAACCTTCTAACAACATAATGGCAATTCCACAAGGGTTACACACCTGTGTTCCGACCGTGCTGGCTAATCCCAGTGCTTAGGGGTCGCCGAATCTGTTTACGTAGCGCAGGACGTATAGGAGAGCGGATCAGCCGGTGAAAACAAATAGCGGTAAGTGGTGCGGAGTGGTGTAATCCCGTAAAGTGGGATGAATAACTTTGATCTACTCCGATTTCTCCGTGTAACCAAGACGGAACGTTTGCTTCCGTAGTTTTGTGCTGGAGCTACAAGGCTAACCGATAAGCTAATCCGGTAAATACCCATTAGCATATGGGGCTAACTGCATGCCTGCATCTGCACACATTGGAAGTTAGCTCTAATAGACTTGATGAAGTGGTTTACAACACTGTATGGAGCACGGTGATCCATAAACATGGATAAAATTCCGGCTTCAAGGCTGCTGCTCCGCTACACCAGCTCCCTTCAGTCCCTGTGTACAGACGACCGTGAGTCATACGGTGTCAGAAACCACATAATAAATAAAGTCCATTAGAGATTACTTCACGAGGAACTCCAACAATTACTCAAGAATTAAACTGCTGAGATATAAACAAGGCTGTGGTTTAATGTGAAACGTTCCGTTCTGGAGTTCCGTTCTAGTGGTGGTGAATGGAACCAGATGTCCACCTTCATAAAAGCTCCCGCAAGGAAAGTTATGGCATGAGGTGGTTATGAATACGCTGGCTGATGACGCCTGAGACGCTGTTTATGACCGTTTGGGCCCTTAACTCCATTCATGGTGGAGGGATACGTTTACAGGGAGCAAAAAAATAGTCCCCCAAAGAAAACTCATTATTATTATTATTATTATTATTAGTAGTAGTAGTATTAATGTTGTTTTCAGGTTTTCCAGATTTTCCCATCAGTGACATTCCATATAAACCTCAGAAGATATGTGTAGGTTCACTGTTGGTTCTAGATAGTAAATAAAATGTTCAAAATTTCTTCATAGCTATATGCAGCAGTTAAGGTGTAAAGACAGCCATTCCAAGTGGACTTGTGTGGAGTCGGAATTGTGGTGGGGGTGAAGGTAACCAGACCTCCCCTCTAAAAGCTCCCTCACAGAAAGTTCCTACATGAGGAGGTTCTGAATACGCTGCCTGATGTCTGAGACGCTGTTTATGATAGTGTGGAGAAGATCTCAGCCTTAAACTCCATTCATGGTGGAGGGATACGTAGTATGCAGAGGCAAAAAATAGTCCCTCAAAGAAAACTCATTATTATTATTATTGTTGTTGTTGTTTTCAGGTTTTCCAGATTTTCCCATTATTGACATTCCATATAAACCTAAGATATGTGTAGGTCCACTGTTGGTTCTAGATAGTAAATAAAATGTTCAAAATTTCTTCATAGCTATATGCAGTAGTTAAGGTGTCAACCGAACCATTCCAAGTGGACTGATGTGAAGTCGGTGGTTGGAACCAGACGTCCCCCTCTAAAACCTACCTCTGGGAAAGTTATTACACGGAATGGTTATGAATGCGCTGTTTGGGTCCTAAACTCCATTCATGGTGGAGGGATATGTAGTATGTAGGGAGCTGTGAGGCAAAAATAGTCCCCCCCCCAAGGTGGTTTCAAGATACACTGGTGGTTCTAGATAGTAAATAAAATTTTCAAAATTTCTTAATTAAAAACAGTAGTTAAGGTGTAAAGACAGCCATTCCAAGTGGACTGGTGTGGAGTCGGAATTGTGGTGGTGGTGAAGGTAACCAGACATCCCCTCTAAAAGCTCCCTCACAGGAAGTTCCTACATGAGGTGGTTCTGAATACGCTGCCTGATGTCTGAGACGCTGTTTATGATAGTGTGGAGAAGATCTCAGCCTTAAACTCCATTCATGGTGGAGGGATACATGCTGCAGGGCGCTGGGAGGTCAAATAGTCCCCCAAAGAGACTTAGTATTTCCAGGTTTTCCAGATTTTCATCGTCAACATTCCACACACACTCAGAAGACACGTGGAGGTTCACTGGTGGTTCTAGATAGTCAATAAAATGTCTATATGTGTGTTCTAGACATGGTGAACCCTGGTTTAGATCACCACCACCATCACTGAACCATCTCACACCAAACCCGCTCTCAGTCACTCAACACTAACATCTCAAACGCTCAATCATTCTGACCTCTTGGAATTCCGAATGGCTGTGTGATGATGCTATCCGGAGGGATGGATAGAAGCTTCCCGTAACTTGTTAGCTACGTCAGCCTCAAAGCTCCAGCCCAAAACCTAGACACTCAAACTTCACACACCAAACACGGCCGACTGACCACATTTGTCGCTTGAGGGAAAACCGGATAAACGTTGGTGGGTTGTGTGGCGTCTTACCCCGCGCCGCAGCCATTCCGAAGAGGTGGCGGAGGATAAAGGGTGTTCGGTTGAATCCAGAGCCTCAGCCACTGAGCCTTCCCTGAGATCACTGCTGGGGCCTCCAGACGGGCAGTTCATTATCATGTACTCCGCATCCTCCACTGTGGGAACACAAGGACACACGGTAAACAGCCTGCAGAAGTGACACATCAACGTTCCGATCACACGGACAGTACGACAACAAATATGACGACAGAGATGGCATACACTGCACCACCCAAAGTACCGCTCGCCTGTCCTCACACGCATATGAACCTGAGTGACCTCCCGTTCCTAATCCATAGGGTTTAACATGATCCTCCACCCTTTACAGCTACAACAGCTACAATTCCTCCAGAAGCACATGTGTGAGGTCAGACACTGATGTTGGACGAGAAGGCCTGGCTCTCAGTCTCCGCTCTATCCATCCCAAAGGTGTTCTATCGGGTGGAGGTCAGGACTCTGTGCAGGCCAGTCCAGTTCCTCCACACCAGACTCGCTCATCCATGTCTTTATGGAGCTTGCTCTGTGCACTGGTGTGCGGTCATGTTGGAACAGGAAGGGGCCGTCCCCAAACTGTCCCCACAAAGTTGGGAGCATGGAATGGTCCAGAGTCTCTTGGTCTGCTGAAGCATTAAGAGTTCCTCTCACTGGAACTAAGGGGCGGAGCCTAACTCCTGAACACCACCCCCACACCATAATCCCCCCTCCACCAAACTTTACACTCGGCACAGTGCAGTCAGACCAGTACCGTTCTCCTGGTACCGCCAAACCCAGACTCGTCCATCGGATTACCAGACGGAGAAGCGTGATTGGTCACTCCAGAGGACACGCCTCCACTGCTCTAGAGTCCAGGGGCGGAGCTTTACACCACTGCGTTCCACGCTCTGCACTGCGCTTGGTGATGTAAGGTTTGGATGCAGCTGCTCGCCATGGAAACCCAATCCAGCTCTACACACTGTTCCTGAGCTGATCTGAAGGACACAGGAGGAGCTTAGAAAGCTAACCATCAGGAGAAAGCTAACCACCAAGCGAAAGCTAACCATCAAGTGAAAGCTAACCCCTTAGAGATAGCTAACCAATAAGCGAAAGCTAACCCTCCGGGGAAAACTAACCACCAAGCGAAAGCAAGTTTTTGCTAAGCAGAAGTTACCCGTCCAGAGAACCCTGACTGCTAAGAGAAAGATAACAGTCACGCCAAAGCTAACGCAAAGCACAAGCTAAGTATGGTGTATTGATGAAAGGCCTTCATGTATCATGATGCTCTGTGCTGTGTGGGCCGTCCCTCCGTCATACGTCCACTAAAACATTCACAGAATGGTAATAAACTAGAATCAGTTATTAATATTTTACATTTATAATATTATTTAATCTTTTATATGTTAAACTCTATCCTCCTTCCACAACACTAGACTCCTCTACCACTGTGCCTCCGATTCTGAGCGTGATCAGCCTCTCCTCCACCCTCTCACTCAGACGTGGTCTGGATTACAGGAGTGCACGTTCCACACCGTTTCCCAGTTTTCCTCGGTGAGCGCTGAGCCAGATTACGGCAGGTCCTGATTTCATAGCCATGTAGAGAAAATTCTTCAAATATGAGTCAAAACGCCGTAATTTGGCGCTTTAACGCGTGACATGCTTTAGAAGTGACTGAACGTCTTCCCCGGGGCTCCGGCCTGCCAACTCTGCCTCACTGACTCATGAGCCGCTGCTAACTGGGGAGAAACATGAGGAGGAGGAGGAGGAGGAGGAGGAGGAGGAGGAGGAGGAGGAGGAGGGGGATTTGGGATGCTGTCCTGTCTTTACTGTTCGTATGGTTAAGTGTGCCTTGTAAAGCCGTGTGCTCAAATGGATTTCCACTCTCCATCCATTCATCCATCCATCTGTCCATCCATTTGTCCATTCATTCATTCATTCATTCATTCATCTATTCATTCACCCATCCATCCGTCCGTCCATCCATTTATCCAATTCATCTTTTTATCTATTCATTCACCCACCTATCCATTCATCCATCCATCCATCCATCCATCCATTTGTCCATTCATTCATTCATCTATTCATTCACCCATCCATCCGTCCATCCACCCATCCATCCATTCATTTATCTATACATCTATTCATTCACCTATCCATTCGTTTATTCATCCATCCAATGATCATCCATCTACATTGCTTATCCTTATGCATAGGCAGAGGTAAACATGCACACTCCACACAGGAAGTGGAGAGGGGACCTGGTTACCCGGCCAGGGAATCGAACCCCTGCGGCGAGGCAACAGGGTCCTTTCTGTGTGGAGTGTGCCTGTACTCCCAGTGTCTATGCGGGGTTCCTCCTCCGGGTGCTCCGATGTCCTCCCCCAGGTGTGAGATCTGTGTGTCCCTGAGACGGACTGGTGGCCTGTCCAGGTTGTTTTCCCAGTGAGCCAACTGATCAAAATCCCACTACAGCCGCTGGTGCTGACGACCCTCCACGTTCCACATCCACGTCCCCACTAAACCTGCAGTAGACCTGGACGGTCCGACTGATCTGGAGACAGCTGGACGTGATGGCCGGTGCTGTCCTGCTCAGTGACACGCGGAGGGATGAGGTCATGGGGTACATGAGCTTTACGACAGCGGGAGGAATTTACAGCCGGGCAGCGGTGGCAGGCTTCGGATGGTTGGAGTTTCAGATCTGTCCCGCCTCACCTCCACATGACCCCACTCGTCCTCTGGTTTAGGCTTGATTCCGAGGCAGGCCGGGGATCTATTAAAGGATCTGACCCCTTTAGGAGGTTTCTGGGTCTTCCCGCATTTACAGAGCTACTACTCTTCCGGAATTCCTGAGCGGAAGTAGAGTGCTAGAGCGAACGGGAGTGCCACCAACAAAGCTCGTACGTTTAAACTGGACTGGAATTTGTTTAGAGCGTCTCACCAGGTCCAGGTCTCCCTGCTCCGGGAGTTCGGTACATTTTGGTCCAGTAAGAAAGCTGTTTTCCAGGCTGGGAGCGTTCCAGAGCAGCAGATTTCTGCCTGAAATAGGAGGTCTGGGGTTCACTGGTGCCATCCACTGCAGGTGTGGAACCATGTCTATGAGAACGGCTCCCGTATGGTGAAATGCCATCCCAGTGCCTATATCCCAGGACAATTCCAGAACACCGGAATTGGTCCCTCTCTGGTCCCTCTGAAAACGGTGCAGCTTCGGTGTCCGTATCCCGGGAGCGTTCCAAAGCATCGATCTCTGGTCCCTCTGAAAACGGTGCTGCTTCAGTGTCTGTATCCCGGGAGCGTTCCAAAGCACCGATCTCTGGTCCCTCTGAAAACGGTGCTGCTTCAGTGTCTGTATCCCGGGAGCGTTCCAAAGCACCGATCTCTGGTCCCTCTGAAAACGGTGATGCTTTGGTGTGGGTATTCCGGGAGCGTTCCAAAGCTCCGATCTCTGTTCCTTCTGAAAACGGTGCAGCTTCGGTGTCTGTATTCCGGGAGCGTTCCAAAGCGTCGATCTCTGGTCCTTCTTCGTCTTATGACATGCCGTCCGGCTCCAGGTTTCATGGTGGTGGGGAAAGGCTTGATGTGGACAGTGAAAGACATGGAATGCCGGAGGCTATATGGAGCGAAGAGGGAATTCAAAAACCCTCAACTGTTTCGGCATATCAACTCAGCGGACGGATCAGTGTCAGCTAAGGTAAAAGAACCGAGAGCATGTCTTGCGCTAGCCTCCCTATGAGAACATGCACCCCGAACATGCCAGGTTCTAAACCACCTGTTCCCTTAGAACCATTTAGCAACCTGAACATTTCTGAGCGCATGCTGGGGACAGCAGTGGTGAAGCTTACCCAGGGTTTCTTTGGGCTCCTGTAGCTTGGACAGCAGCTCTGAGATGGACTTCTTCTGGGCCTGAGCGATGTAGCTGAGGTTCTCACTGTCCAGAACCAGCAGAAACGCCTGCAGGTCCGACACCAGCCTGGCCAGAACTGGGGAGCAGACAGACACACATCAAATACAATTCATCATGTAGATCTGACAGGTAATGATTCGGAAGGTGCATCGGTTTAGTGGTAGGCAGGTGCGGATTCCGTTCTCTCACAGTGACGAAAACCGGAACCTAGAACCAGGTTCGGAATGGGATCACAATGACATCAACCATGATAACCACAGCGTGAATGGTGGTGAATGATTGTCCTCCCTAAAAATGGTTCTTAAAGGGTGTTTTGGTAAACACGATGGCTCTGTGTAGAACCATGACCACCAACAATCTTTTCAACCAAACGAACCATGGTTCTTGAGCTGGTTCTGTTCAGGCTTTGTAGAACCTTGATGCTATTCAGGGAACCAGTCTGTGTTTGCACTAGTTTTATGAGAGCCAGGGAACACCAAAGCATACCCCATCAACAGGGGGCGCTACACAGCGGTAGTGAACAGTAGTGCCAAGATGGCGGAGCGTTTAGGTTACCTGCGAGCGTTTGGGCTCTTATTCCAGAGGTGAGTTTACATATCCAGAAAGCTACATGGATAAACTACTGGCAGACCTAGAAGTGGTTCTCCAGCAGAACCACTGGGTGGCGCCATTGTTGCCTTCTCTTTCTACAACGACTGATTTCCACGGAAGTCGCCACAGTTCGTGCTGAAGAACCTACGATGCTTTGGTTCTACCAGGAAACATTTCAGGTTCCGAACTGGATAATATTTGGTGGGAATGGGCTGGAAGGTTTAAAACCAGGTGCATGAACCGGGACGGAACCCACTTCATGTTGGTGAAAAAGGACTACAATAGAACCATTTGCATGCTTAGCTGGTTCTTTGGTGAAATGGCTCTTCGGAACAATAGAGAATGTGTTGTATATGGTTCTGCATGCACCACAAAAGATTCTGGATCTGGTCCAATGCTGAATCATATAGAACACAATCTCCATCAATCTGAAGAACCACTTCACCCATGCACAGAACCAGTTACGCATGCAAACAGTTCTTTGAGAAGACATGGTTCTAGATACAACCATGGGCTTGACTAAAGGACTCTTTAGGAACCAGCGAGTGTACAATCTTACTACACTAAGTCTGCATGCACGGTTGGTGGTTTGCATGGTTCCGTTGGGTTCTATTGATGTACCAGTTGTACATCACTGCTATCAGGACAGAACCTGCAATTTTAGGTTTTGAGACCATTTGGAAACACATGCTGTCCTTTACACTGTGTGTAGACATCATGGTAAATGGGCTACAAGAACCGGGCCGAAATGCCATGGAAAGACGTTCGGTTCCATTGACTTCCATTAAAAGTAAAGTAGGTTTTTCCTTCTCCTGTAAACTTTCATTTTGGCGATACAAGGTTTTTCCAACAGCAGCGAAATTATACTTTAAAGAACGTTAACAGCACCAAACCGAGTTCTGTTATTCTTTGGGTCGGAGAACCCTTTATTTTAGTACCATACAGAACCCTCTTGTGTATTTCTGACATGCCAAAACTCATTTCGACTGATTCAATAAAGCAGAAGCTAATTCTCTGGCCACAACGAGGGTCATTCCGATTCAGAACCCTTGATCCACTTACAGACACGCTCAGGTGAGAATCCGTCCAGGCCTCATGGTGTGGACACAAATCAAGAACCGAGTAGAATCATAAGACTTCAGGGGATGGCGGTGCTAATTCTCAATGCTGTCCAGTCTTCTCCAGATAGGCCACACGTTTCGGCACGGCACTGCAAATGTTCAACCTTCTCACCAAACACAGGAAGCCCTAACACTGGCCTCATTCCTGACCGGTGCCTTAACTAGACTGGTGTGCACTCATTTAGCAAAACTGAATTACCTGTAGAGTTCCGCAAATATCAAAACTCGTGCTTCCCGCCAAACACATCCGCTTCTGAAGGGTCTGTTTAGGAACCAGCTGTGGTTCAGTCCGGCGTTAGATCCAGGCATCCAGGCCTGATTATTTCGACCACAGCTCCAAAGTTCAGTCTGAGAAGTGGGTTTAACCATAAGATAACCCCCAACGTGTTGAGTGATACTGGGGTTCTGGACTCTGGCATGGTGTCCAGCAGCGTGGGGGGCTCGTTTCAGTATGCCACAGTTCTACATTCCTCCTTGGTTGAATAGATCTGAGTCCAAACCACAACTCAGTTATTGTAATCGTGCCTTCCCAGTAATGGGGAAGCTCCTGATGCCTATAAAGCCAGAAATGGAGCAGCTCCTCCCACCTTGTGGCAATGGGCAGAAGATGGTTTCCACCTATCAAGCCCAACAAGCCTCAGGTACAAGTACAGCCCACCTTGATCCTTCAGGATGCATGGAAGACGAGCATCCTGACTTTCCTCTGTCCTGGAGCACAGATGGAATGAACTTCCACTGGCTATCCAAACTAGCTAAAGCTAGAATTCTTAACATCCCGGCTAAAGCTATTCATCTTAACAACCCGGCTAAAGCTAGCATTCCTAACAACCCGGCTAAAGCTAGCATTCCTAACAACCCGGCTAAAGCTAGCTATCTTAACAACTCGGCTAAAGCTATCCATCTTAACAACGCTGCTAAAGCTAGCTATCCTAACAACCCGGCTAAAGCTAGCTATCTTAACAACCCGGCTAAAGCTAACATTCCTAATAACCCAGCTAAAGCTAGCTATCTTAACAACCCGGCTAAAGCTATCCATCTTAACAACCCGGCTAAAGCTAGCATTCTTAATAACCCAGCTAAAGCTAGCTATCTTAACAACCCGGCTAAAGCTATCCATCTTAACAACCCGGCTAAAGCTATCCATCTTAACAACCCGGCTAAAGCTATCCATCTTAACAACGCGGCTAAAGCTAGCATTCTTAATAACCCAGCTAAAGCTAGCAATCTTAACAACCCAGCTAAAGCTATCCAGCTTAACAACATGGCTAAAGCTAGCATTCTTAACAACCCAGCTAAAGCTAGCTATCTTAACAACCCGGCTAAAGCTATCCAGTTTAACAACCCGGCTAAAGCTATCCATTATTAACAACCCGGCTAAAGCTATCCATCTCAACAACCTGGCAAAAGCTATCCATCTTAACAACCCAGCTAAAGCTATCCATCTCAACAACCTGGCAAAAGCTATCCATCTTAACAACCCGGCAAAAGCTATCCATCTTAACAACCCGGCTAAAGCTATCCAGCTTAACAACCCGGCTAAAGCTATCCATCTTAACAACCCGGCTAAAGCTATCCATCTTAACAACGCGGCTAAAGCTATCCATCTTAACAACGCGGCTAAAGCTATCCATCTTAACAACCCGGCTAAAGCTATCCATCTTAACAACGCGGCTAAAGCTAGCATTCTTAACAACCCAGCTAAAGCTAGCTATCTTAACAACCCGGCTAAAGCTATCCATCTTAACAACGCGGCTAAAGCTAGCATTCTTAACAACCCAGCTAAAGCTAGCTATCTGAACAACCCGGCTAAAGCGAACCATCTTAACAACCCGGCTAAAGCTAGCATTTCTAACAACCTGGCATAAGCTAGCATTCCTAACAACCCGGCTAAAGCTAGCATTTCTAACAACCTGGCTAAAGCTAGCATTCTTAACCACCCGGGTAAAGCTATGTATCTTAACACAGCTGTGTTTAGAATGGCACGGACAAGCCGCTAGCTTAGCGCCAACACCCTCCCAGAATCCCACAGCAGCGCTAGCAGTGCGTAGCATGAACACAGAGGTGTCTCTCCTTGTTTTGGCTGAGCTTTGACACCCCTGGCCCATAATGAAGACCTCGCTCCCCACTACCGTGCTAGATTCCCGCTCGGCCCCCCAGTGTTTGGGCCTACTGTACCGCTGTGTTGTTTTTGAAAGCCAAAGCAATATATATATTCATACTCAGGAATCCCGAGGGCATCAACAAGCCGCTACAGTCCCTTATTGACGCCGAGCCTCCAAACACAGGCCGGCTGTTGTGCTGGGAGTGAATGGCTCCTGAATGGGCCTCTGTGGAGGAGCGCTGAAAGAGCTGAATGAACTCTCACAATCATCACGACGTATTGTTGATTCATAATTCATAGCTTAGAAGGTAAACATGAGAGAGAGCGCGCACACGCACACACCACACGCACACACACCACACACACACACTACCACACACACTGACAAAGGCTCGCTCTCTCTTACACACACCTACATACGTGCACACACGCTCACACACTACTAGCCTGGATGAAAGCGTCCTCACAAGGAAACAGTAGTAAGTCCTTGTTTGGCTGCTGTGTAGTCCTCCCCCTCCCATCAGCCCCTCTGCCCTCCCTCTCTTTAATCTCTCACTCGTTCTCCTCTCAGCGGCGTTCTTTCAAGCTGTCGCAATTTTCAGTACAACTGATCTGAACCTGCTAATAAAAAAGCTACATCCATCCGACTACAGACCTCCAGCGAGCAGTGGTGTCCTCCATGAGTCCTCCTGTTAGTGCAGCACCATCGGCAGACGGCTGCACCACGCAGGACTACATGCACACAGACCGTTACCACGACTGTCCTTAACACCACGTCACCGTCACCAAAGACTGCAGTGGTGTCGTACCAGACCGTCATGGAGTGACTCAGAATGGCAGCGGGTCATCTTCAGTGACGAGTCCCGCTTTAGTCTTGGTGGAGACGCCCAACGAATCCGTGTGTGGAGGCACCGTGGTCAGCACCAAGATGAACTGTTTGTCGTCACACGTCCAGAAGCCCTGCACCTCCACCCCTACCGCACCATCTGCAGGAACTGTGTGAGGATGTTCAAGCTGCATGGGATGGATTATCACAGGACTCCATTAGGAACCTCTACAGCTCCATACCGAGACGTCTGGCGTGTTGGGTTAGCAAACACGGCGGCCCGACGCCATACTGAGAGACAGACTTCTGTATGTGTAGCTCAATAAATATTGATCATATCAGTCTAAATTTATCATCAGTTATTGATCCTGGTCACCTTTATCCTCCTTCCCAACACACCTGCATATTTCCAGTTCAGCAGCTTGAGTCTGTCCTGTGACTGGTGGCATGTCCCCGGTGTGTCCTGCCTTCCACCCACTATGCAGTGGTGTGCAGAGTGCCGAGATTCAGGACCCGGACTCCATGTATCCCATGTGTGTTTAGAAACGTATCAGTGAAGCTACACGTGTCTTCTGAGTGTGTATGGAATGTTGATGATGAAAATCTGGAAAACCTGGAAATACTGAGTTCCTTTGGGGGACTATTTGACCTCACAGCGCCCTGCAGCATGTATCCCTCCACCATGAATGGAGTTTAAGGCGGAGATCTTCTCCACACTATCATAAACAGCGTCTCAGACATCAGGCAGCGTATTCAGAACCACCTCCTGTAGGAACTTTCTGTGAGGGAGCTTTTAGAGGGGACGTCTGGTTACCTTCACCAACACTGTGAATCCCGACTCTCTAGAACGGAGCGTTTCACACCAAACCACTCGGAATGACTTTGTTTACATCTCAACCACTTAATTACAGAGAGAGTCTGAAAAAAGGAAGGTCTCCTCTGAAAGACTTCACCTCCAGGAACCTTCCCATGACCCCGGCAGGGAGAAGCACAGGGACCGCAATAAATGGTTCTCAGCAGCTCCGGCAGAAACGTGTAACTGTGGGATCTTGAGGTTCGGCTTTCCTCCCGAGCCAGGCATCCAGCCACTTACGGATTCCGATGTAACGGGAATAAGGCTGCTGGGCTCTGGCCATTTTGGTAGTCCCTTCAAGACGGTTCTTCAGGGTTCTTCAGTAAAAGGAATAATGCTTAATCATGCTTAATGAGAACCATGAGAACCAGTCCATGCTTAATGGGTTCTGTGCATGGCGAGATCTATCATCCAGCCACTGAACTCTCAATCCATCAAACCGTTCATCCATACAATGAACTAATCAATCTTTCCATCTATTTATGCTTCCATTTATCCATCCATCCATCCATCCACCCATCTATCCATCCATTTATCCTTCCATTTATCAATACTTCCAATAATCCAATCATCCACCCATTGAGCCATCAAATTATCCATCTGTCCATTAAACCATCTATCTATCCACCTACCCATCCATTTATCCTTCCATTTTTCATCCATCCATCGAGGTATCCACCCATCCATCCATTGATCCATCCATCCATCCATCCATTTATCAATATATTTGCTAATACATCCATCCATCAAACCATCCACCCACTGATCCATCCATCAAACTATCCATCCGTCCATCAGACCATCCATCTATTTATCCTTACATTTATCATTCCATCCATCTACTGAATTACCCATCCATGCATTGAGCCATCCATCAAACCATCCATCCACCCACCCCATCCATCCATCTATTTATCCTTACATTTATCATCCATCCATCTACTAAGAGATCCATCCACCCATTAATCCATCCATCTGTCCATCCATTTGTCCATCTCTATATTAATCTTACAATCCAAGCATCCATCTAATCCTCCATCCATGCATTTATCTCTCTGTCCATCCATCCATCCTCGACTTATCTATCTAATACATTATCCATCCACTCAATGCACTAAACAATCCATCCATCCAGCCATAAACTACCATCCCTCCACCCACCTAACTACCCAGTCACCCAACAACCTAACCCATCCATCTATCTGTCCGCAGCTCCCCTGTGCTCCACCATGTGCAGTGGGTGCTGTGAAGCGCTTGGTGGTAGAGCGGCTCGATGGTAGTGTGTCCTCCAGCAGAAGGGTGTAGTGGCGGTTAAGAGGTTTAGCTGTGGCCACATCTCTCCGGAGTAAACATGGCAATTCCCACGGGTTTATTCAGGGTCACGCAGCAGAGTTCTCCAAACAAACATCGCAACAGCACTACACACACCAGGAGAACCCAGCCCGCAGCACTGCAGCGCGGAACACGGAGACAAAGAGAGGCAGCTGCCTCTTCACCACTCAGGCTCTCCAAAGACTTTTCCTTCTCCCAGTCAGCTGGAGCGGAACTTTCCCGGCTGGGGAAGTGTGTGTAGCCATGCTAGCAGGATTTAGCCCGTGTATGTGACAGTGAGTCATACCGGGTCAGAACCCACATTTCTTTAACGTCTACTGGAGATACTGAACATCTCCGCACGGTTTGGAGAAGGTGTCTGATGATTCAGGTGTGCGGTAGCAACATGCTAGCTAGCTTCCAGTGTCTTGGTTGATTACCTACATTACAGTTGGGGGTTGTTGGGAGAATGTTGGGGGTGCGGGTTGGTTGTAAGCCAGCAGAGCAGAGTGATACTGAACATCTCCACACAGTTTAGAGAAGATGTCTGATGATTCAGGTGTGCGGTAGCACCATGCTAGCTAGCTTCCAGTGACTTGGTTGATTACTTACATTACAATAGGGGGGCATCTGGAAAGTGTTGGGGGTGCGGGTTGGTTGGAATTCGGCAGAGCAGGGGGATATACTGAACATCTCCACACAGTTTAGAGAAGATTCTGATGATTCAGGTGTGCGGTAGCACCATGCTAGCTAGCTTCCAGTGTGTTGGTTGATTGCCTACATTACAGTGGGGGGGCGTCCGGAGAGTGTTGGGTGGAGGCGACAGAGCAGGGTTCAACGGATCCAGTGGGGTGGGTGTAGAAATCATCCTCATGGATGAGAAAGCCAGTGCTACTGTTAGCCTTATGCTAACTGCAGAATGCCAGGGGAACAAAGCAGCACATGAAGACCCTCGCCACACTGTGACCTGCGTGTTGAGCCATTTCAGGAAGAGAAAGGGGAGCAGGCCGCTCCTCATTAGCACAAAGCAAACAGAAACCTTCAGACCTGACAGATTTGGCGATGGAGCGCTAACGGCTAACTCATTAAATAAACAGGAGCTCTAACCAGATGTCAATGCCTGACTAAGGACAAGACCTTTCAGCCTTGAGCCCAAGGTCTCTCTCTCTGTGCGTCTCTCTCTCTGTCTCTCTCTCCGTCATGCATTTCATTCATTTCATTCCCGCTCTATCGACTCCGAGTTCTTTCTACACAAACAGCCACACTTGTTTCCTCTTAAAGGGCCGGGATCATGGAACTTTTCCCATGCCATGGAATTTTTTCTGTAGAGATTGATGTAGCATGTAAACATCGTTCAGGTCAGGTCCAGTCCACACAGCCCACATGCGTACAGTAAGCCCTGAAAACAACCCACTTCAAACAAGTTTTGGTGATGTCACAAAAACCCACTCGTGTTTGGGTCAGGACTGCTTTTTGGTTGGTGCAGCCATTTACATAAACCAGTCTTAGAAAATGGTCAAGTATAAATTATTTACTGTAATACACTACAGGAAGTGTAGGGGGCGATACAACCCACACTGTCATTCTTACAGACTGTAATACAGTACAGGAAGTGTAGGGGGCGATACGACCCACATGCTCATTCTGACAGACTGTAATACACTACAGGAAGTGTAGGGGGCGATACGACCCGCACACTCATTCTGACAGACTGTAATACACTACAGGAAGCGTAGGGGACTGATACAAACCACATGCTCATTCTGACAGACTGTAATACACTACAGTAGGTGTAGGGGGCGATACGAACCACATGCTCATTCTGACAGACTGTAATACACTACAGGAAGCGTAGGGGGCGATACGACCCACAAGCTCATTCTGACAGACTGTAATACACTACAGGAAGTGTAGGGGGCGATACGACCCGCACACTCATTCTGACAGACTGTAATACACTACAGTAGGTGTAGGGGGCGATACGAACCACATGCTCATTCTGACAGACTGTAATACACTACAGGAAGTGTAGGGGGCGATACGACCCACAAGCTCATTCTGACAGACTGTAATACACTACAGGAAGTGTAGGGGGCGATACGACCCACACGCTCATTCTGATAGACTGTAATACACTACAGGAAGTGTAGGGGGCGATACGACCCACACGGTCATTCTGACAGACTGTAATACACTACAGGAAGCGTAGGGGGCGATACGACCCACGCGCTCATTCTGACAGACTGTAATACACTACAGGAAGCGTAGGGGGCGATATGTCTTGTTCTGTAGCCTGATGAACAGTGTATAGGTGCAGAATAAATTATCTAGAACGGTGATTACAGGAGATGTAGACACCTACTGGACCTCCTCACGCTAACTGAGTCTGGTTCCTCTCTCCCTTGTGTTCTGTTCTCTCCTTTTTTCCCTCGTTCTTTAGTGGAGCGAAAAGTTCAGCCCCTGTAATTTCCTGCCCCGCTGTTATCTCCCACCGTCCTCCACCTAAACACACACACACACTGCTGGCACCTCTCCACCTGATGATGTCACTCATCCTCAGAGCCGTTTTCTATCATGACTTAATGGCGTATGGATTTAGCAGACTGTGCTGATCAGCAGACGTGGTCCCCTGCTGAGTGTCCTTCAGAAGGTCTTCAAGGCCCCAGAGAACCTAATGAGGTTCATCTTGTTCTAGCAGGTAAACAGTACACTAGATGTACTAGATAAGCCCTCTGATGTTCCTAATGTTCCACTGACCAACACATGACCAACATGTTTCACCATCTTTCTCTCCTCCATGTAAACTGGGCGTGGCCTTTCTTGGGTAAGCCTTCCCCTGACCAATCACAAGGCTGACGGCTTAGGTCCCGCCCACACAGGACAGTTTCCGAGTCAGAGAAACTAACTACCGAGCTAATGCTAACTAGCATAACCAAGAGCTAGCAGGCTAAACCTCCTGTGTGTTCCTTCATCCCTTCATCATCACCAACACTGTTCCTTCATCCCTTCATCACCACCAACACTGTTCCTTCATCCCGTCATTCTTTCCTCCATCACCAACACTGTTCCTTCATCCCTTCATCACCACCAACACTGTTCCTTCATCCCGTCATTCTTTCCTCCATCAACACTGTTCCTTCATCCCTTCATTCCTCTATCCATCACCAACACTGTTCCTTCATACCTTCATTCCTCTATCCATCACCAACACTGTTCCTTCATCCCTTCATTCCTCTATCCATCACCAACACTGTTCCTTCATCCCTTCATTCCTTTATCCATCACCAACACTGTTCCTTCATCCCTTCATTCATCCCTTCATTCCTTTATCCATCACCAACACTGTTCCTTCATCCCTTCATTCCTTTATCCATCACCAACACTGTTCCTTCATCCCTTCATTCATCCCTTCATTCCTTTATCCATCACCAACACTGTTCCTTCATCCCTTCATTCCTTTATCCATCACCAACACTGTTCCTTCATCCCTTCATTCATCCCTTCATTCCTTTATCCATCACCAACACTGTTCCTTCATCCCTTCATTCCTTTATCCATCACCAACACTGTTCCTTCATCCCTTCATTCCTCTTTCCATCACCATCCTCCTCAGAAACATCTCCTGAAAGCCAGTAACCTGATGTGACCGGAAGGTAAACCTCTGTGCTGTTGGTACAGAGCTGCTGATCTGCTGAACGTCCTGAGGTGGTGTTGGGTATTAGCCGTCACGCCTGCCGGAGTGTTTCCCCTCCTGACCACTTCATCACAGAGCAGGTGGTCCTGATAACAGCAGAAGTTTCCCAGTGACAGATCTGGAGTCTGGATCAGTCAGAACCTCATTAACGCTCCTCTGAGCATCTGTTAATCACGTTACAGAACCGCACCGCGCGTGTCTAGAACATGATTCATGCTAACACACAGAGTGTTCCTAAACACACCACAGTGACTCCATTCATCCCCCCAACGCAGAGACCCCTCATTATCCAGCTGTCACGGTCTGCTCCCTCTCTCTTACCATAACTCTCTCGCTCTCTCTCTCTACCTCTCTCTCTCTACCTCTCTCTCGCTCTCGTACCCTGACTCTCTCTCACTCACCCTGCCTGACTCTCTCTCTCTCTCTCTCTCTCTCTCTCTCTCTCTACCTCTCTCTCGCTCTCTCACCCTGACTCTCATTCACCCTGCCTGACTCTCTCTCTCTCTCTCTCTCTCTCTCTCTCTCTCTCTCTCTCTCTCTCTCTACCTCTCTCTCTCTCTCTCTCTCTCTCACCCTCTCACCCTGACTCTCTCTCTCTCTCACCCTGACTCTCTCTCTCTCACCTTGACTCACCATGGCTCTCTCTCTCTTACCATAACACTCTCTCTCACTCTCTCTCTCTCTCTCTCTCTCTCTCTACACCTCTGTCTCTCTCTCTCTCTCTCTCTATACCTCTCGCTCACTGTCTCACCATAGCTCACTCTCTCTCTCCCACCCTGACTCTCTCTCTCTCTCAGTCTCACCATGGCTCTCTGTCTCTCACTCTCTCTCTCTCTCTCTCTCTCTCTCTCTCTCTCTCTCTCTCTCTCTGTCTCAGCCTGACTCTCTCTCTCTCACCCTGACTCACCATGGCTCTCTCTCTCTCCTTCTCTCTCTCACCCTGACTCTCACTCTCCCACCTTAACTCTCTCCCTTCTCTCTCACCTATGACTATTTCTCTCTCTCTCTCTCACCCTGACTCTCACACCATGACTCCCCTCATCTCTCCCCCCTCTCTCTCTCTCTCTCTCTCTCTCTCTCTCTCTCTCTCTCTCTCTCTCTCTCTCTCTCTCTCTCTCTCTCTCTCTCTCTCTCTCTCTCTCTCTCTCTCTCTCTCTCTCTCTCTCTCTCTCTCTCTCTCTCTCACTGCAGGGGCGTCCTCTACATTTCGGAAATACCTCAGACTCCCACTCTATTCTCGGTTTGGACACAGAGAGACGTTTCAGCCTTTGAAGAAACCGGATCGGATGTCTGCTGGACTACTCTGACCCCTTCCCTGACTGGTTGACCCCAACTGCCCCACAAATAAGTGCTTCCCAAACAAGGAGCAAATAGAAAGCAGGAGTGGGAGAACAACAGTAGCTGAAGTTAGGAGGAGCAGCAGTCAAAACACAGATGGAGGTGATTAGCGGCTCAGTCCAGCACAGCGGGAGCAGGTTTAGAAAATAAACACATAAATAAATAAACAGTGCTTCGGCTAATCCGGGCTTCAGGGCGGCCGGCGCTACGGCTTTTAGCTTCATGCTAACATACTTCAGCCCATGTTTAGACATACGAGGAGTCATACAGTGACTATGGTGAGCGCATGAGGCAGGTAGCACCATGCTAACTGGTGTACACAAGCTCCCGTTACTGATTAGCCACATTAGCCGCGTATCTCCAGAGTTACAACCGAAGAGGCGGACGGCAGACATACGCGGCTATGTTTGGGGGGTAACCTGTGTTGAGCTGGTGTTTGGTGCTTGCTTTATGATGAACTCTGAGCGTAACAAGTTCGGCTCAGTGGATAAGGAGCTCCGTGCACCACAGAAGGCCTTCAGAAGCTCCGAGAGGAGCTATATAAAGAAACCAGGAGTGCCATATGCTGGCCGCGACGCATGGACACCGTGTCAGAGGATTACTGCAATCCTTCATTCAGACGCGCCGGCTACACATACAACAGCTGAGAGGATCCATGTGACTCAGCAGCTCCGCACGCGCTCAATACGTCCTTCAGTCTTAAAGCGATAGTTCAGCTGGGAACCATGTTTACAGTTTTCCTCCCTCGCCCGGAATGTCGTCTGTCAGCCCACCAAGTCATGCCTGGCATCTGAAGTTCACCTCTGTAGTTTTAGCACTGGAGCTATGAAGCTAAAGTAGCTATCAAGTAAAGGAAACTGATTTACACAAATTAGCATAGTGCTAACTGCGTCATACTGTGCGGAGGTGTTCGGTATAGCCTTGATAATGGGGTTTCTGACCCTGTATGACTGACTGTTATCTATAAAACTGGACTAAAGTACATTAGCATAAAGCTAACAACAGCAGTAGCAGGCGCCGCCATGTTATCCACACCGATAAATTATTTTATCTGTTCCTCCTGTGTATTGGTTGCTCTAGTTTGGGGGCTGAGAGGCTAACACGGCTAACAAGCGTTTTAAGCTAATCGCACACCCATCACTTCAGTCTGAAAGCGATAATTCAACTAGAAATCATGTTTACAGTTTTCCTCCTTCACCCGGAATGTCGTCTGTCAGCCCATCAAGTCATACCTGGCATCTGAAGTTCACTTCTGTAGTTTTAGCACTGGAGCTATGAAGCTAATGTAGCTAACAAGTGGAGGAAACTGATTTACACAAATTAGCATAGTGCTAACTGCGTCATAATGTGCGGAGGTGTTCGGTATAGACTTGATTATGTGGTTTCTGACACCGTATGACTGACTGTTGTCTATAAAACTCGACTAAAGTACATTAGCATAAAGCTAAAAACAGTAGTAGCAGCTGCCGCCATGTTGTCCATGTTAATCTGCTCTTCTTGTGTGTTGGTTGCTCTAGTTTTGGGGCTGAGAGGCTAACACCCATTAGCCGTACCCATTAGCATGGTGCTAACTCCAAGCCTAAATCTTCACGCGCTACCTCACGTGCTCAATGGCCTTTTACAATCAAACATTTCACAAAAGTAACAAACTACATAATCAACAATACATGAAATATAATTCCCACACAGTCCACAGTACCCACAGCTAGCAGTCCACAGTACCCACAGCTAGCAGTCCACAGTACCCACAGCTAGCAGTCCACAGTACCCACAGCTAGCAGTCCACAGTACCCACAGCTAGCAGTCCACAGTACCCACAGCTAGCAGTCCACAGTACCCACAGCTAGCGAGGGGATCCCCAGACCACGGTATGGAGTCACCTAGCTAGAGTCTTCAGTACAGGGAAGATCTCACTCCTCGACAGTGAGTCACACAGGCGGTCAGCCCGGGAAGCCCTGAGGGCCAGAGATGTCCTTGGCCAGACAGCGTTTTCATGCAGCTGAACACCACCGGTCCAGAAAGTCCCACAGCTGCAGTGCAGCATCATCCAGCCAGCCACGTAGCTACAATGCCTTGTCACTCAAGCAACGAGTCCAGGCAGCCTCAGTGTACCGTCGCCTAAACCCGCTGACCCGAAAGGCCTCGTAACTCCAGGACAGTGCTGCTCATGCATACAGCTGAACACCACCGTTCCAGGCAGCACCACCACTGCGGGAGCATCCAGGCAGCCACATAGCTGT
>JAMWET010006518.1:185000-205723 GCA_024036415.1 Prochilodus magdalenae
CCCACCTCTCCAGTACCAGGTATATGTTAGTGTGTATATACAGTACGTGGTATATGTTAGTGTGTATATACAGTATGTGGTATATATTAGTATATATCCCGCCTCTCCAGTACCAGGTATATATAAGTGTGTATATACAGTACATGGTATATATTGGTATATATCCCGCCTCTCCAGTATCAGGTATATGTTAGTGTGTATATACAGTACGTGGTATATGTTAGTGTGTATATACAGTGTGTGGTGTATGGGTATATATCCCGCCTCTTCGGGACCAGGTATATGTTAGTGTGTATATACAGTATATGGTATTTATCGGTATATATCCCGCCTCTCCTTCCAGTACCAGGTATATGTTCGTGTGTATATATACACGGTGTGTGGTATATATCCTGCCTCTCCGGGACCAGGTATATGTTAGTGTGTATATACAGTGTGTGGTATATATCCAGTCTCTCCAGGACCAGGTATATGTTAGTGTGTATATACAGTACATGGTATATATTGGTATATATCCCGCCTCTCCAGTATCAGGTATATGTTAGTGTGTATATACAGTGTGCGGTATATATCCCGCCTCTCCGGGACCAGGTATATGTTAGTGTGTATATACAGTACATGGTATATATTGGTATATATCCCACCTCTCCTTCCAGTACCTGGTATATATGTTAGTGTGTATATACAGTGTGTGGTATGTGGGTATATGCTGTAGTGGTGGCTGTGTGCGGTACAGTCTGAATGAAGCTGGGCTCAGTGTTGGGACTGAGCCTGGGCTACAGTGAATCAGAAGCCGGAGAGTTCAAACCCACCTTTTTGTTTGTCCATCGCTGGAAAGTGTTCACAGACTCCCGGTGAAGGTCTCAGGTCTTCTAGCCGAGCTCATGTCTGTCCGAGCCGCTCCGGTCCGAGCGCTGGGTTGGTTCCGCGCTCCGTTTGTGAAGCCTGGATCTTCCGTGCGCTCCGTGCGTCCTGCCTCTTCTCCTCTCACTCGCCACAACTTTCCCTCTTTTCCTCTCCGCTTCTGTCTTTCTTCCCTCCTCCATTCCCGCTGATCCTCCTCCACTCCTCAGGCTGCGGTTGGCTCCGGCGCTCCACCTGGTGGTGGCACGCTGCACGTTCACAGCACCTGAAATAGCGCTCAGTAAAGGGGCAGTCCGGCCGAAATTCAAAATTCTAAATAAACCTTTCTATGGTAAGCTCATGAATAATTAGATGAGTTCTACTCTGATTGGCTGGCTTACAGCTAGACTCCGCCCAGAAGCAATACGTGGGAACAGACTAGATAAAATGAGCTTATATAAATAAGTTCCACCCTCATGCTAGTTAGCTTGGAGCTAATGCTAGTAGCTAGCGTTCCCTGTGCTAGCTACTGGCTCCATCTGGACACCAACACACAGTAGATTAAAGTTGATCCTCACTATGGAGCTCTCAGTTTAAGATGATCTGCTCCAACCGGCACACACGGATACAATCACACAGCATGGCTGCTACTTACAGGCTGCTGTTGGGGTGGTGGTGCTAATAAAGGTGGAGCTGCTCCTCTCCTCAGTCTCTTCAGGGTCAGACGCTGAGCGGAGCTGCTCCATATTGTCCAGAGAGGTTTGGGAAACCGTCCGGAGTGGGATCCTGTTAAAGATATGGAAGCGGATGTTGTTTTGGGAATTTTCCGTTCCACCTTAAATGGTGCTGTAGTAAAAATCTGAGAAAATAAACTTCCTGATGACCTAACTTGATATTTAAAAAACTATAACTGCACTGGAGTCAGTTTTGCCAGGCTGTTCAGACTTCTTTTGCTAGCATAGCATGTTAGCTAGCATAGCATGTGAGCTAGCTTAGTGTGTTAGCTAGCCTAGTGTGTTAGCTAGCGTAGCAGTGTAAGTATTGAAAACATATAATATGACCTAAATAAACCAAAATACAAGAAACACCTGGGAGAAATGAGGGGGCGGGGATACAGACTACACACAGGTGACAAGCAGGTGGGGTGAGGGTGGAGACACAGGGAACACTGCAGGGAAAAACCAGAGACATGGAGGAGACAAAGACCCTGGCAGGGCAGGACTATGGGACGGGCAGATATCCAGCTACGAGACAAACACAGCTAGCATGGTCACAGCTTAGCCATACGACTCCACACAAGCGCTAACACCCGCACACATGGGCAGGTCGGTAGATAGACAGGCAGGAAGGCCATCCAATCAGTTCCTTCAGCCTGGATGAAATGATTGGCTGGAGTCGTGTGGCCTCCACAGGTGACGCTTTCCGGTTTACTGTCAGGACGTGTGATTTATTGATCGCTATCAGGATGTAAACAAAAACAGCTTTAAGCTTTAAGCTTACAGCTATCTGCATGTCTTCAGCGCCCCCTGGTGTTCATCAGCTAAACTGTGTTTCTGATACAGAGGAAATCAGGCGTAGGTAAAGGTTAACCACAACTAGAGGCGAGTTTATTAGCCTACAGCTCAGTGGCTGAGCTAACAGTCATGGCTGGGTGATGTCACATCCTGCCTTCCCCAGACCCTGACTGTTTTCCCCATACCTGCTCTCATAAACTAACCTGCCATGTGCTGTTGTTTTAGTTTTGGTTGTTTGCTCCGCCCCTTGACCCGCCCCTTTGTCGTCCCACTCACCTGTGTCTTATCTGTTCATTCTAGTTCAGCTTTTTCCCCTTGTTGGTTTCGTCCTTCACAGTTTCAGCCCGGACTCTTTTATAGTACACAGGTCGCACTTGCTTTCCACTTCCTCGTCTCTCCCATCTCTTCCTCGGCCTTACAGGTGAGAGATTCCCAGTGGTTGTATGGTGGATTTGTGTAACTGTGTAATGCATGCTGGTAATTGTAGTAAGAGAACATCGACTCGTATGGATCATATGGTTACACTCATTAATCTTAGCCTAGCTCTCGGTTCTGTTCTAATGCCCTTGAATTCTGTCAGTCTCTGCATTATCTTTATTCTAGAGTCTAGAACCGTCCACAGCGGTGGTGAATGGAACCATAAGTCCACCTCTACCATTCATGGTGGAGGGATACATGCTGCAGGGCGCTGTGAGGTCAAATAGTCCCCCAAAGGAACTTAGTATTTCCAGGTTTTCCAGATTTTCATCACCAACATTCCATACACACTCAGAAGACACGTGTAGGTTCACTGGTGGGTTAGACAGTCAGTAAAGTGTCTATATGTGTTCTAGACATGGAGAACCCTGGTTCCCATCACCACCACCACTGTACAGAACATCTGGACCTCATACACTGGTTGTTGTCAGTTGTTGAAGAAAGAGAAGGCAACAATGGCGCCACCCAGTGGTTCTGCTGGAGAACCTCTTCTACGTCTTCTTATCTCCAGTAGTTGATCCTTTCTTTCAAACACACATCTGGAATAACACAAACACTCGCAGGGAATCTATACGCTCCGCCATCTTGGTGCTACTGTTTACTGCTGCTGTGCAGCGCCCCCTGTTGACACTGTTGAGATATCCCTGTGACTGATATGATCAATATTTACTGAGCTACACATACAGAAGTCTGTCTCTCAGTATGGCGTCGGGCCGCCGTGTTCGCTAACCCAACACGCCAGACGTCTCGGTATGGAGCTGTAGAGGTTCCTAATGGTGTCCTGTGATAATCCATCCCATGCAGCTTGAACATCCTCACACAGTTCCTGCAGATGGTGCGGTAGGGGTGGAGGTGGAGGGACACCAGGTCTTCTGGACGTGTGACAGCAAACCGTTCATCTTGGTGCTGACCACGGTGCCTCCACACACGGATTCGTTGGGCGTCTCCACCAAGACTAAAGCGGGACTCGTCACTGAAGATGACCCGCTGCCATTCTGAGTCACTCCATGACAGTCTGGTACGACACCACTGCAGTCTTTGGTGATGGTGACGTGGTGTTAAGGACAGTCGTGGTAACGGTCTGTGTGCAGGTAGTCCTGCGTGGTGCAGCCGTCTGGATGGATCAGGTACAGAGATGAGACCCATCCTTGTTCAGCCGTGAGGGTGAAACTTGAATCATTAGCATGTCTCACAGTGTCAAACCTACACACCAACTTTCATTCCTGAGGTTAAAGTTCACTCTGTCCGGTTTGTCCCTCTGATTGTCCCTGAACTGGGTCACCTGTAAAGACGTCTGAGTCAGGAGGCCATGATAAACTCCATAAAGCTTTATTAAACAGGAAACCCAGGAACTGACTGTTCACCAGAGCGCTCGCTAACCCAGAGCAGCGGAGGAGAAAGAACTCAGAGCCATAGACACTCACACTCAGACACTCACACCGTACTAACTCAACACACCTTTATTCCTGTAGAGGGTTTTTATCGATCAGCACATAAAAAAGAAGAGAGAGAGGGAGAAAGAGAGAGAGAGAGACAGACAGACAGAGAGAGAGACAGAGAGGGAGACAGAGAGAGAGAGAGAGAGACAGAGAGAGAGACAGAGAGAGAGAGAGGAGAGAGAGAGCGAGAGAGAGGAGAGAGAGAGAGAGAGAGAGAGAGAGAGAGAGAGAGAGAGAGAGAGAGAGAGAGAAAAAGTGAGAGAGAAAGAGAGAGAGAAAGAGAGCGGAGAGAGAGAGAGAGAGAGAGAGAAAGTGAGAGAGAAAGAGCAGAGAGAGAGAGAGAGAGAGAGAGAGAGTAAACTCTGGTGATGGTGCAGGTTCCTCTACTACACTGCTCAGTGACGGAGGTGCATCTTCTTCAGGTCCTATGTGTTGTGTATAGTGGTTAAAGGGACAATCCAGCGTATATCCACCTGGACACCTTCTGTTCGTTATGTCTGCGGTGTGCGGTCGACCACCTACTATACCCTGACTGCTCCTTTAAAGGGACCCTCGGTCTAACTAGGAAACCCCCCCTATTATGTTGATGCAGGTTGGAGGGATTTGGTGGGGCAGGCTTGAAAGCCATGAAACTATTCAAGATGCATCATCATCCTGGGGCGGGGCTTAGGGGTCCATAGTGTTCCTTTGATCTACTCTATTAAAGGGCCCATACTCTACATTTCTTACTGATGTTGTTTCATGTGCTACCCATAATCCTACTGACATGAACAGGGCCCTTTTAAAGGAACGATCCCAGTTAGTCATGCTAACATCGCTAGTAATTAGCATCTGTGGTTTAGCAGGAGAGTGGCGAGGTAAGCATGTCAGGCTGAAGGTGGCTATTCAGCTGCATCAGTTTCGGAAAGTTTGAATAGATTTTACTGGATTTTACAATATGAATCATTTAGCAAAGGAATCAGAATCAAACTTAACAATGATTCATATGAATCACTTTGTAAAAAATCAGAATCTGAATGCAGTCAGGGCCGTATTGACTTCACTTCCTAAAACAGGAATCAAACTGAAATCCTGAAATCCTGAAATGAATCATTTTCTAAAGAGCAGGAAACCAAATGAACTACGCTGCAACTGAATAAGTCATAAAAGAATCATAACCAAACAGAATAAATGTTCATCTGAATCATTTATGTAAAGAAACACAATTAAACTGAATAGTGGTTCAAATGAATCACCCTGTAAAGAATCTGAATCAAATTAAAGCAATGCTCATACTGAATCATTTTCTAAAACAGGAATCAAAACTGAAATTCTGGTACAAATGAATCAGTTCCTAAAGAATCATAATCAAACTGAGTTACTGTATAACTGAAAGGTCATGGGTCAACTGAATCACTTAACCACATCTCAGTGATCAATCAAATGAAGTAAAATCAAACGAAATAATTGTGAATAATGATTACATCCCTACAGAATCAGCTCCCAACCCAACTGAATCACTTCCTACAGCATCACAGCGAATCACACTGCTGCAGCTTCTCGTAGGTTCTGTGTGGAATGTTTATTCCTAAGTCTTCATTTAGCATCATCCTGGAAATAGCCATGCCACACTGCAGGCAGACATGAGAGAGAGAGAGAGAGAGAGAGAGAGAGCCAGAGAGAGCCAGAGAGAGAGAGAGAGACAGTAGCTGCACATCATTTGGTCACTGAATCAACACAAGCAGATTCAATCTATACGAAATATATAAAAACAAAATCATCCCTTCATCCCGTATCACACTCTCCGGATCAGATCTCTGCATGTGCGCTGAAACCGGGTCAGCGGGAGGCATGTAAACTATATATATATATGTATATATCTACAGGGGTCAAAGGTCAGGGCTGCAGGAAACTCAAAACCATTAGCCGGGCAGTTCTAACTGAAAATCTCTTCATCATCTTCATCATCATCATCTTCATCATCATCTTCATCATCATCTTCGTCTAGCCTTTCTGATTCATCCTTTAAAACAGGAAGCTACTCGTCCATTCCGGAAAGGAGGAAATAACCAAACGGTGAAAGTGCTTTAGGAGGCATTAGCAGCAAAACAGGGAGGGGAACACAGGGAGGGGCGGGGCCAGGCAGGGGAGGAGGAGGGGCGGGATGATCAGTATTGATCAGAATCTTTTATACAATCGATTATCAGCTTTAACTAAGGTGGGAGGTTCAATACATTGCTCATGCAGGTAGAATGTGCGCTGCTCGTCAAAAGTTTGGGGACACCCAGTGTTCATACCAATGACCAGTGATTTAGATTATTTCTACGGCGACCGAGACGTACAAAACACATTACCATCTCAGAAAACAAAATCACAAAAATAAAAACTAATTTACAAACAAAAAAAATACATTGAAAACATAATAAAAAAATAAAATAAAAATAAAAAAATCAAGAAAACTAAATTACAAAAAGGAAAAAAAAAAATACAAACAATAAAGACTACTACTTTTGTAGTTTTGTTTCCTTGAAAATATTTTTTTTCATTTGTAAATTTGGTTTTATTTTTGTATTTTTTAAAATATTTTTTTATTTATTTGCCCTTGTGAAATTGCTTTTCCTTTTTTTCTTTTTCTGAAACGTTAATTTGTTTTGCACTTCTTGACCACTGTATATTTCAAAAAAGTGTAGAATTAGATTTAATTGTAATTCTAATTCAATTCAGTTTCAGCAGAAGAATAAAGTTCCCAATTGCCACGCCCACTTTCTACCTCTGTTGTGACGTCAGTGCTCAAGGTATTCAGGTATGTAAAGCTGAGCTCCGAAAGAAAATCTGCAGGTGCAGAGCTGCGGCATCTGCTGACTCCGTTCGTTTCGACATGGCATATCAAAAATCGAACTGATGTTGGGAATTCCATCAAAAAGTCATGATGTCATCAGCACAGCCTTTTCCAGGGAAAACCTTCAGGAAACAACAGGTCACGTCTCGATAATCTGATTTTTAGACACCACATGCTCCGGAAAAGTGTGATCACATTAAAAAGTGATCTTGTGATAAACTCTGATCATGTAAAGAAAAGTTTGATCATGTGAGAAAAAAATGATCATTAAATCTGAGCATGAAAACAAAACGGTCATTTTTCACTCCACCTCTTTTTCCACAGAAGAGTGTGAAACGTTGTGTGACCAAGTAAAAAAATGGGATCACATTAACTTTTACAGAATTAACACTCATGTTTAAATGATCATGTGATCCCATGAAAAAGTGTGATCTGGTGAAAAAGTGATCCCATGAAAAAAAAAGTGTGATCTGGTGAAAAAGTGATCCCATGAAAAAAAGTGTGATCTGGTGAAAAAGTGATCCCATGAAAAAAAGTGTTATCTGGTGAAAAACTGATCCCATGGAAAAAGTGTGATCTGGTGAAAAAGTGATCCCATAGAAAAAGTGTGATCTGGTGAAAAAGTGATCCCATGGAAAAAGAGGAAAAAAATGCAACCACATGGGAAAAAAATGCAAAAAACAAAAGAGCGTGATAAACATGTGATCACATGTGTTTGACCAATGTGTGATCACATGATCACATGATCATTTCCTGGGAAACCTTTACAGCATAAACACATGAATCTCACGTTTGAATAATCACTTGATTTTAGACACACAAAAACTGAAAATCTGGGATCAGATGACAAAACGTCGTGTTCACGTAAAGCTAAAGTGTGATCACGTGAAAAGGATGATCACGGCTAAAATACAAACACAACTGGAGAGAAATGTGATCACGAAAAAGTGATCTTGTGTTTATTATGGGAAGACTCCACAGGTAGAAGCACACTGCCCTCTCTGACACCACACAAAAGAGTGTGAACATCATGGGATCACATGTTGAGATCATGTGTCGACTCTGCTTGTAAAATGAGTCTGTCATGAGGAATCCCTTCCGGAAAAAATCACGTGTGACTTTTAGACACCAAAACATGTGAAAAGCATGATCTCGCCAGAAAGAGCGTGATCACAGGTGCTGTTTCAGGGCATGACGTGTCACTTGTGAACACATGTGCTGTTTAAAAGGGATCTGTTCTGACTTTCCCTCTAAACTCCTTATTGGAATTCCAGCCCTTTTCCCTGTTACACAGTGATGTCATTAAGCAACACAGTCCTTATAGCCCGCCCCCTGGTAAGTTTGGTATGCCCTCAAACATGGTTCTGGTATTTGACTGGTCAAATACAGTGGGTGAGTTGACCAATCAGAGCACACAGGGCTTATCAGGAGGCGGAGCTTAAGACACAGGCAGAGGGAGAATACTGTACTTGGGAAACACTGGAGCATGTAAATCTACTCCGGTGGAAAACACTGAAAATCAGCATCATGGATCCCCTCAGTGAGTAATCATATGGATCATACTGGATCCTGGTGCAGCCTGGTATCTGACCATGTTAGGTCACTGTAAACAACTCATTAGCACAAAGCTAACTCTTTTGACCTCACTGGGATTGGACTCTTCATAGGAAGACAGGATGTCCCGCAGACTTTGGACAGGCAGTGTGAAGTTGGGGGGACTCTCTCTATCATAGCCCTCTTTCAAACAGCAAACTGAGGATCTGTGGCTATAAAACTGCGGCCTTTAAATACCAGTGGTTTCTGCATCGGTGCTAGCTGCGTCGAAGCGTACAGGTATGCGCGTGTACGTGTGTTTACGTGAAAGAGAAAGTTTTGCATATTAATATTTTACTAAACCAAACTTTACCCCCTTATTCCAAATCTCAGATCAGCCACGACAGGCTCTGTGTCTGAAGTCTGCTTGTTTAGTTTCACACTGGAGCTACGAGGCTAACGTTGCTAACAAGTAATGAAAGCTAGTACCCCAGCAATTAGCATCATGCCTCACTTGCATCAAGCTGTTAAGTAACCACCTAAACCATATAACCTACTTACAATGATGTGGTGGTGATTAAGGCATGCCGTTAGCATCATGCTAACTGGTGGGGCATAAACTTCCATTACTGGTAAGTTATGTTAGCATCATAGCTCAGTTTGAGATTTATGTGTGATGCTTAAGGCATGCAGTTAGCATGATGCTAACTGGTGAGACATAAGCTTCCATTATTTGCTAGCTACATTAGCCTATTGCAAGTATATAATGATTTAGGCATGGACGTAGCAAGGTGCTAATTTATGGGCCATAAGCTTCCATCACTGATCAGTTTTCTTAGCCTCATAGCTTTGGATTGAGGAGAATGTGTGATGAGTTAGGAATGCAGTTAGCCTGATGCTAATTGTAAGGGGATATGCAATTCCATTACTGGCTAGCTACATTAAGTAGTTCCAGTTTGAGAAAGTGTGTGGTGATTTTAGCATGCAGTTAGCACGGTGCTAATTGGCGAGGTATTAGATTCATTACTTGCTAGCTACTTTAGCCTCATCACTCCAGTTTGTGACAAATGTGTGACGATCTAGGCATGCAGTTAGCACGATGCTAATTTATGGCTTACACACTTCCAGCTCTGGCTATCGCTTGATTTTGAGGCAAGCGTTTGATGACTTAGGCATGAAGTCAGCACCATGCTAGTTGGTGGGGTATTAGCTTCCATTGCTTGTTAGCTGCATTAGCCTCGTAGCTCCAGTCTAAAACTAACTTCAGACACCAAACGGGACTAGATCCCGGGGTAGGGGGCATCAAACTATCGCTTTAGGTGGGCAAAAGTAACCAAACCATCCGCAACAGCATCTTAAATCAACTGTACAGAAACGATACGTAGCTTCATCAAAACTCCAACCTCCTCCATCCGTCATTAAAGCGTTCAGTTCATAGCTTATAGCTCATGGTGGCAGTGGCTCAGTGTTAAGTGGCAGTGTTAAGTGGTGGTCGGAGCCTATAGCCCGTGTGGACGCTGGAATGCTTCTACCTGACTGAACACTATTTGTCGATACGTGGAGCTAAACAATCTGAGCTGGGAGACTCGTCTCGCTTAGCGTACACAAAAGCCTCAAGCTGTCTCTGTTAGCATCCCGCATTCGAATCCAGTCAACTCCGCATCCGGCAGCTGCAGCTGGAGACGTGACATCAGGGATTTGGACGTGTCTGGGATGTAACTGGGCCCCCGAAATGTTCACATCCCTCAGCCCGTGGGGTCTCTGCTTATCCGTGGTGCTCTCACATGGTGGTGGTGGTGTTGTCGTTCCCAGCAGAAGTGCAGTTGCGTGAAAAGTTTTTTATTTATTTATTTTTTCTTCGTTTTTTTTATTGTTGTTGTTTTCTCGGTGTTCCCGGTGCTAGAAGAGAGAGGCCTTCTTCTTCAGGTCGGTCCTCTTCCACAGGGAGAGCCGATCGAACTCCTGCATCGTCATTCCGAAAAGGTTCTGGAATTCCTCCGCCGAGAGGTGCCTCTGAGAAGAGAGCGAGATTGGTCAGCGCTGCCCCCTGCTGGAGAGATGTTCTGTGTCAAGGCTGGCACGCCTGAGTGTTTGTGTCGTACCTCCAGCCTCATCCGATCCACTCCGGGTGGGAGTTTACTGCGACCCCGGGGAGTCACTACCAGCATCTCGTAGGGATAAATCTGCGGAAGGACACGCGGGATGTGAATAGAAGAAATGTCTCGTCCGGAGTAAAGACCACCCTTCATCTAACCTCCTGGAAGACCACATGTACTTAAGGATGACTTGGGTGGTCTGGTGTTATTATGATATGGCCTATTAATGTACATGTTCAATCATATTCGGCGTAAACAGACTGGTGTTCCTCACCTTGTGCTCCAGCATGGTGGGCAGAGAGTTCCCTCGGTCCATCCTGCGGCCCTGAGCGTCCCCATTCTGGACCACACACAGAGTCACAGTGTTACAGTGTATCATCACTGTCATGTCAAAACTCCCATAATTACTCTACAGTAAAGATTCCCGTCTACCAAAAACCATCCGCTATGAAGTAACCACGTCACAGTGCTACACCCTACAGTGCTACACCCTGACACTGTATGTGTGTTAGAGACGCTGGGTGGATAAAACATCCTTACCTGTAAATCTGCAGAACAAGAAGAGAGAGAGAGAGAGAGACAGTGAGAGAGAGAGAGAGAGAGAGAGAGAGAGAGAGAGAGAGAGAGAGAGAGAGAGAGAGAAAGAGAGGGATGTTAATATGAGGACTAATTAGCAGAATAACCATCGTACACATTACAATGTAAAACAGGAATAGAATTAAAATAAAAAAATAGAATAGAATAGAACATCAAAGAACAGAATAGAATATTACAACAGAATGCAATAGAATAGAGGAGCAGAACAGGATAGAATAGAATAGAATAGAATAGAATAGAATAGAATAGAATAGAATAGAACACATACAACACAACAGAATTGGACAGAATGGAAGAGAATGACAGAATAGAATTAAACAGTAATGAACAGAAAATAATAAAATATAATTTAATAAAAGAGAAACAAAACAAAACAAATAGAATATTTGAACAAAACATAGAGTAGATATAATAGAACAGAATAAAATAAAACACAACAGAATAGAAAAGATAGTATGGAATAAAGAACAATAGAATAGAATAGAACAGAAAACAATAGAATAGAATAGAATAAGAGTAGCGTTGAATAGAATAGAATAGAGCAGAGTAGAGTAGAGTAGATAGAATAGAGTACAGTAGAGAAGAGTAGAACTGAATAGAGTAGAATAGATAGAGCAGAATAGAGTAGAGTAGAGTAGAGTAGAGTAGAGTAGAGTAGCGTAGAGAAGAGGAGTAGAGTAGAGTAGAGTAGAGTAGAATGGAGTACAGTAGAGTAGAGTAGAATGGAGTAGAGTAGAGTAGAGTAGAGTAGAGTAGAGTAAAGGAGTAGAATGGAGTAGAGTAGAGTAGAGTAGAATGGAGTAGAGTAGAGTAGAGTAGAGTAGAGTAGAGTAGAGTAGAGTAAAGGAGTAGAATGGAGTAGAGTAGAGTAGAGTAGAGTAGAGTAAAGGAGTAGAATGGAGTAGAGTAGAGTAGAGTAGAGTAGAGTAGAGTAAAGGAGTAGAATGGAGTAGAGTAGAGTAGAGTAGAGTAGAGTAGAGTAGAGTAGAGTAGAGTAGAGTAGAGTAAAGGAGTAGAATGGAGTAGAGTAGAGTAGAGTAGAGTAGAGTAGAATGGAGTAGAGTAGAGTAGAGTAGAGTAGAGTAAAGGAGTAGAGTAGAGTAGAGTAGAGTAGAGTAGAGTAGAATGGAGTAGAGTAGAGTAGAGTAGAATGGAGTAGAGTAGAGTAGAGTAGAATGGAGTAGAGTGGAGTAGAGCTGAATAGAATAGAATGGCTCACTCAGACAGCCTTTGTCGCTGTGTGGAGATGAGAACTCTGCAGACTGGAGCTACAGCAGGACAGACGGTATGAAATAATTAAAGTTAATTCATTTCAACTTTATTGTCATTATTCCAGTATGAATCACAGTCAGGCTCCGCCTCCAGTGCAGTATAAGAATATATATATATATATATATACACAAATAGTGTAGTGCAAAGACAAATAGACAAAACCCACGTGTGCAAACAGAGCTATCCACTCACCCTGGTCAGCCCGCTGCGGCTGTAGTTAGGGAACGAGGGAGATTTGGGTCCTGGTTAAACAACAAAACAAAAACCCTTAACATCAACTTAACACCCCGATCAGCTGTGGCTGGTCACCGCTGTGGTTTCTCTGGCTGCCACTGGGGGTCACCGTTAGCCCGTCACCACAGCAGCAGTACAGCGATACTGGAACATGTGACTTTGTGGAACTATGTCTTCATGAAACAGCTATACACACTGTGATGACACGCTGACCGTGGATCAGCCAATCAGGCGTTAGACTATTACTGAACCAGACAGATCATCATAACGACTCCAGACTTCAGGAGTGTAGACACGCCCACTCACCCAGGTGTCCGTATGTCCGGTCCGGAAGAGAACGTGTTTTCCTCCGAACTGGAACCGCACTCTCCATCTCCTCCTTCAGTATCATCTTCCCCAGATTAGACTGAATCTGAGAGAGGGAGAAAGAGAAAGAGAGAGAGAGGGCAGGAGAGAGAGAGAGAGAGAGAGATAGGGCAGGAGGGAGAGAGAGAGAGAAAGAGAGAGAGAGAGAGAGAGAGAGAGATGGGTAGAGAGAGAGAGAGAGAGAGAGAGAGAGAGAGAGAGAGAGAAAGGGAGAGAGTTAGAAACTGAATCCGGGTCTAGAGGACCGAATTAATCGGGTGGACTCCGTGTTCAGTGAGATATGTTAGAACCCCAGAGGACTGTGGGTAATTTGACCCACACTGTGGCCTTCAGCTGAAGGTCGAGTGAGAGTCCAGCAGAGCCTGAACACCTCTGAGAAACCCCCACACCCTCCAGACTGCATGATGTAGGAGTTAGTATCAGGGTGGAGGTGCTGGAGCTGAGTGTTCAGTGAAGGTGACTGCAGTGTAGCTCTGTTTACCAGTGAATGAACTAACCCCAGTACAGACCCAGTCTGCTCAGGTTCTAGATTCCACCCAGGGGTTCTCAGTGGCTAGGCTCCACCCAGGGGTTCTCAGTTGCTAGGTTCCACCCAGGGGTTCTCAGTGACTAGGTTCCACCCAGGGGTTCTCAGTGACTAGGTTCCACCCAGGGGTTCGCAGTGGCTAGGTTCCACCCAGGAGTTCTCAGTGACTAGGTTCCACCCAGGGGTTCTTAGTGACTAGGTTCCACCCAGGAGTTCTCAGTGGCTAGGTTCCACCCAGGGGTTCTCAGTAACAAGGTTCCACCCAGGGATTCTTAGTGTCTAGGTTCCACCCAGGGGTTCTCAGTAACTAGGTTCCACCCAGGGGTTCTTAGTGACTAGGTTTCACCCAGGAGTTCTCAGTGGCTAGGTTCCACCCAGGAGTTCTCAGTAACTAGGTTCCACCCAGGGGCTCTTAGTGACTAGGTTCCACCCAGGGGTTCTTAGTGACTAGGTTCCAACCAGGGGTTTTCAGTGGCTAGGTTCCACCCAGGGGTTCTCAGTGACTAGGTTCCACCCAGGGGTTCTCAGTGACTAGGTTCCACCCAGGGGTTCTCAGTGGCTAGGTTCCACCCAGGGGTTCACAGTGGCTAGGTTCCACCCATGGGCTTTAGTGACTAGGTTCCACCCAGGGGTTCGCAGTGGCTAGGTTCCACCCAGGGGTTCTCAGTGACTAGGTTCCACCCAGGGGTTCTCAGTGACTAGGTTCCACCCAGGGGTCCTCAGTGACTAGGTTCCACCCAGGGGTCCTCAGTGGCTAGGTTCCACCCAGGGGTTCTTAGTAACTAGGTTCCACCCAGGGGCTCTTAGTGACTAGGTTCCACCCAGGGGTTCTTAGTGACTAGGTTCCAACCAGGGGTTTTCAGTGGCTAGGTTCCACCCAGGGGTTCTCAGTGACTAGGTTCCACCCAGGGGTTCTCAGTGACTAGGTTCCACCCAGGGGTTCTCAGTGGCTAGGTTCCACCCAGGGGTTCTTAGTGGCTAGGTTCCACCAAGGGGTTCTCAGTGGCTAGGTTCCACCCAGGGGTTCGCAGTGGCTAGGTTCCACCCAGGAGTTCTCAGTGGCTAGGTTCCACCCAGGGGTTCTCAGTAACAAGGTTCCACCCAGGGATTCTTAGTGTCTAGGTTCCACCCAGGGGTTCTCAGTAACTAGGTTCCACCCAGGGATTCTTAGTGTCTAGGTTCCACCCAGGGGTTCTCAGTAACTAGGTTCCACCCAGGGGTTCTTAGTGACTAGGTTTCACCCAGGGGTTCTTAGTGGCTAGGTTCCACCCAGGGGTTCTCAGTGGCTAGGTTCCACCCAGGGGTTCGCAGTGGCTAGGTTCCACCCAGGGGTTCTCAGTGACTAGGTTCCACCCAGGGGTTCTCAGTGACTAGGTTCCACCCAGGGGTCCTCAGTGACTAGGTTCCACCCAGGGGTCCTCAGTGGCTAGGTTCCACCCAGGGGTTCTCAGTGGCTAGGTTCCACCCAGGGGTTTTTAGGTTCTAGGTTCCACCCAGGGGTTCTCAGTGGCTAGGTTCCACCCAGGGGTTTTTAGGTTCTAGGTTCCACCCAGGGGTTCTCAGTGGCGGTATGATGCATGCTGGGTACTGTAGTGAAGAGCCCTGATGAGTTCTGACGCCGTGCTGGAGGATCACCTTGTTGAGCTCCTGTTTCTGCAGCTGCCTGAGTCTCCACATGTCGTCCGACAGATCACCCTCGTCATACTCATCCTCCTCCTCCTCACCATCCTCTTCTTCGGCTGTCTTAGACGCCGCCCTCTTCTTCAGCTCCGTCTCTGAAACACAACCGGAGGGGGCGGGGTTTGAGGCTATGAGGTTAACATTCAGCTACTTCCTTCACACTATGGTCTTTGGCCACGCCCACATGCTCAGCCACTCCTGTTAGCCAATCATTAACATCTGCTCTGGAGCCATTTTCCACACATGGAGCGAGACATTCCCTGCACTGTAGCACCTCCTCCCAATCTATGGATCCCGTCACTCACACCCCACAGGGGTGATAGCCCCATCCTCCTTGTGCAACAGCGCCATCTGCAGGAACCTGGAGGTACTACCACCTTAAACAAGGCGACTGATAATTCTATAAGACATACAGAGCAGACAGGGTGCATACCAATCACAGCGAGTGACGGGGGGCAGGGCCAGTGCTCAGTCTCAATCTTGGAGGGCAGGTTCGGATCGGGCGGCTGAGCTCCGGGGAACCTAGACGACTCGATAATCAGATCCTCCATGTGCTTACTGTGGGGGATATGAGCTGATAGATCTACACACACAGAACACAGACGTGGTCAGATCCTCTGTGTGCTTCTCCTGGGGAACATCTCAAAACACAGGGCTGCAGTTACACGGACACATGTGGAATTTCGGATAGGAGTTCCGGAATATAATGAGCCCGGATTTCCCGGATTCATTCATAGTAGGAACGATATACACATGATACACTGGTCATCAAAAAGAGCAGCTGCACCCAGAGGGGTCTGTATGTTTGTTTACCTTACTACCACCATTACAGACCTCAGCGAGCAGTGGTGCCTCCCATGAGTTCCTCCTGAGTGCAGCACCACTGGCCAGACGGCCTGCACCACGCAGGACTACATGCACACAGACCGGACTGTCCTTAACACCACGTCACCGTCACCAAACACTGCAGTGTGTGCTTACCAGACTGTCATGGAGGAATCAGAATGGCAGCGGGTATTCATCTTCAGTGACGAGATTTAGTCTTGTGGAGACGCCCAACGAACCCGTGTGTGGAGGCACCGTGTGGTCAGCACCAGTGATGAACGGTTTGTGGTCCATTTTGTCCAGAAGAGTGGGGTCCCTCCACCTCCACCCCTACCGCCACCATCTGCAGGAAACTGTGTGAGGATATTCAAGCTGGCATGGGATGGATTATCACAGGACTCCATTAGGCAACCTCTACAGCTTCCATACCGAGACGTCTGGCGTGTTGGGTTAGCGAACACGGCGGCCCGACGCCATACTGAGTTGAGACAGGACTTCATGTGTAGCTCAATAAAATATTGAATCATATCCAGGGGATCAGTTATGATCCTGTAGCCTTTATCCTCCATCCCAAACAGCATTCCCAATTCCCACACCTCCTTCCAGAGTGCAGCTGCTCTACTGAAGCACAGTTTACCGCTGTCCAGTGGCAGCAGGAACTGAAAATAACAAGCCTAGATATTGATAAAAGAATCATAAGACAGCAGCAGTGCTTTTGAGGAGCTATCCCATAATATTCCCACTGTGTTTTCCTCTCCTTACCTTGTTTGTATATGGGGGGGCTTCTTGTATATGTTAGGGTGCCGTTATCAAAGGGTGTTTTCATAGTTACCTTCACACTGTGGCCAAAAGTATGTGGACACCCCTCCTAATCAGTTCCAAACACAGACCATGGGCATCCAACAAGGGATCAGAAGCAAGCACACAGTTACACAGTCTCGACAGGCAAACACTGGCAGTACAATGCACTGCACTGGGGTCTCGGGCTTGGGCTCGGACCCTTAGTTCCAGTGAAGGGTGGTGTTAATGCTGCAGCACATTCATAGTAGGACACGTTCTATACACATGGTTTCCTGTTCCAGCAATCTGAGTCCCTGCACCACAAGGCCTGAACCAACCCACAGGATGGGCTGGTACTCTGGGCGCGGAGGAACATCCTGTGTACGGCATAGGGACCCATGATCTTCAACCCCTTTGACAGACTGGTCCAGCGAGCAGTGGTGTCCTCCATCAAGTCCTCCTGTTAGTGCAGCACCATCGGCAGACTTCAACAAAAGCTTGCACCACTCAGGACTACATGCACAACATTTGGACCGCTTACCAGGACTGTCCTTAAGACACCACGTCACCGTCACCAAAGACTGCAAGTGGTGTCCGTAACCAGACTGTCATATAGTGACTCAGAATGGCAAGCGGTAAGTTCATCTTCAGTGACGGAGTCTTGGTGGAGACGCCCACGAATCCGTGTGTGGAGGGCACCGTGGTCAGCACCAAGATGACCGGTTTTGTGGTCACACGTCCAGAAAGACCTGGTGTCCCTCCACCCTCCACCCTACCGCACATCTGCAGGAAACTGTGGTGAGGGGGGGGGGGGGGGATATTCAAGCTGCATGGGATGGATTTATCACAGGACTTCCATCAGGGATCCTAAACACAGCTCCATACCGAGACGTCTGGCGTGTTGGGTTAGCGAACACGGCGGCCCGACGCCATACTGAGAGACAGACTTCTGTATGTGTAGCTCAATAAATATTGATCATATCAGTCTAAATTTATCACCAGTTATTGATCCTGGTAGCCTTTATCCTCCTTCCCAACAGCATTCCCAATCCCACACCTCCTTCCAGGTGCAGCTGCTCTACTGATGATGGGTGTGTAGCACAGTTACCATATATAGCTGTCCAGTGGCAGCAGGAACTAAATAACAAGCCTAGATATTGATAAAAGAATCATAAGACAGCAGCAGTAAGAGCTTGAGGAGCTATCCCATAATATTCCCACTGTGTTTCCTCTCCTACCTTGTTTGTATATGGGGGGCTTCTTGTATATGTTGGTGCCGTTATCTGTAAAAAAAGAAAAAAGGCTTTCTCCAAATCATGCAGGTGTTTTCATACCTTCACATTATGGCCAAAAGTATGTGGACACCCCTCCTAATCAGTTCCAAACACAGACCATGGGCATCCAACAAGGGCTCAGACTCTGGGGTGGAGGAACTCCTGTGGTCGGCATAGGGCCCTGATCTCAACCCCTTTGAGATGAACTGGTCCGTCATGTTCTGAGCCAGGTCTCGACATCAGCCTCGTTCCAACATCAGCCTCGTCTGACTTCACAAAAGCTCACACAAATTCCTGAAGACACACCCCGAAATATTTGGGCAAGCTTCCCAGAAGAGTGGAGGCTGTTATAGACACTAAGTGGGGCAGCTCCATCCCCACGGATTCGGAATGTGGTGTCCAAAACGGTTTATATAGGTGTCCCCATACTTTTGGCAAATGTAAGTTCATGCATGAACTTGCGTCTTATGGGTGCGTCAGTGTTTGTGTTACCTGGTCTGTGGAAGTGCTGCTGTTGTGGGAGAGTTTTGCTCACGCTGCTGCTCCTGCACAGTGGAAGTGTGGAGGGGGAGGAGCTTCCAGAGGATTTCTGATCCAGCCAGTCCCTGTCCCTCAACACAGCGTTCTACACACATACACAGGTCAGCAGTTTATCACAGAGCACAGTCCTCAGGGCCCTCTAGATATTGGTAGGTCCTATTTTTGAGTTATCCGTGTTAAGCAGGAGTCTGGTTCAGGGCTGCCGAGATTCCCGAGGATCTGTGTAGATTCCCGAGGATCAGGTTCTACCCTACATGAATCAGGCTTGTTGTTACCCACAGGCCTCTGAAGCTGCCGTCATGCCCATATTAGGAACACCGTGTCTCCTGGATAATAGAAATTCCACCCATTTCTTGCATGACTGAGATCCAATCTACAGAGCTGTTCCCAGTGGAGGTGAAGGTAACCAGACGTCCCCTCTAAAAGCTCCCTCACAGGAAGTTCCTACAGGAGGAGGTTCTGAATACGCTGCCTGATGTCTGAGACGCTGTTTATGATAGTGTGGAGAAGATCTCCGCCTTAAACTCCATTCATGGTGGAGGGATACATGCTGCAGGGCGCTGTGAGGTCAAATAGTCCCCCAAACTCCTCAAACTCTTTCAGTGGAATTCCGTTTGAGCTGTACACACAGCAGAACAGGACACACGGTGCGATCTCCTCCACAGAGCTCAGACATGGAGGTCCTAATGTGGAGGTGACACTGACAGAGACTTCAGAGGTCTTCTGGGGGGGAAAGGGGGGGGGGGGGTGAAGATACCACAGGAGGAGAAAAACTGGACTATATCTTACCTCAGGAGACGGAGGAGGAGAGAGAGAGCGTGGAGACAGGGACCTCTGAGAGAGAGAGAGAGAGAGAGAGAGAGAGAGAGAAGGGGGAGAGAGAGAGAGAGAGAGAGAGAGAGAGAGAGAGAGAAAGGGAGAGAGAGAGGGGGTAGGGAGAGAGAGGTATAGAGAGAGAGGGAGAAAGAGGGAGAGAGAGAGAGAGAGAGAGAGAGAGGAGAGAAAGAGAGAGAGAGAGGTATAGAGAGAGAGAGGAGAGAGAGAGAGAGAGAGAGAGAGGGGGCGGTAGGGAGAGAGAGGTATAGAGAGAGAGAGAGAGAGAGAGGTAGAGAGAGAGAGAAGGGGGGTATAGAGAGAGAGAGAGAGAGAGAGAGAGAGAGGGGTAGAGAGGGGTAGAGAGAGAGAGAGAGAGAGAGGGAGAGAGAAGGGGTAGGGAGGGAGAGAGAGAGAGAGAGAGAGAGAAAGGTCAAGTCAGCTGCTGTGGTGTTGGCAGGTCGGTGAGAGTTCCAGACTCTTCCACAGACAGTTTACAGGCGTAATGAGGCGTAACGGTTTCATTACACCGCCTCCTCTACTGGACACAAAGTGAGACATCCACCTCCAGCCAGCAGCCAGCCAGCCCCGCTTCACCTCACCATAAGAGCAGTGTGTGCACGAGTCAGCCAAACTATCTGTACTCACTGGCCAGTTTATCAGAAACACCCAACACCTGCAAGGAAGACAGTGTGTGTGTATGTGTGAGTGTGTGTGTGAGGGGTGGGCAGGTGCGGATGTTACCTCAGAGCGTTCTAGCGCTGAGTAGGTGAAGTGTGGTTCGTACATCATCAGGTCCGGGCGCTCTATGTCCAGAATGGCCTTATCTTTAGGGATGGCGGCCAAGTCCTTATAGCCGATCACCTGATTGTCCATTTTGGCCTGAAGAGACAGACACGGTACACTGGAACCCAAATGTCAGCGGTACACGGTTCACCTTTACACCAGGCTGCAGTCCCTTCCTATTCCCCAGCTTCCTAATCCAACGCTCCGTTCCACCTTAAATCCTGCAGCGTATACAGGCGCCTGTATGTTACTCTGGCACAATTTAAGGTGGACCGGCAAACTTGCAAGCTGGAGAACAGGAACTTCAGCT
>JAMWET010006519.1:0-57106 GCA_024036415.1 Prochilodus magdalenae
TCCTTATGTGTTACCCAAACAGCTATATTCATCACGCACGCTTATTTCTGTGACAAGGACAGTGAGAGTTATGGGTTCTGTGTGTTTGAGTAATGTTTGTAGAATATTTAACACACTGCATAAACTAATTATGCAGCTCCACTCTCACCTGTTCCTCTCTGCTGTTTACAATCACCAGGTCCAGCTCCTCTCTCTCTGCAGTCCTGTCTGCCCTCGCCTCCCCCAGCTCCTCTGTATGTTAGGAGATGTAGTACATGCTGGAAACTGAAGTAGATCCATCCAGGGGTCTCTTAATGTTCCTCTCTGTTCATAGAGATCAATAAAAACCTGAGTACCTCCATCATAGCAGGGCTTTATAAGTGTAACACATTTTCAGTGAAGGTCAGATCTAAGATCCATACATCCTGAATCTCATACCCAGTTCAGGACAGCCTTCTCTGGGAATCCATCCCTCTCTGCTCGTAACTGGTCTCTCGCTATAGTTCAGGTTGGTGTAACTGGTCGGTAACTGGTCTCTCTCTGTAGTCAGGTTGTGTAACTGGTCCTCTGTAACTGGTCTCTCCTCTGTCACATAGATCAGGTAAAAATAAACTGTAAATGGATTGTAACTGGTCTCTCTCTGTAGTCAGGTTGGTTATGTGGAGGCCCCAGCACCGTGATGCCAGCTAGTTAGGAGAGCACAGAGCAGCCCCAGACACACTGCAGCCAGTTCTGGGCTATCTTGCTTCCTGGTGTGCTCATCCTGAGAACACACAATACAGACTACTTTACGATGAGCGCTTATGATGATATATACATTATACATATACGGGACACAGTTAAAGAGGTACTCCCATTTTTTTTTTTTTTTGTTTTTTTTTTTTTTTGATTTTTTTGTTATTGAGAATGAGACCATAGGTCCTTAACTTTTAATTATTGGGGTCTGGACTGCAAAACAAGTAAGCTGTTTATATCTAGATCATTCATTCATGCATCTTTCTAAGCTGCCTATCCTTATGGGTTGGCAGGTGGGGTGGGGCTGAGCCTATCCAAGGGCTATTGGAGGGAAGGCTGGAAATACCCTGGACAAGCTGCCCGGTCCATCGCAGGGGCTATATCTAGTTGATGTGTGGTAATGTCTTCATTTTGAGATTGTTGTGTAGCTCAATACAACTAACATATATGAAACTTATGTCCACGCAAAAATGATCTGCCAAGTAATGTTATTTAACTCGTTTTAATTCATTATATAGTTATTAGATCACTGTTCGTGTCGTACTAGAACATATTAACCTGCTTTCAGTTTCCCATATATTCAAATATTCTTCCCATACATACATTTCCCTCTGTCCTGAAAGCCTCTACCAGAGCTCTTGTGTATTTAAGCCCACCCCCCACCTCCAGAATATTTCCGTGTGACTCTGATTGAGTTCAGCTCACCCACTTCTGGTTTAAAATCCAGTCATCCTACAGAGTGGCTGAGAGCAGTTAGCTGCCTCCCTGCTGAAAGTTCCCACCCCTAACTGGGGTCCAATTAAGGAGTGATTTTACGAGATGATGTCATCTTGCACCAGAGAAAAATGTCTGGAATTCCAGCAAGCTGTTTCTGGAAGCTGGGAAGCGTGATGATTTCTGTCTGAGAGAGTTTGGTACCACTACGGTGTCACCCTTTTGCACTTTACACACTCACTTTGGTTTGTACTTTGCTATGTACATGCATTTAGGCAGCCATCCAGAAGGAAGTGGTGGGGTTGTGATGGTGTTTGGGAAGGAAGATAAAGGTCACCCAGGAACAATAAATGGATGCTACATTTAGACTGATATGATCTTTTTTAGACCAAGATTGGCATTGGGAGCACACTACGAGGCTCAGCCTCCTGACCAGTTTTCGCAAAATTAGTGTTTATTTACCGTAATTATCTCCAGTGTTTTTGAACCACCCGTTCGACCATATTTTAACCGCTACCTCCAGAGGTTGATCCGGACCACCGGGACCTAGCGAGGGCACTCGTGCCGACCGGTGAAGAGCCGGCCGCAGCATCGCGAGCGGAAAGCAAACGACGGGGTAACGCGGGAGGTCTGCGTGCTAAGCTAATGCTTAATTCCGCACCGAACGCCACTATCCGAGCGTATTTCTTGATCAATAGTCTCGCTCGCTTGCCAGGAAAGGCTGGATGAATTAAAGGAATCTGGACCACTCACACAGAGAAGGGCTCATGGATCTGTAACCTTACATGTTTTTTCACCGCAACATTGTTAAACAGCGAGTGTGGGCGAACCAGCGTGGTGGAAACTGGAGGGCGGGGCTTTGTTTCAGAGCTTGACCGTTCAGCTGCAGCCTACGGGCAAGACCCGCGGTGGTGCACGGACTCTGTTGTCCATGGTTAACACCCTGCTCTGCTGACCTGGAGTTCCTGATTATCAAGGTTCAAGACCCTTCTATCTGCCGTGTGAGTTTAAACTGCTGTCTTCGCTGGAATAGTCCCCTATGTGCCCCGACACCCCCGACGCTAATGTTAACGCAGCTAATGGAAGTGCTTCTGTGCGGCTATCAGCAATACTACAAACTGGACCAGCCAAACGGGGCCTTTCTAGTAGCAGGGGAACTTTAAACCTTCAGGTCTGGTGACCCTGATTGGCGGTACCTGGTCGTGTGTTTAAGAGCTTGTTGGCTCAATGAACTTCTTTCACTGGCCCAACGCTGCAGTACCAACCTTCTTCAACGACTGACACCATTGTGGCCGGTGCCAAAGCCTCCACAACTGCCTTCAGCACCGAACGGACTTCCGCCCTGTCGCACTCACCCCAATCATCTCCAAGTGCTTTGAAAGACTAGTTCTTTCTCACTTGAAATCATGCCTGCCCTGCCAACACTGGATTCCGCATCAGTTCGCCTTACCGTAGCAAACAGGTCAAATCTGAGGCGGCTGCATCTCCACGGCACTTCACCATGCACTGACCCACCTGGACTGTCAGACTACTCCTATGTCAGAATGCTGTTCATTGACTTCAGTGCAGGCCATTCAACACAGTAATCCCCTCCAAGCTGATCTCCAAGCTCAACCATCTGGGTATCTAAAAACTCTCTCTCTATCAGGGACTAGAGTTCAATTCCCCCAGCACAGGCCATCAGGGGTCCCTTTTCTACGTGGAGACTGCATGTTCTCCTACCTGTGTCTGCATGTGGTTTCCTGTGACCCAGGAAGGATAAGCAGTGTAGAGGACGAGTGAGTGAGTTCTAAAATAGCAACCAACCAAACAACATATATAACCCGTTCTTTCACTAGGAGATCCATGGTACCATGGTTCGTTGGGGAACGCACAGCTATAACAACCATTTCTTTTACTAAAGAATTCTAGAAGAATCACCTGTTTCCCCCAGCAAGTGTAATAAACTCACATATCATCGCTGTACAAGGGAAAACGAGTATCTCCAAAATGGTAGCTTTACAGGAGAGGCCAAAAACCTCATTCATTTACAATGCAAGTCAAGTCAAGTCAATGGAGCCAGACTTTTTACCAAGTCATTTTGGTGGGCCATTTCTGTTGGTCCATTCACTGTGGCGTTCTGGCCCAGTGTAATGGCAGCTGCTGTGTTCAAATGATGAACAGAAGTATAAACCAACATCAAATGGAGATACATGTCTGATTATCATTAGAGTAAAATGGATGTGATAATTCTGTTAGAGCCTCTATTGAATGCTCTTTATCATGTAAACAATCGGCTTTAACCATGTGTATGTCTACCTGAGGTCATTGTTCCTTTATGGCTGGGGACCACACGAGCCTCTGGGATGTCTTCGTTCTCATAGATATCCTCAAAGGAGTTCTTCTTTATGTTCGAATCGGCGGATCGGTCATCTGCTGCTTTTCCTGTGTTCGCATATATATCCGTCATCTCCGGTTCTGGTCTATTCCGTAAAGATGCTGGAAGACGGATTCTTGCTTTAGTCAATCTGGTTTTAGTTGTGCTCACAGAATACAGTCACTGCAGCCTCCAGCTCTCTACTGTAGACTGACTCTATATAAGAGGTAGTGATCAGTGTCTGCTGCTTTAAGAACAGGAAGTTGAGGTGAGAGTTGAAACCTCATAGCACTTTCAGAAGCCCATCTGACAGTGGAAAATATGAGTTCTCAGTTTTAGCAGTGGAAGGCTCAGGGTGTCTAATCTCGCGGTGTCTCATTCACTCATCTCCACAGTTAACGCACCCACTGTTTGGTGTATTTCTGGTCATTCGGGTCATTGTTCATCACTGCACTGCTCTCTGCGGCTGAGCACTGAGCACTGAGCACAACAACAGGACTGACAGGAAGCTGCTGAGACTCAGTGCCTGTGTCTTGAGGCCTGGTATGTGGGTTATATGTCATAGAATGTGCTCTCTTTTGTGAGCTACCTCCCTATCCCGCTCTTTCTAGCTCCATTTTGCCTCCTCCTTTCAAAACTAACCCACTATTAATTTCAATCCCAAAATCCCACCACCAACCTGTCTTTTCAGTGCTCAGTAGTCCGTGTCAGTCAACGCGTGTAAAGTTGTCATAATAATGTGACTTGACTGTATGTTTTTTCCAGAAAAGTATGGAACTTTTTTTCCAAGTCATTTAGAACCAAGCAAAAGCCAAACTCGTCAATACAGTGAGACAATTTGGTCTACTGGCGAGAAAGCATTTAAAACCTGTTTAAAAGGACGTGAAGTAAGTAACAATCTTAAAATGAGCTTAAAACAAGGGTTGCCAAGGTTTTCATTTTTCTGCAGTGATGAGAAGAAATATTATACCCTAATACTGAAATGAACAAAATGACATATTGCTCTCTGTGGGCTGTGGTAATTCAGATGGGCTGTGTGACCAGTATTGTCTGAAGGGCTGTGTGGTCTGATGGCCTGTGTGGTCTGAGGGCCTGAACGGTCTGAGGGCCTGTGTGGTCTGTACGGTCTGAGGGCCTGTGTGGTCTGAGGGCCTGAATGGTCTGAGGCCCTGTGCGGTCTGAGGGCCTGTGTGGTCTGAGGGCCTGTGTGGTCTGAGGGCCTGAATGGTCTGAGGCCCTGTATGGTCTGAGGGCCTGTGTGGTCTGAGGGCCTGAATGGTCTGAGGCCCTGTATGGTCTGAGGCCCTGTATGGTCTGAGGGCCTGTATGGTCTGAGGCCCTGTACGGTCTAAGGCCCTGTACGGTCTGAGGGTGTGTGTGGTCTGATGACCTGTGTAGCCTGATGACCTGTGTAGCCTGAGGGCCTGTATGGTCTGATGGTTTGTATGGTCTGAGGGCCTGTACGGTCTGAGGGCCTGTATGGTCTGAGGGCCTGTATGGTCTGAGGGCCTGTATGGTGTGAGGGCCTGTATGATGTGAGGGCCTGTATGGTCTGTGTGGTCTGAGGGCCTGTATGGTCTCAGGGCCTGTGTGGTCTGGTGGCCTGTACGGTCTCAGGGCCTGTGTGGTCTGATGGCCTGAATGGTCTGATGGCCTGAATGGTCTAAGGGCCTGTATGGTCTGAGGGCTTGTATGGTCTGATGGCCTGTGTGGTCTGATGGCCTGTGTGGTCTGTATGGTCTGATGGCCTGTACGGTCTCAGGGCCTGTGTGGTCTGGTGGCCTGTACGGTCTCAGGGCCTGTGTGGTCTGATGGCCTGAATGGTCTGATGGCCTGAATGGTCTAAGGGCCTGAATGGTCTGAGGGCCTGTATGGTCTGAGGGCCTGTATGGTCTGTATGGTCTGAGGGCCTGTACGGTCTCAGGGCCTGTGTGGTCTGGTGGCCTGTATGGTCTGATGGCCTGAATGGTCTAAGGGCCTGTATGGTCTGAGGGCCTGTACGGTCTGAGGACCTGAATGGTCTGATGGCCTGTATGGTCTGAGGGCCTGTATGGTCTGAATGGACCGTATGGTCTTGAAGGGTCCTTGATTGGCCTGTACGGTAATTGAGGCGGCCTGTATGGTCGGTTATTGGCTGAGGGCCTGTATGGTTCTGTATGGTCTGATGGCCTGTAATGTCTGAGGGACTCGTACGGTCGTATAAAAGAAATGGCCTGTATGGTCTGAGGGCCTGGGGAATGGTATGTGACTGGTATGCCCCAATGTAACGGTCTGAGGGTGTGTGTGGTCTGAGGGCCTGTATGGTCTGAGGGCCTGTATGGTCTGAGGCCCTGAATGGAATGATGGCCTGTACGGTCTGAGGGTGTGTGTGGTCTGAGGGCCTGTATGGTCTGAGGGCCGGTATGGTCTGTATGGTCTGAAGGCCTGTACGGTCTGATGGTCTGTTAGCAGTCGAAGGTTCAGGGTTTCTAATCTCTCGGTGTCTCATTCACTCATCTCCACAGTTAATGCACCCAGTGTTTGGTGTATTTCTGGTCATTCGGGTCATTGTTCATCACTGCGCTGCTCTCTGCGGCTGAGCACTGAGCGCTGTGTTTATAAAAAACAACAGGACTGACAGGAAGCTGAGACTCATGGCCTGTGTCTGAGCCTGGTATGTGGGTTATATGTCATAGATGTGCTTTCTTTTGTGAGCTACCTCCCTATCGCTCTTTCTCGCTCTCTCTTAGGGCATGCCTAAGAGAAACCCCTCCTCCCTCCAAATTAACCCCACTAGGAATTTCAATCCCCACCACCAACCTGTCTTCTCAGTGCTCATTAGTCCTGTGTCAGTCAAAGCGGAAAGTGGTCATAATAATGTGACTTGACTGTATGTTTCCAGAAGTATGAACTTTTTTTTAAAGTCATTTTAATGAACTAAACTAAATTATTACTGGCAGATAATTAAGCTTGTATTAAGCACGTTCCTTAAACCAAGCAAAGCAATCCGTCAATACAGTGAGACCTGTACGTTCTGAGGGCCTGTATGGTCTGATGGTCTGTGTGGTCTGATGGCCTGTATGGTCTGATGGCCTGTATGGTCTGAGGGCTTGTATGGTCTGATGGCCTGTGTGGTCTGATGGCCTGTGTGGTCTGTATGGTCTGATGGCCTGTGTGGTCTGATGGCCTGTATGGTCTGAGGGCCTGTATGGTCTGAGGGCCTGTATGGTCTGAGGGCCTGTATGGTCTGAGGGCCTGTGTGGTCTGTATGGTCTGATGGCCTGTGCGGTCTGAGGGCCTGTGTGGTCTGAGGGACTGTGTGGTCTGATGGCCTGTGTGGTCTGAGGGCGTGTGTGGTCTGATGGCCTGTGCGGTCTGAGGGCCTGTGTGGTCTGAGGGACTGTGTGGTCTGAGGGCCTGTGTGGTCTGAGGGCCTGTGTGGTCTGAGGGCCTGTGTGGTCTGAGGGCCTGTATGGTCTGAGGGCCTGTGTGGTCTGAGGGCCTGTATTAGAGTGGTTAAAACAAGCCTGACCTTTATAACGAAGTGCGATTGTGACTGGAAGTGAGGCGCCCGTGTGGTGTGCCAAGAAGTCACATGACTGCTGCACATGTAGATGTGTTTGAAGAGTGAATTCAGCACAGCTCACACTTGCCTGCTGTATCTGCTTGACGGGAGGGAAATTCCTGATGCTGGTATGTTAGCAATGTCTTAACAAGTTTTAATAATCATTCAGGGATTACCTTCATACCCAGTGTAGCTTTTAGCATGTCTTAGTGTTACGGGACTCTTTGTCCTTGTCTTTATCTTGGTCTTTCTCTAGTCTTCTTGACGTACCATACCAGTTACCCTCAACAAAGGTGTAACCCATGGCTGTTTGTGTGAGCTGTATGGTAGAGCCCGGCAGATGTGACCTCTCAATCATGACTAGTACAAGGGCTTCTGGGTATGGAGTTGTAGAGGTTCCTAATGGTCCCCCCTCCCACGATTTTGCGGTAGGGTTAAGTGTTAGTGTGTCCGATAGCATCGCACACATTTCCTATCAGGGATAGATCTGGAGATGGCTCTGACCATGGTGCTTCCAAACACAGATTCGTTGGTCGTCTCCACCAAGACAAGAGCGGGACTCATCACTGAAGATGACCCGCTGCCATTCTGAGTCACTTAATAACAGTCTGGTGCCGTTGATGTGGTGTTAAGGGCAGCTGTTGTAACAGTCTACATGCATGTAGTCCTGCGTCGTGTAGGCGTCTGCCACTGGTGCTGGCACTAACAGGATGACTCATTGAGGGCATCATTAAATGTCCGCAGTGGTCGCTGTTGGGTCTCTCTGTGCATACTGGTTCTGCCTCTCCGTGTGTGGGTCTCCCAGGGCCTTCATGTCACTCGTATAGTGTGTATTATATCAATAATTGTGTATTGTATCACTTTTAAACTCTTCTCTGAGGCACACACTGCCTCCGAAGGATGCTACAAACATGTCAGCATGGAAAGCAGAGGCATCAGGTCGACCTTATATAGTCAGTCAGGTACAGGGATAAGGCCCGTCCCTGCTTACATCACATGCATGAGCAGGCAGGTGGAACTATTTCCTCGATGATGAGTGTAGTAGCAGCGACACTGCAGACAGGTCCTGAAGCATTTCAGCATTCCGGTCAGGACACATACATGGACGTCAGCAGCGTCCAGCACAGATACACAGAGTCTCATATATGGGGAGCAGCAGTGCTGACCTTTCAGTGATGATCTCACACCCTCACATTGTTCATGCTCCTGTGTGCTTGTGCCAGACAGAGCCCCCTGCTGGACACCACAATGTATGAAGTACATGCAGATGTACTGTAACTGAACTTTATTAGGTGCTTAAATATTTACAAGTGTCAGGACTAACACACTTGGATCAATGCACACCAAGCTATAAGTCAGGTAATGAAGCAGAGAGACGGCAAGAGAGGCCGATGAGTATACCTCACAGAATGAGTGAGTGTGAGTGTGTGTGTGTGTGTGTGTGTGTGTGTGTGTCTGTGTGTGTCTGGGGGGTTTATATGATAGAGGTGAAATGAGATGAGAGGGGGAGCGAGAGAATGAGGTGTCATTGGACAGTTCAGGACAAGGGCATCTGGAAATGGGTGGATGGCCCCAGACTGCCCACTGGGTAGGAGATCACTCAACTGAACTCATACAGTGACTCCTCAGTGCTCTGATAAAACAGTAGATGCTCTGATCCTCTCTTCAGGTTTAGGGGACGCGGAGAACCCACCAGTTATGGAGGCTGTGTCGTAACTGGCCATTGGCGTGATCCTCTAAGAGCTGGGCTGACTGTATATGTGATCACCACTGTGTTTGGATCTGTGAGAAGAATAAACACCACTTGGCCAGCTAAATGTCCAAAACTGTAAAAAGCTGAACTGCACAGAAGGTGGTGTCAGTAGCAACGCTGCCTTGCTGATGTGCAATCAGTCTGATGGGACCATCTGTAGCTAGAATAGATGAGTAAGTGAGTTTAGATGAAAGATGTTTCAAAGATTAAGAGTGAGTCTGTTCATTAGAGATATCCAGTGGAAAGCCAGTGCAGCTAAATGTACAAACACACTGGGAATGTTGTCAACAATGTCCAGATGCCACCATGCAGTTCTTTAATAACCATATAATCATAATAAGGCTTCTGGTTACATCACTGACTTTCTGAATCACCATACGCCAGACATACATGAGGCGGTGATGGAATGTTAATATTATTAATAGTCATTTAGCACATCTACTATAAAAACAAGCTCCATAGAAGTATTGCTTCTGGGTGCAGCTATTTCTGAGCCCAGTCCTTATAGGGGGAGAGTCCTCTCTGGATTCCTGTCTCGCTTATTTATTTCTGTGGACTCAAACTCAGATGTTGTTGAGCGGGATTTGAACCGATCTTACGTACAGGGTCCTCTCCCTTGAGGCTGCTTTCATTTTCTTTCCCTGTTTAGTTGAAGAAATGATCCTGTACGTAAGATCGGTTCAAATCCCGCTCAACAACATCTGAGTTTGAGTCCACAGAAATAAAGATGGCTGGTGGGCCTCTTTTAATGCATTTATATGCTATTATATTTTATACATACTATAATTAATTATTTAAATACATGTTAAATGGCACGCATAGCGCACTGGCACATGCACAGAAAGGAGGCGCTATCTACAAAAGCCAGGGAGGGTGTGAAAAAACCTGAGCGACTTTGTGGGTGATTTGGCGCCCTCTTGTGGTCCACTCTGGAGTAGCGCTTAAATTCAATCTGCTTCAGATTCAGTTTGAAGGCTCAGATTTATAAACTGCTTGGTTATCTTCTTAGGGGGGTGGCGGTTGGTTGGCACAGGGTCAGTATCCCAATAATATGAAACATAACTTTGTATGACTATATAACTTAATTTAATCTAATCTAATCTAATCTAATCTAATCTAATCTAATGAAACAAGTTCTCCTTCCTCATCAACACCCACCAGTTTGGCCGAGAGCTCTGCAGAGTACTAAATAGATCATTTTAATGTTTGTTGTGAATATATTAATATTAATGAGCAGTAATGGCAGCACTGCTGTAGGTGATAGGAAAGTGATATGAATGGCAAGGCTAAGTCATTATACCCAGCATGAAGCCAGTACAGAGATGCAGGTGGGCTTGGATGGCACATTGATTATGGGGTCGGTTGGCAAAGTGGAAGGCTATGTTTCCAAACCTACACCATGCTGCTCAATATAAGATGCTTCTGAGTGTTCATGATGATGATAATGTGATCTGCATTAAGAGGCAGACGCTATTAGGGGCCGCACCGTGAAGATGCAGAGCACCAACACCAAGAGGAGAGTGCATATACGACAAACAGGTAGCAAGACTAATCCGGTCCTGTAAGACCTGTGGTAGAATTCAAGCCATGTGAGTTAGTACTGTACTTATTCCAGAACTCCGTCGCCATTCAGGAGACATTGTCTTCATTCTGTAACCTCAGCCACGGAAAACCATGACATTAGGTGGGCTAGTTTTCAATTTGTGGTTGGTGTAGCTCAGTGGATAACACCACTGCCTGCCAGAGAGCCACCACCACATGTGGGAGACTGGGGTTCGAATCCCAGTCTGGGTGACTATGCTGAGCTACACCAATAAGAGTCCCTGGGTGAGACTCCTAACACTACATTGGCCTCCCTGTAATATGATTAACCTTGTAAGTCGCTCTGGATAAGAGCGTCAGCTAAATGCCATAAATGTAAATGTAAATTTGGTGAAGCAAAACGAGGACGGAGAGTTACACAACCTTGTCTACCACCACCACGTCACAAAACAGAACACAAACTCCTCTGAACGTTTGCCCAACAGTTCTTTGTGCTGGGACTTATTAGAAAACAACGTCTCAGTATCTCAGCATATTCACCATCACTTCATCCTAGAACTTACAGGAGCTGCTTTCAGAAGCATTCAACTTTTTAGACATCTGGTTCCCATCAGCCCCACTGTAAACAGGTCTGACTGGGTTCCAACAGAGATTGTGAATTTTCACAAGTCCTTTCAAAGACCTTCTACACTACTGGTCTCCTGCTGTCTGAACTGTGTTGGGTTAAACCACACTGCTACGCTACTGGTCTCCTGCTGTCTGAACTGTGTTGAGTGACTAAGGTGGGGAGCTTTAGCTGTAACCGTAACTCTCCTAACTGATTACTGCCTACAGGTATTTGACCTTTAACCTATAGGTTTTACAACCCTGATGATAACCCTGTTTCGAAGATCAGACGCTGTTGTACACATACACACTTAAACACATGCACTCTTCTACACAAACATTGATACTCGACAGTACACTGATTTAGAAACGGGAGAATATCTGTCCGGGCCCGGAATGCCACTTTGGGAACTGTGGGTCTTCAGCTAGCTATAAGACGAAGCTAGCTTGGTATTCCCAGAGGCTGCCATGTGACCAAAGAACACGTCAGAGGAGGGGGAAAACAAGGGAGAGTGACTGAGCAAGAGGCAGGATCAAATGGCCGGGAAATCTTTGGCTTAAACTTGTTGGCAGGAGCTAAAAGAGATGAAGAATGTGTCTAACTCACGACTAACAGGAAACAGGACGTCCTGCTAACGTTATTATGAAAGATTGCGATGTGCCTGTATCCTTATCCGTGTCATCTCGATCCCTGTAGTTTTTCCAGATAGCTAAAGTCAACTTCACTCCCATGATGGACTGACAGCCTGTTCAGGATGTTTCCTGGCTTACACCCAGTAAGCCCTGGTATAGGCTCCAGCATCACTGATGACCCAGAAAAAGAAGCAGCTCGGAACCATAGGTGCTGAATGGTCATAAGTGAAGTCCATGCATATAACAGACCATGCTATTAGAGATGTTGGCATACATCCAAAACACTGTACCACACTGATAGGATAGAATAGCTAACATCATCATCCTGCACATCAGTAACGCTACCACCATGTCACTGTAAGCTGAGCACTGTTGCTTTTCTCCTGCTATGAGGTTCATAATGATGGTGTTTCATGTATAACATTGTGTAAACAGATCACGACTCCTCACTGCTCTAATAACCTACAGTGGATACTCTGATTCTCTCTTTCAGGTTCTGGCGACCTGGAGAACCTCGTAGCAATGCTGGAGATGAGGAGAACGCCTGGTGTCACTCCACCTCCACCCCTACTGCACAATCTGCAGGAACTGTGTGAGAATATTCAAGCTGCATGGGATGGATTATCACAGAACTCCATTACTGCACTTTACTTTAATACCATTATATGCACATGTTTTATTAGGTTAATTCAGTCATTTATCTGCTGATAACTTCGTCCCTTGCACAATCATGCACATTTATTTATTGCTATTGCCCTGTCTTTTCTACAGTCAACAGTGATATTTATATTTCTTGTATATATTTCTTGCCTCCTTGCGAGGTGAGATATTTATAAATTTATCGTTAGTGACCTGTACTACGTATAGTTTATAGTATCTATCTATCTATCTATCTATCTATCTATCTATCTATCTATCTATCTATCTACTAGGTGACAAATTTTATGTCCGGAGAGATTATAAGCGCACACACACACACACACACACACACACACACACACACACACACACACACACACACACACACACACATACATATATATGCAGAAAATAGAAAACTACCTTTAATCTGTTAGAATAAATAAAAATTCTGTTATGTCACTATGAAAACTGAATCTTAAGTACTGATGGTTTCGGTAATGACGATTTTAGCTCATTTCTTTAACAATAACCGGACAAACCTCAACTCGAGCAGAGCTAACAGAGAAGCGGGTTTTACTAAGAGGAGGAGAGAGCAACAGCAACTCAGCAACCAATTCAGAGCAAACATAGCAGAAGGGATAAGAACAGAACCAAACACCATGAGGCCGGCGATAGGTCAAAACCAAACGAGACTCCTCTCTGACCTGCTGTCATAGGAAGGCTCAATGACAGGGCCAGTATGAGAAAGCATGACGTGGTGCTACAGCGCTACAGCGGTGCTGGTGAAAGTGAAAGTGAAATGTAAAGCACTCCAGCATGGGAGTACAGGATGTGGTAAGCAGCTGAGAGGTTAGTTTGTGGGTGCTGCGGTAAAAGAAGACACTGATGGCACGGATGTCTTTTGAATTTGGGGGGACAGGCTATGTATCACACTACTACTGGCTATGCAGAGTGCACCCTCCCAAAGGAGGACTTCAGTGCTGTTGTTATTGTTTGCTAGTGGAGGCTGGGTGGAGGTTGTTTGTGTTGTTGTGTGGCAGGAAATGGACTTGGTCAGTGTGGGAAGAGGTGACTATCAGCAGGATCTGTGTGGTTAGAGGTGACCCGCTTGCTTCCGTTTCTGTCTTTTCATGTGTCTTTCAGAACTACCCACAGCAGGATCATCAATAGCAGAGCTGCACCCAGAAGGAGGTGCTGGATCACACATTGCAGCTGGAACATTCTCACACAGTTCCTGCAGATTCGTGGTACAGATGGAGGTGGGCCTTCTGGGCGTGTGGCACTTAACCACAGATTGTTCAACCAGGTGCTGACCACAGTGCCTCCACACATGGATTGGTTGGTCGTCTCCACCAAGACAAAATGACCTGTTGCCATTCGGAGTCACTCCATGACAGTCTGGCACAACACCATTGCAGTCATTGGCGACGGTGACGTGGTGTTAAGGGCAGTCATCGGAACAGTCTGTGTGCATGTAGTCTTGTGTCTGCCCTCTGGACCACTAGAGGCTGCCTCATGGCCCACACGCTGAGAAACTCTGAAGGCCTGGGGCAGGAATGCTGGATCAGGGTTGTGAGATGGCTGGTTAATGAAGATGTCTCTTTGTTTAAGCCGCTCAGTTCCTCTATCTGACTAAACACACAAAGACGTTTTTAATTAGCTGACTCAGTGCTACTTCCTGTGCTACTTCCTGTGAAGGTAACGTAGATGTGCCAGTGTATTATCTCCAGCAAAGGTCAAAACGTTCATTCTCTTTACCTAATATGATATCAGTATGAGGTCACGTATGGAGAACCCACATTAACCCAATCATGTGACCTCCATCCACTGAATGGCATAACACTGTCTACACATACAGGAAATGTTCAGTCGCTCAGAGTTAGGATCAGGATGTGGGCAGGACCACAAAACCAGAGGAAGTTGTTGTAAGCTGTTGAAGGATGGTGCTTTGTGTTAGACACCGTGTGTCCTGGGACTGAACGCAGTCAGGCCAGTAATCAATCTACATTTTAAGACTCAATTAAGAATCCAGAGAGGCCTTCTTATGAGCACAGTCATTGCTGAAACACAGCTGTACGGTATTCCTCACACACTATAGTCTCCATAGTAAAGTGCTGACCAGTACAATAGGATGCTCTGGACAGAGCCAGATTGGGATCCTCTGGGTGTTGGATTGATGGTGCCTCATCTCCTTATTGAATCTGCACATCTGCATCTCATGCCTACACACATCACTAACTCCAGCTTGCTGGGGAGTTGTCCTGTCCATGCTGCACCAGTGTACACAACACAACAACAGTCATCTCTTTACACCGAGACATCAGTGTCAGTTAACATCAGCACCCGTTATGATGCTGGTTGCGGGGTGTTTCTATGGTTTATTAGATACTGAGAGGATTCCGTGTAGGTAGACATGGATATTCCTGACCGGTCACCCATATGGTAGATTCGCCAAAACTTGGAAAAGGATGTCCTTCTGAGGATGTATGTGCAAAGTCATTTCCACAGTTCAAAAGGTTAAGATGTTCACCGGGATTGGCCTTTCTTTTTCAGCTGTGACGTTAACATATAGGAGGTGGTCTGAAAAACTGAAACAACATTTGAAAAAAAAAAGTTATGAAAGTTATAAGCTGTATGAGCTACTTCAGGGAAGTACAGTGGGTGCACGAGCTGTGCTGTGTTCACACATACAGAAAGGCCATTTTCAGGTTAAGATGCTTGGTCACTTCCTGAACTGACACTGTAAGACTATGATTATGATCATACAAGCCGAGAGGCTTAGCTGTGCAGACGTGTCCTTCCTCACAGAGACCCAGAGTTCTGTCTGTGCTTCTGAGAATCCCTTATCGATTAGAGATGAGTGGTAATGTATATGACGTGTTCGGCACTCTGGATCTAAACAGAGGAGAGCGAGTGGAGATGGTGGTGGATATCTATGAGAGTGCAGACAGTATTAGAGGCCAGGAGCCCACCACAGAGATGGAGGACACCAACACCAAGGAAAGCCAACAAACACATCATCCAGGTAGCCAAACACAATCTCTAATCTACTTTCATTTATAGATATTAATTTTTATATATCAGTCAGCGCTATCACAGCACAGCTAGCAGTGTCACTGAGTGTTGTACTGACTGGGAAACATTCACTGTGTGTAGGTTTTAGGCTCTGTATTTGTGGCCAGTGCTATAAAGATCCCAAAGATGGTCAACGTATCCAAATTCTACTTTTACACTGCAGGGAGCAGAGGCTGCAACCTGGCTACAGGGTGTCTGGGGCTGCTGTGTGTCCTCCTGCTGGCTACCATCACAGTACTGTGGTTCAAGTTCACTATAGAGAGAGACCAGCTACAGACCAGTAACACCAACCTGACTTTACAGAGAGACCAGCTACAGACCAGTTACGCCAACCTGACTGTAGAGAGAGACCAGCTACAGACACAGAGAGATGAATTTGAGACATTGTTTTGCGAACTGGGTAAGTAGGTAAACACTGATTCACTAATCCGATGTCATTGGTATCGTGTGTCCCTGGTTTCCTCACTGAATCGCTGGAAAATGCACCAGTATTTTAACACATTGCTTCATAAGACTAAAATCAGATTTCTAAGTTAACTGTTGGTTATAGTTTACAACAGCTTAGCATTTATACCCAAAGGAGCAGCTAAGCCGGTCCAACCCAATGCATGCTGGTCAACCAGCATGGTCATAGATAGTGGTTGAGCAGCATCTCAGCTTCTTAAGCACAACATACAGCTGGCGACCAGCTATACTGGTACATGCTGGGTCTTTACATCCTGCTAGAGATCTCTAGGACAGCACAGTCACACCTGAGAGCCCAGTGCTCCGATACAATCCTCTGACCCCGGAGACCCCAGACCTGCAATCACCATGCAGTCACACCTGAGACCCCAGTCCTCATAATACAATCCTCCGACCCCAGAGACCCCAGAACTGCAATCACCACATAGTCACACCTGAGACCCCAGTACTCATAATACAATCCTCTGACCCCGGAGACACCAGAACTGCAATCACCACACAGTCACCTCTGAGAACCCAGTGCTCCCAATGCAATCCTCCGACCCCAGAGACCCCAGAACTGCAGTCACCACACAGTCACACTCAAGACCCCAGTACTCATAATACTCATGCACCCAGAGACCCCAGAACGGCAGTCACCACACAGTCACACCCGAGACCCCAGTACTCATAAAACAATCCTCTGTCCCCAGAGACCCCAGAACTGCAGTCACCACACAGTCACACCCGAGACCCCAGTACTCGTAATACAATCTGCCGACCCCGAAGACCCCAGAACTGCAATCACCACACAGTCACACCCCAGAGCCCAGTACTCATAATACAATCCTCCGACCCCAGAGACCCCAGAACTGCAGTCACCACACAGTCACACCTGAGACCCCAGTACTTCCAGTACAATCCTCCGTCCTTTAAAACAGGATGCGCCATTGGGTGGTCTTATACAAACCATATCTATCAGTATTTACTGCTAATACTAATAAACAATATTTACTCCTATACTAATAAACCTAAAGCATAGCACCTGAACCTGCTATAGATAATACAGTTATTAATGACATCAGCTGCAGCAGCTGCAAACTGCTTCCCCTAGATTTAATTTAATACACTTCCTGTACGTATATGTTTAGGTGTGGTTTACCATGAGCTGTGAATTCATATGTACAAGTATGAGTCCACATATATACAATGAATACCATCATTATACAATATGCAATATCTGTATTTCATCCAGAGTAACTGAACCTTGACTGAGACAAAGTCATTAGCCTTGGGTTTGTAAATGATGTCCATGTGTTGGGGGCCCCTATGTTGGGGCCCCTGTGTTGGGGCCACTGTGTGCATATAGACCTAATTCACCCACACAGACATGCTGTCAGTTATCCTGGCCCTGTAGAAGCCCACTGAAGGGACCTGCACGTTAGCTAAAGAGCAGTGATGTATCGAGTGTCAGGAAAGTTTCCCTTCTAGGTTTTTTTGCAGCACTGGTCCTGAATCAGCATTGGCAAATCTATCAAGATCCTGATTATAGTCATATTCACTGATATGACTGATCATATCAATCACTGATACGACACCATACCGAGACACTACTTCTGTAGGTGTAGCTCTATAGATATCGATCATATCAGTCTAAATGTATCATCATTATTGTTCCTGATGACCTTTATATTCCTTCCCAACAGCACTGCAATCCCACACCTCCTTCTGGGTGCAGCTACTCTGGATGATGAGTGTAATATGATCCAGTGTATTAATTAATATGTGTATTAATATGTGTGGGCACAAGGGGTCACCATAATCCCAGTAAAGACATAGCATGCAGTGCCTTGTGCTGGTCTTGCTGGAAGCTTCTATCCCTCGTTTATAGTTTTGATCTGAAGTCTAGGAATATATATTTCTATTCTGATAGGCACTGCTGTAATTTTACTATTGTCCATAGTGTAATTCATTCATTCATTATTATTATTATTAGGGTTATCACCAGGCCCATATCTGTGCCACCTCTGCGGGGTTTATGATATTGTAGCAGGTCACCTGGGGGGCTTAGTTGGAGTCAAGTCTGACTTAATTCATAAGTGACACGCATGAATGAATGAATTAAGGAATGAATGAATGAATCATAATGCATTACTGTTATGAATGTGTTATGATCACAACTCTTATCCTTCTGTCTGAGCAGAGAGACTCATTAAGGACCCAGGATGGAGATACTTCAACTGCAGTTTCTACTACATCTCTACTGAGAAGAAGAGCTGGTGTGAGAGCAGACAGTACTGCACAGAGAGAGGAGCAGACCTGGTAATGATTGACAGCAGAGAGGAACAGGTGAGGGTCTTGAGGATCACTAATGAGCTCTTTAAGTATCAGTGCCTGCAGCCTGGAGAGACTTCCTCCTCTACAAACCCAATCAGAGCAGCTTCAAGATGATCAGTGGAGACTCTGTGTCTGATTAGAATCTCTCTTCTCTCATTGGACGAGAATTAGAGTCACTGGAACACAAGCAGTCTACACTCAGCCCAGACGTGTAGATCCAGTGCTGTAACAGACCCTGATTAGACTGTGCTGCTGCTGCTGCAGTTCAGTGTGGGCGTTAGTGAACATGTGTATCTGGTAGTGTGTTATAGTGATCCTCTCACTTCAACAGGACTTCATTAATAGACTGAGAGGAGATCGGACAGCTTGGATTGGTCTGATTTACAGTTACACAAAAGGAGGCTGGAGATGGGTGGACGGTTCATCAGTGACCACTGGGTAAGAGACCACTGAACTTAATTGATGATTTTGATTGATAATTGAAGTCACCATGCTGTATTTCTAACAGTGTCCTAGACAAGAACCTAATAATAATAATAATAATAATAATACCAATAATAAGGAAAAATAAAACATGTAATACTGATATTATTATTATTATTATTATTATTATTATTATTATTATTAACTTTATTATTGACATTTTAAATTGGTATTATTGTTGACACTTCCTCTTCCCTGCTCTGATAAACACACTAGATGCTCTGATTCTGTCTTTCAGGTTCTGGAAACATAGACAACCACACGGTCATGGACATTGTGCTGTAACTGGTTATGGGCCTGATCCTGTACAGAACTGGGCTGAATATCTCTGTTCTGATCTGCATTATTGGATCTGTGTAAAGAGAGTGTTTAGGTACACTACTGCATGTGAATAAATGACGGCAAGGATTGGAATTAATTTAATTCATTCATTCATCATTAGTCTTTCTGTGTTCACACAGCTCCTGAAGAACCTGGCTTCTAGCTTCCTATCCATCGTGTCTCTTTATCTTTCCATCTGAAGCAAACAGTCAGAAGGAAAAATAAATAAACTGATGGTGTGCTGTAAACACTAGTGGGATGTTACATTGCTCAGTGTCCAGCAAACACACACACACACACACACACTCTGTGTGCACACCTTTGGCTCTGCATGCTTCAAGTCCTCCCCTTGAGGTCACACACAGTCACTTTTAATAGTATTAGCTTAGCATAGTCACCATTAGCATAAAGGAAATTTAAAGAGAAATTATACCGTTTGGTAACACAGTTTTTAAAAATGACTCTACTCTCAATAGAGCTTTTTTTTGTTGAGTAATTTTCATAATCCTGTTCATCAAAACCTCTGAAACTATCAAATGCTGAAAAACTAAGCTTACCTTAGAAAAGTCCACCAACAGCAACCCACATGTGTGGAGTGACTTGTTGCTTGGTTCCTCCATGGATGAGATCAGTAAAGGCATAAAAACTAAAAGACTCGGTGACCTCTATTGGATTTTAACAGACGTAACATACACAACATGCCGTTTGGTAGAGATAAAGTTTTTTCATTGAGATATAGTGACTCTATAAGGTATGTGCTCTACCAAAAGAGCAGGAATGGAAAGGGTTAAGGTAAATGGTTAATGAGAGAACATGATGCACGCTGTTGTGGAAGCGGTGATGGGAGACAGAATGTTTGGGTGAAAGGAGCAGCTGGACTTAGAATGACACTGATGACGTTGTGGTAGATGCGAAGGCGAGGGTGAATCCTGAAATGGTAAGGAACTTGGTGGGGTGTGGATTGGCACACTTGAGAGTGAAGGAAATATCACCAGTGCCGTTGGCGAGGGATGGAGGGTTAGAAGAGGCTGTGGCAGCACCAGCTGACACTAAGCAGAGAGATCCGGAATGGGATGAGAAATGAAGGTAAGAGAGCAGGAGAGAGTGTCTGGAACAGATGAGGAGAGTAGAGAATTTGATAGTGAGGGAAGAGGATGGATGATAAAGGAGGAAGCTGAGAAGAGAAAAGGGCGGAATCAAAGACAGAAAAGGATACAAGGAAAGCAGCCACATTGTTGACAGGGCCAGAAGCAGCAGGGGCAGGATGCCTGGGTGCAGGATAGGGACGGCCAGCAGAGGGCATCAGATCACTAGCAGAAGCCTCAGAGGAAGCCGTTACCATGGTCTCTACCCAAACTGCTAGGATTCAGTTTGATGTAGATAGCTACAGCTGGTCAGGCTAATTACTCTGTCACAAGCTATCCCACTACTTTCCTCAGCTCCAGCGGGATTACGGGAATAACGTGCCTGCTTGCTGTCGTTGATGTGGAGCTGGTTGGTTTAAGTGATGTGATACGGGTGTGTTGTGTTATTTGTTGTTGGAGTGTCTAGATAACCTGTTTTAAAAGCAGAGCTAATGAAGTTAGAAGCTACCTGAAAGTATTACTGGGTAATAATGTTGTTGAACACGGCCCTGTGGTCCAGTGGGTAGCACTTTCACCCTCACAACAAGAAGAGCTGGGTTTCGATTCTCAGGTGGGGCCCACCAGGGACCGGTCGGGATAGAGATTGCATGTTGTCTGTGTGAGTTTCCTCTGAGTGCTCTGGTTTCCCCACACAGCCCAAAGACATGCAGTCGGGTCAGTAGGAGATGAATGTGTAGGTATTCGTGTCTGATGGATAGGTGGCCTGTCCGGGGGGTGTTTTCTGGGATAAGTGCTAACTCACCGGTTACTGTAACTTCACAGCAGGAAAACCAACTCCAGCTTACAGAGGCAAGGACTGTACTACAACCCAGAAGGTACCCTGTGGTATCTGGTACCAACATGTTCCGTAATGTCCTGACAATTTAGAACCATCTGCCATTTGTGTTTACACACAGAAGAATCTATGTACCGCATTTAACAGATCAGTGTATAAGATATCAGATAAGTGTAACACCCTCATACACACACTAGTGAACACTAGAACACACTAGGGGGCAGTGGGTAGTGGTTGTGGTGGCAGTGGCACCAAGAAGGGCCTCAATTCCTGGCGGACCTTTCTATTTGGAGTTGGCATGTTTTCCTTGTGTCTATGTGGGTTTCCTCCGGGTGCTCCGACTTCCTTCCTCAGTCTAAACACACCTAGTCAGGTGAATAGGACGTGTATATGTTTGTGTGCCTGCCTTGTGATGGACTGGCGGCCTGTCCAGGGAGTTTCCTGCCTTCCACCTATGGAACACTGGGATAGGGTCCTCCACACCGCAGGATAAAGTAGTTTACCAGGTGGGTGAGTGAGACACTGAGGACACATGCCCATAAAACTCATGGGGTGATCAAGACCTGCTTCCCACTATTTAATAATCAGATTATTTTACAGTTTATTACTAATTATTTAAAACCTATGAATTTCACTGCATCTATTTTAGATCAGGTCTGTTACAAAATCAGTTTTCTCTGTTTTATTTCAACACTGTTGGACGTCTCTTTGATCGTACAGGTCAGTTGTCTGTCAAAGGAAACAAAGAAAGTTTCATTGTAGAGCAGCCGACTGCGGCTAGTGTTTCAGCTGTGTTGTCATGGTGACGCTTCCTCTGGTGCTTCCTGTGGTTTTAATGCAGGCGAAAGTCAAACGTCTGTTACTTTAGCCAGTATGAGCTTCCACACACCGTCAACAGGGCTGTTACTAACAGAGGAATACAATCTGACTACTTGAACTTGGTGTACTTAAATACATACTGACATAAAGACAGTTTCTACAGCATGACCTTTACTTAACCCAGGATAGAAATGAATAACTGGTTTAGGAAACAATATGAGACTGTATAGTAAGTCATGTGACCTCCACACACTGACAGGAACTACACACAAGAAATGTTTATTATGAGTTAGGATGTGGGCGGGACCACTGAAAAAACGTTCTAGGGTTTATCTGTAATACGCTATATTGTCCAAAAGTATTCAGACAGTCTGAATAGAAAAACCACTGACCAATAGAACGGGATGTCTAAGGTCACCCTGCCCAACACCAAATATCACCTAGAGGTGTATAATGCCCCCCAGGAATGGGGTGTGGAGCAGGGGATCTGATACTAGGGTACTGGAGCTCCATCCAGAACTCTTAGGTTAAGCTGTTAAATCCTCACAGCAATGTTCTTTCAAAATACTACACATCATTTCAGAAGACACATTGGATAAGCAGGCATCCACTGTTTTTTAGACATACAGTGTAGGTCACTGTCCTAATCAAGCATCTGGTACTGAAACTGCAGTGTCAGGTTTCAGATTTGTATGACACTGCCTGTTCAGTACAGTGGGCCAAATCACTTCCTTTGTTTACCTGGCCGCCTTTGGGTTTCTAAGACATCGTCAGATTAAGGTTTCGAGAGTGAAAGCTGTGGCCCAGCTGGGGGGAGGGGCTGAGTGCTGCTGTCAGCAGTTGAGGCTTTCTGGTGGCGTCATGGGTGGCAGCTCTGGGGTGCTTATGTAAGCATCCAGCAGAGCCGTGTGCAGGGTGGCAGCTGTGGGGTGCCACCCAGGATACCAGGCCGGACTGGTGAGCAGGGCAGCAGTTCTTGGGTGCCCTCCAGGACTACAGGGTGATGGCTCTGGGGTACCCTCCAGGACACCAGCCTGTGCAGATGTGCAGGGCAGCTGGTCTGGGGTGCCCTATGGGACACCAGGTGGCGCTGACGTGTAGAGTGGCGGCACAAAGGTGCCCTACAGGGGGTCTGCTCGAGCACAGCACTGACCACTGGGTAAGAGACTATTGAAGTACCTCAGCAAAACACTTCAGCCCTCAGTTTGCAACTCAGCTACACTGAGAGTTAGGAAGCAGACATTAGAAAAGAGACCAGGGCAGGCACTCTGCTGTATTCACTTCTCAACCACAAACAGGAAGTAAATAAAAATGCAGCTCTAAAAACTCAGTCACTTCCTACTAAAGCCATCAGACGACTTATAGACGATTTATAATCAACCATAGCTAAGAAGCGTAGCTGTGCAGCAGAGCTCTCACACAGACACAGTAACTCTAGTAATGGTCTGTTAGTGAGGGACAGATTAGAGATGGCTGGTAATATTTATGAAGTGATCAGCACTGAGGAGCTGAACAGAGGAGAGCGAGTGGAGATGGTGGTGGATATCTATGAGAGCACAGATGGTGTTACAGCTCAGGAGCCCACTACAGAGATGGAGGACACCAGCCCCAAGACGACCCAACAAACACAACATCCAGGTAACCAAACACAATCTCTAATACACATTCATTTATAGATATTAGTGTTAATGTACCAGTCTACACCGTTACAGTACAGCTAGCAGGTTCACTCGGTGCTGTACTGGATGGAAATATTCTCTGTGTGTAAGTTTAATGTTGATTTATAGACTCTGTATTAAACACCACTGTAATAAAAGTCCTCAGAGAAGTAAATGTGGTCATATTGTAATTTTACACTGCAGGGAGCAGATGGTACAGACCGGCTGCAGTGGGTCTGGGGCTGCTGTGTGTCCTCCTGCTGGCGGTCATCACAGTGCAGGGGATCAAGAAAAACCAGTTACAGAAAGACAGAGATGAATTCAAGAAGCAGTTTTCTGAACTGGGTGAGTGATGGGTGAATATGATTTCTTCATGTATGACATGTTACTGGATCAGTATCTGTTAATGAGAAGCCCTTAATGTCACATTTATGACTTCCCATTCTTTGCCGAGTTTGAATTAGGGATGATCAAAAATGTTACACCATCTAACTAACCATCCTAAACAGTACAGCTACTACTATCCAGGAGACGTTAGCATTAGCTTAGCTAGCAAGAAAACACTTCAGCTCCCCACAGAACATAAGATAATGATTCAAATAGGAGGGATTCTACAACTACATCAGCACAGCTCTGATCATGTACACACACATATACACTACACTGCCAGAAGTGTTCCCTCACGTGTAAAGTTGTTCTAACATCAGTGTCTGAACTCACAAATGTGCTTCTGGAAGAATGATCATAATTCCCATAACACATTCCTTAACCATGTGGAAAGCCTGGAATGTCACTCAAGTTCACATGCGTGTGAAGACAGACAGGAGAATACCTTTGGCAATACAGTGTATATACATTCCTACAGGGAAGCATGGCAGCGGCTGTGGGGCTCCTTTGCTCCATCTGGTAGTGGAGGCCTGCAGTTTGTGGAGGACAGGATGAACTGAATCCCATATCAGGAAATCTTAGGAGAAAACGGCCTGTCCTCTGTGAGGAAGCTGAAGCTTTTAGTAGGAAAAGATTCTGAAGAAGTCCTGGAAGATTCTGGAGGGAATGTCACAGTGGCCTGACTAATCACTCTGAAATCTTTGGTGGGGTTTAAAAAAGTCAGGTTGTAGCAGGCAGTTGTGGACTGGAGGTTAGGGAGCCAGCCAATAAAGATGAGTGTGGGAACCAAAAGAAACGACTGAAGTGGCCTTAAGCAAGATACCTAAACCCCCACTGCTCCCCAAGCATTGTCAATAGGGCTGACCAACGCTCCAGGGAAGTGTGCTCACTGTAACCCTGGTGCTTGTGTTCACTGTGCAGCTGATTCAACTGACCTTCATCATTATACCAGCACAGGGTTGTACAGAACAATGAATCACAGTCAGGCTACTTCTCCAGTGCTGTGATTTTATATACACATACATACAGCTCTGGAAATAAATAAGAGAGCACTCCAGTTTCTTCTGAATCAGCATCTCCACATGTACAGCAGGTTCTTAGTGAGGAGCAGAAGGTTGGGTTCTAGCTTTACTGGCAGATACAGTGAACGCCTGGTTCATAAGAACTGGACAACACAGCTACGCACTGGCTGAGGACCAAACCCACTCTCTACTGACCGTGATGAGCGCCACCTCTTTCAAATGTAACTTAACCACCGTAAGACCTCAAGTGACCTACAGAGAGACTGGAGAGTGTATACAGCTTAGTTAAAGTGCAGTGCATACAGTCCTGTGACCTAGTGGAGCCCAGTGTGTGGACTGCGGTGATCATGCTTGATCTGTATCAGTCTATAGTGGTGTGGTCATGTTCTGGTAGGTGCTGCCGGTGTGACGCTTTGGGGTAAAAGCTGTTCCTGAACCTGGTGGTTCTGGCTCGGATGTTCCAGTACCTCTTTTCAGATGGCAGAGATAGGAATGGGGGATGACTGGGGTGTGTGGGGGTCTGAGGACATGCTGACTGCTTTACTCAGACATCTCATATTTCATATCGTCATATATGTCCTGGATGGGTGGGAGGGCAGCTGCGGAGATGTGCTGTGCAGTCTGCGGTGCCTTGCGCTCAGCAGGAGCGGTCCATACCACACAGTGATGCAGCTTGTCAGGATGCTCTTCACAGTGGATCTATAGAAGTTGCAGAGGAGCTGCTGTGGCAGGTTGACTCTCCTCAGCCTTCAGAGTAAGTGGAGGCTTCGTTGGTGCTTCCTGACAATGTGAGAGGTGTTTAGTGTCCAGGTAAGATCCTCACCTTGGAACTTTCCACTTGCTCACCCTTTTCACCAACCTACCCCGGTGTTCTTTCCCCTCCTGAAGTCAATGATCAGCTCTTTGTTTTGCTGAGACTGAGGGAGAGGTTGTTGCTGACACACGACTCTGTGAGGAGCTTGAGCTCTTCTCTGTATGGGCCCTCATCAGCGCTGGTGATGTTACTGATTATTGTTATCATCAGCAACTTTGATAAAGAAGTTGGAACTGTGGGTTGCGGTGCAGTCGTGGGTGTACAGTGTAGACAGCTTTGGGAAGAGAACACAGCCTTAGGGACATCCTGTGCTGAGTGTGAGGGAGGGTGAGGTGTGTTCATCCATCCTAACACACTGTGGTCTGCAGGTGAGGAAGTCCATAATTCACTTAAACAATGTGTTTCTTATTCCAGGTGTGTTTAGACAGGAACAGTAGACTGTGCCAGGGAAAGGTTGTAGATGTATGTGAAGGTGGAGGTCAGCTGGCTGGCAGAAGCTTTCAGTACCCACCCTGTTATCCCATTTGGACCCACAGCTTTATGATTTGAGACCCTCATTAGTGCTCTCCTCACCCCATCTGTGGCTAGTATGAGTGGTGGCTCCTCTGTGATGGGGAGCAAGGCAGTGTTGGAGGACTGGGTCAGAGATCACCTGGATCCTTTGACACATGTGCCTGGGGTCCGAGACCTGTGATCTGTGAGCTGTACTGGTGCTTTGCAGCCCTGATGCAGGTCTTTAGGTTGTGTCTGGCAGCTTTGTGTACCTCAGTTGCCAGATTTGAAGGCTGCATCACATGCTTTGAGCAGGAAGCCGACATCACTGTCTATCCAGGGTTTCTGGTTTGGAAGTGTGTGAATTTATTTAGTTTGTGTCACATCATCCTCACACTTCCTGATGAATCCAGTGATTGATACATATTCATTCATGTCCACCAGAGAGTCTGTGGTGGCTGCAGATCTGAACATCTCCCAGTCAGTACACTGAAAGCAGTCCTCTAGCTCCGACTCTGTCGCTTCAGACCACACACACACGCACTGCTCTCACTGTCGCTTTGAACCGTTTCAGTAGCTGCCGGTATGTGGGCTTCAGAGCAGGGAGTTCAGAGCTGCCACGATCACATGGTTACACTCTTGTGACACTTACAGTGTATCAGTTATAAACCTACTGGTGGATCTTTCCAGTCTCTGGGACGATGTTCAGGCGTGCTTCCTTTGATGAACTGAAGGTGAGGAGGGTGTGTGGAGGCTGATGTCACAGTGTACAGATATCCTACTTACTGTCAGATATGGAGAGGCTAAAGCTGATCAATGCTCTGGTGTTTCAGATAGCTTCCTCCTCTTCGTCTGTTACCTGCACTGCAGGTATAATAATTTAATTGGGTATCAGGCCGTTACCATAGAGAAGGACACCAGGAGCTTTCACCACCCAGTGTGTGAGTAACAGGTACTGAACTAAATAGATCATGATCTAAAATGAAAACCTGCTACTCAGCATCAGCAGCTTTTCCACTGTGAGAGATAATTATGAATCAGAGTTTTGAATTATCAGGAGTCATGAATTTATTACAGAGTAAAGGGACCACACGGTTGATCATATTTTAAGAGCTACTCAACTGAGGGGCTGTATGGGGGGAGCTACCTGGGGGAATTTAGATGAGACAGCTGAACTGAGCCTGCTTCCTGAAAAGGCTAAATAACCAGCTCACCAGGTGGAGGGTTTTAGACCTGATTGCAAGTTTGTTGCTGCCCCCTAGTGGCTAGAGTAAGACTGGCACTCAGGCTAGTCCTTACAGCAGGGTGTAGCATAATTATTTTTTTTCTGAGTAGAAATATAGATCATCTGGGCTCCATTAGTCTAGTCTGTCCTGCACTAAAAACATGGGGAATAAGTGGGGTTTATGCTGGGTGTAGCAGGAGTAGTTTGCAGCTGTAGTACCATTCATGTTAGGGGTCAAACCTTTATCTGCAGTTGCAGCACATCTGGAGTAATTCAGACTAAACTGCACCTGTATAACTCCTACCCACAATGCACCTTCAGTGCCCCCATAGTAAGAGCCTATGGCTGCTGGTATATCCGGTCACTGCTGTTCCTGTATATCATATATGCATGTTAACACTGTACTGTAGGGTTCTGTTCATACGGCTACAGCACAGCTGCCTAAACTGGTTCTGATAACTGACTTAACTTTACATAGAGGCTTATAGAACCATAAATGATTCATCAAAATTACCACATAACTTTTACAGCACATAATAGATACTGAAATAAACATTAATAATTCTCTCTCAACAGACACATACATTAACCAACTCGGATGGAGATTCAGCTCCAGTCTTTACTACATCTCTACTAAGGGGAAGAGCTGGAGAGAGAGCAGACAGTACTGCACAGAGAGAGGAGCAGACCTGGTGATCATAAACAGCCTAGAAGAACTGGTGAGGGTCGTGTGGGGGTACATAAAAATTATAGATACTTTATGTAACATCACACCTTCCTGTTCAGCTGGTATATTAATTAATCTGTGTAATAAAGAGGTAGATAATTAGTGAGATTAAGGCTCTATAATAAGCAGCTCATATTCTACACTCTACACGTTTTATATCTGTGTGTTTACAAACCAAAACACTCATTAATAATTTAACATGAGCATTCTCCAGCCTCTCTTCATCCCTAACACTTTACACAAGCTCTTACTGTGCCAAGACTGATATGTAAATGAGCTCTGCTCTGATTGGCTGTGGCTGATTCAAAAGCAGTTCAGACTGAAACACTCCTTATAGGTTCAGGGTGAGTGGGCGGGGCTAGACTGCTGTAAACAGGCTGTTTCTGTATATTGATATCCATATATGGACTGTATGAGCTGGAGAGTGAAGGTACAGGTTTAAACTTGAGCAGCTTCACAAACTACATGAGCCTCTTAATGAAAGCAGGTGAACATGATATGAGCTCTTTAAGTATCAGTGCCTGCAGCCTGGAGAGACTTCCTCCTCTACAAACCCAACCAGAGCAGCTTCAAGATGATCAGTGGAGACTCTGTGTCTGATTATAATCTCTCTTCTCTCATTGGACGAGAATTAGAGTCACTGGAACACAAGCAGTCTACACTCAGCCCAGACGTGTAGATCCAGTGCTGTAACAGACCCTGATTAGACTGTGCTGTGCTGCTGCTGCTGCAGTTCAGTGTGGGCGTTAGTGAACATGTGTTTCTGGTAGTGTGTTATAGTGATCATCTCACTTCAACAGGACTTCATTAATAGACTGAGAGGAGATCGGACAGCTTGGATTGGTCTGAGTTACAGAAACATAGAAGGGGGCTGGAGTTGGAGATGGCTGGACAACTCAGCTGTAAACACTTGGTAAGAGGCCACTGTACTGAACTCTGGTGATGTAGCTACTGGGCCAGATTCATAAACCCGGTGGTAGCAGCACCGTCACACAAAACATACAGCCCATAAATAAGAGCTAATTATTCAGTGATAATAATAATCTGTATGTGTTTTTGCTGGAATTAAAGTTTAAATTTAAAAACACATTCTAATTTCAGTAACTCTCCGTCTTCACTGCTCTGATCAACACTCTACATACTCTGATTCTGTCTTTCAGGTTCTGGACTCGTGGAAAACCATACGGTTCTGGACGTTGTGCTGTAACTGGTTATGGGTCTGATCCTGTACTGAACTGGGCTAATTCTAACTGTTATGATCAGCAGTATTGGATCTGTGAGAAGAGAGTGATTAGGTAAACGACTGCATGTGAGTGAAGGTGAGCCAGCGCTGAGTTTAGAACTGTTCTGGTGTAAATAGTTATTGGTGTGGGTTCTGATGATGTATGTAGATTTTCAGATTGTAGTAGAAACAGACTGTATTAAAGAGACCTTTTCAGATACACACCTCCTACACATCCTGTCTTCCTTCCTTCTCTCTGCCCTTCACTCTTTATCATTGTATGTAATGCAGGAAGTCAAAAAGCTAAAGTCACTCAAAGAGGGTGCTCAAAGATAGATCTGTACACTGAGGAGACCTCCTACTCACACATAAACACACTCGCTTGGTCTCCTACACAGATCCAAATCCAGGTTTGTGATGTGGGTGTGTATAAATATGGAAATCACACATACCGCCATCAAACATCATCATATCAGTGTTATAGATAAAGTCATAGTTCAACCGAGGAACCCAAAACAGAACCAGGGTTCTACGTGGAAAATAGTAATAGCAAAATACATGAGTACGACCAACTACATCCCTACATGCTCAGGATCACATGACCGTCTAAGACAATCCCAGCTGCTGGTAGCCCATGCTTCTGATATGTCCCTCTTCTAAAGCTGATATCAACCCACAAAGCTCTTACTAATGGTTGATCCATCAGATCAGGTATTTAATCAGGTAGAACATTAAACCCTGCAGTGCTGTGACCCACCAGTACTAGAGTATAACACATATGGTCTCAGGAACCTTCATTCAGTATAAACGCTCTGTGTTTATATGTGTCACACCATGATGATCCACTAGAGGGCGCCGGTGACCAGCTCAGAAACTGATCCTGCACTAATCAGTTATACAGACCCTGCTGTTTAATCTACCAGGCAGACCAAACTACAGAGCTAATGTTTATCTCTGAGCTGATTACAACATGAACAGTCCTACAAACCCAGCTCTGAAAGTCTGCATGAGAACTTCCTGATAGGAGATAAAGAGACCTGCATGCATGTAGCTCAGTAACCACACTGAACCGTCTTCTACCAAACCACCTTAATCACCCCTATAACGACTCTGTGAGGACATTAGCAGAAAAGGGACTTACGGTTCCCAAAACGATATTTACCATGTGACTCACATCTCAGCCCATCACCTTCTCACCTCTGTGTTCAGCATCTACCACAATCTCCTTAACGTAGATCAGCCTACTGACTAGTGCACTATCGCAGAGTGCAGGGACTCCGCTTTGACTTCCTGCCAGCAGTAGTGTTAAGCTCACATGCAGGGTCACTATTAGAGTTAAGGTCGTGCCATACTGTTACAGAAAGACTCAGAAAGGCAGTGTGTCATCTTCAATGACGAGTCCTGCTTTTGTCTTGGTGGAGACCACCAACAAATCTATGTTCTATTCAAGCTGCGTGGGATGGATTATCACAGGACACCATTAGGAACCTCCATGCTGAGGTAAACGTATCATCTATCGTTCCTGGTGACCTTTATCTTCCTTCCCAACAGCACTGGGGTCCCACACTTCCTTCTGGGTGCAGCTACTCTTCTGATGATGGGTGTAGCATGTGTGTAACATGCTACACCCAAATGTGAAATGATTTGACATGAGTCATGACGGATGGTTCATGGAGTGTTTATTGCTTGAAGCCTCTGAAGCTGTGCAAAGACTACAGTACATGACTAAGAGCTGAAGAGAAATGAAAGGATTAGAGAAAGAGAAGCTTCCATATTTACCATAAAGTGTTTCAGTGATAAACATCCAGTATACACACTGTGCCTCTTCAAAGGGGGCTTAAAACAGGAGCTGGGCTCTGTATTTACATCTGACTGTAATGTGGGGAGCTCAGACACAGAGGAGGGATCCTTTAGGCAGGATTTATTCAAAAGTACAAAAATGTCAAAAACCAAGAAACCCAAAAGTCCAAATGTACAAAGCCCTGAAAATGTCAAAAAACCAAAACAAAAATCTCAAAAATCACAAAGCTCAGAAGTTTCTCCAGAAAAGTCAAAAAGCTCAGAAGATATCAATCTAGCACAAAATTGAAACACAAGGACTACCAAGGTGAATTCTTACATATACTAAGACAGCTGGAATGGGCAACAGTCTGGTGGTTAATGCTCCACAAACACCTAGGGAAGGGAAGGCTATTTAAAGGGAAGGGTAATAGGCTGGGATAGGGAGCAGGTGTGAAAGGAAAGGTACGGGAGCACAACTCGCTAGAACTCTGGTGAGGTTGACCTCTGGTGGCCGAGATGAGAAGTGCACCGAGAGTGTGTCTCTTGAGAAGACCTGACACTGACTCATGTAGGCATGTTAATAACCACAGAAAATAATAAACCGGTCAGAGTTTTGGGGTTGTTTATAATCTGACTGGTTCAGGTTCTGATGGCGGTAGAGTCTAACTACATTCATGCCCTGTAGTACAGCACATGGCCCGTGAGAGTAACTGTAGTGCACTGCATACGGTACTGCATGCTGCTAGACTCCAGTGCACAGTGCATTGCCCCTGTCCAACAACAAACATGTCTCTCCAGTTTTGTGGAAAACTAAACTTTAGGCTGTGTTTGAACCCAGCAGCTGTCATTTACACTGCATGACGATTTCATGATGAATGGACCAACAGAAATGGCCCAAAATCTGCTTCCACTGACCCACATTAAAATTAGATCAGGTTTTTGCCCTCTCCTGTAAAGTTACCACTTTGTAGAGACTTCCTTCACTTTGGACAGCCACGGAATACACAGTCGAGTCACATTATGACGACCACTTCCTGTATTTGAAGAACGGGGCGTGTAGCTCATGGACGATTCTCAGGAAGGCACTTTCAACCCATTTGAGTATGAATCCATCTTTGCGTATCACGTACACTTACACATGCTGATTGTCTTCCCTGGATCTTCCAGCAAGACAGTGTGACAGGTCACATGGCTAGAAATGTCCGCCACTGGTTCCAAGTACTACACTGGTTCCCTAATTCCCCAAACATGAATCCAATTGTGCACCTCTGGGACCGCAGTCGTGTTCGCTCTCTATGGATCCTCCCCCAAACACCTTCCAGCAGCGGTGGGGTACACTGCAGTCAGCATGGCTCCAGATACCTGTAACAACCTACCAGGAAGTCACTGACAGACGTGCTTGTCTAGTTTGTGCGGTCATGTGACTTTTCTGTGGCCTAGTTCCCAGTCACTCCCAGCCCGTCTAGCTGCTGTCTGTGCTGCATGCGGCGGTTACTCTGTATATTAGCTGGTGGTCATAATAATGTGACTCGAATGAGTGCAGATAATAGCAGGTAAGATTACCACATGGTCTCCCACCACTGCCACCTTCTGACGGACATGCTAGTCTTGCTTGTGTGGTCATGTGACTCTTTTCTCTGGCATTAGTAGTTTCTATGTTTGTTCCACAAGGGGTTCAAGTTCATTTTGTGCTAGTGAGCTTTCTTAGACCTGCACTGAAGAGCTTTAAGACATATTAAATAAAGTTTATTTAAATTCTCCATCACGTTTGTCCCACTGTGTGAGGAAATGCACTTCTTCGAAAGTCTTCAGCTTCTCACTAAAACGCATTTTTCTCACAAACCCATCCTTCTTTCAAAGAGCATGGTCTGTCATTCCAGCACTTCTTATCAGTCTGTCCCCAGAACTCACCGCAGTCCTCATTGTCTATGTTATTCGGTTCCCCTGGACACCAATAGCTGTAACCCAGAGAAGCAAAGTCAGGTCCTGATTAACATTACCTTCTGATTCAGTTATGTTCAGTATTATGTGCTCATTTACATGACCAGTCAAAAGTTAGACATGGCTACTCATGTCCCCCATAATGCTTCAGTTTAGATAATAAGTGAAGAACTATAAACTATAAAATAGCACTCGTGGAATTATACAGTCCACCTTAAAAAATCCATGATCAATCAGCTTTCTTAACCTGCAGGGGAGGCTGATATAGCAAGGTTCATTTTTAACCACCCCCCCGCCCATGCTATGTCTGTACATTAATGCCATGTTTTTCTTTTTTATAACAAACTGATGAACAAACTGAAGCTGCTTTGAGACAACGTGGCTGTACAAAGCGCTATACAAATAAATATTGACTGATTGATCTCTAACCACAGTGTGTTTTCATGTGAGGAGGAGGAAGATGAATTTCAGTCACTTACTCGGTGCTCACTTCTGAGCCATCCACCCACTTCCAGACCCCCTCTGATACTCTGTCGCACAGACCAATCCAAGCTCGACCCTCTCCCAGTGTTGTGAGTAAGAAGTCCTGTGAACATGATTCTGTAGATAAAGTAATGTGGGGAAACAGCTGCTCTCTCTCTCAGGCACACGCGCTCCACATACCTCCTCTCCTCGGCTGTTTACGATGATCAGATCTGCTCCTCTCTGTATGCAGTCTTGTCTGCTCTCAGTCCACGTCTTCATTCCAGCAGCAACGTAATAGACTTTGCCGCCGAAGTAGGACCATCCTTGCTGGTTGTACGTTTCTGTTCAGAGAGTAAAGCATATGGAGCTTGTTGTGTCTCTACAGAACACACATCTGTAAATGCATCCTTTACAGAGAGATCTGTGTTGGTCTCAGATGTCCAAAATGCATTGTTGCAGTGGCCATCTGGCTTGTGTGATCTTTAGCCCACTGCTGCCCATCCGCAATCTTCATTTTTAGAGCGGTGGTCTCTCCTTGCAACCCTGCTATGCCCATCACTGTTGTTCAGGGTTCTCCTTATGGTGGACTCATGAACATTAACATTAGCCAATGTGAGAAAGGACTTTAGCTGCTTAGAAGTTACCTTGGGTTCAAGGTTTGGGACCTCGCAGACTAATACATGCCTTGCTCTTGGTGTGATTGTTGGTGGACCACTCCTGGGGAGGTTAATAACGGTCTTGAATTTCCTCCATTTGTAGACAGTATGGATGGTCTGTGGATGGTGGAGTCCAAACTCTTCTAGAGATGTAGCCTTCTGAGCTCCTCAGAAACCTCCTTTGTTCATGCCATGATACACTTCCACAGATCAGACCTTGATAGATCTCTGTCCTTTAAATGAAACAGGGTGCCCACTCACCCCTGATCGTCATCATCCCATAGATTAAACCTCTAATGACTCTAAGTTCACCTTCTAGTTCCTGCTCATCCTAGAGGTTCATCTACGCTTGCCACTCATGGAAATGTAACATTGGATCATTCTCCTCAGTAAAGAAATCCCTGAGTCAGCATTAAAAAAAAAATAATAATATCATAACTAGAGTTAACTGGAAAGAGATGTTGGTGCCCAACTGAGATACATGGGAGGTTGGCTTCTTATCAGAACTAAACACAGATGCTTTGTAATCCAAGAGTGAAAGTGCACTGAACCGTTTCTCTTTTGCAGTGAACTCCTGAAGTGTAATAGTGAGGGGTTTATTTTTTAATTGTTAGTGAAGTCTTTTAAAGACTAAGGTTCATATGCGTGTGACACTGGGACACTACAGTCCTCACACATGCGATTCCTTTCATTTGATTTAGACTTGCCTTGGAGGCTGAAACGAAAACGTAGGGGGTATAACAGAAGCAACTCCAACCTGAGAGGAGTTCCAAAGCAGCTCTGGCTCACTCTGAAGTCAATGCATTGCTGTGGAGTTACTGAAGTCTGCTTACCTACAGCAGAGAGTGTGTTCTGTAGCTTGGTGCTATTGGTCTGGAGCTCTGCAGTGAACCTGAACCACAGAAAGGCGATGGCGGCCCCAAGGAGAACACACAGCAGCCCCAGACACACTGCAGTCCGTTTATAGCTTCGGCTGCCTGCAGTGCTCGTTCCTGAAATGATACACATAAAGAATACATAACAGATTCCCCTATCATAACTGTGACAAAACAAACGGCAGTTACATGCACGTTCAATAACGCAGCTGAGACTCGTAGCAGTGTACTCGGAACTTCTTTACTGAGTCATTCACTTTGCATACAGAAGCGATAACGCCACCTATTGGCGTCCTGAGGTAACAGCATGAGTAACATAGGTTTTAGCAATACATAACAGAATCCATACGGTCACATATTAAACTAAGAGGACTGATCTGACTTGAATATGGTTCACAGCAGACGGTATTACACTCCTTTCACAGAGTTCAGTCAGATGAAAGCTGCCACATTGCCACATGTCTTTACTCTCCAGACCTCCAGTTAACCTACACATGCCTTCTTAGTGTTTATATTAGATGCTGTTGATGGTACAACATCAACTTTCGCTAATTCCGCTGACCTGGAATTGGTGCTCACTATGGTATCCCAGGTGGTTGCTAGGTGTTTCCTATGGTATCGTTATTAAGCAGGATTAAGTTACTGATGTAGAAGTTGGCTACGGTAGTGGAGAAGCTGAAGATGTTCTTACCTGTACACTGAGGTCCTCCTGCAGCAGGTGAATGAAAGGTTGGGGTCGCTTTCTCCTCATTACTGTAATGAACAGCTGCGTTTTGATTGTGTATATTTCTCCGGGGAATTACAGGAGCACAGTTCGGTTGGGGTCTTCCGGTGTTGCGAGTATCTATGCTGGCCTTACAGGAATTCTCATAACCGCCTGGAACATACGCCGTGTTTTCATACACGTTGTCCATCATCTCGTTTTACCCTGATAGAAGTCTGAGTAATGAATAAGTCCATATCAGACACTCTGGGCTTTATAAACGACTCTGAGTGTGGTGATAACACTGATGTGTGCTGGTGTGTGGTGATGCAGGTGATGGCAAGAAGTTGAGAAGGAACTTTTGAGTATCTGTGATCTTCAGGCATGTTTAGCTTTCTCTTCATTAAAGTTCAAATCATTTATTTATTATTTATTTATTTAATATTTCTTCTAGGCTGTTCCAGGAAACGTGGACATTATACATTACAGTGTTTATAGATACTCAGGCTGTGATTAACCCAGGTCTGGATATTTGGGTCCAGGTTTAAATACTCCACCAAGATCCAACCAAAACAAGGCAGGGCTATTAATTATTATATTTGCATTTACCATCTGCAGAGACACTCCCATGGCCACACAGATAAGTTAGATATGGCTATTCTAAGCAATCTAATCTTCTAATAAGCAACTGAACCAGAACGAACATTTCAGACCAGGCCACCAGAGGCTTAAAGACAACCCAGTGATAAGACAGCTGTGTACAATGATAGTCAGCATACATGTTTTATAACAGGGTTTGTGAGTTTTAGTCCTGGAGGGCTGGTGTCTGAAAATACAACCACCTCTACGACTGAACTTTAGAGCTATGGAAATATATACAGTATATATCCCTACAGATTTCCTCAAAAAACTGAAAGCAAGCCTCCAGAAAAGAATGGAAGCTGTACTGGACATGTTTCTGGATGTAGGCCACATCAGTGTTCAAACACTCTGGTATCAATTGTGCAGCTGGGCCAGATTTGGTGGATGCCTTCCCTGGCATTTTACAGGTTGTTCCAGGTAACTCCACAGATTCCCAGGAGGATTTACATCTGGGGATTCTGTGGGCCAGACTAGATTTGTAAATGATCCTTAGTGTCCGTCATGCCAAGCAGTCACATTTTCAGCCCAGTGAATTTGAGAATTGGTTGGTGTGGCTCAGTGGATAAGACCACTACCCACCAGGGATCAGTAGCTGGCAGTTATTTGTCAGGTATCACACCATCTGGAAGATGGGGTATCAATTCCCCTTATGGGTAACTATGCTGTGCTACACCAATAAGAGTCCTTGGGCAAGACTCCTAACACTACACTGGCCCACCAGTAATATGAATACCCTTGTAAGTCGCTCTGGATACGAGCCTCAGGCATAAATGTAAATGTAAATTGCCATCCTGGAATACAGGGATAGGAATGGTACGGCATGTTCCACGGTAGGATGATGGGTAACAGGTAAAACCTGCTTGTTCCAGCAGCTCAGTGTAGGACCTGTGGTTCAAATTTACCATCACCTTAACTAAAAAATCCCCAAAGCATCTCACACGATCAGAAGTACCAAATAATCTGAGAAGGAAAACTCAGGTGCAGTAAACTCAATCATACCCTTACTGACATTCCCCCACTCATCATTTTATTACACTATGCATGTTAGGATGAGTGCTAGACGATAGTCTGAACCCTCACTTTAGTAGAATGGCTGTATTCATGAGAAGCACCATGTTTTCTGATGGTGACCAGTAACTGGATAACCTGTTGAGCATTTTAGGAATGCCTTCTGCATTACTGTGATGCTGTCTACACCACCTCAATGTCTTTTAATGGGATTTCCACTAGTTCCCCTTTCAGTTTAGTGAATATTCATGATGGAGAGACCAATAGAACTTCTCTACACCTGCTTAGAAATAAACGTGGTTCTATCAGCCTCCACTGGAAAGTAAGAAAGCTGGTTTATCCTCCCGTAAAAGTCCATTCTGTATGTTGTTTAAGGTGGACTGCATAATTCCATGATATGTTTTAGTTTGATGTCTTCACTTTTATTCTAAAGTAAAGCATCAAGATAAACACAAGTTCAAGTTCTGAAAGTTCTTAAGAATGCATAACATTAGATTACAGTTCTTCTTACAGTCGGAACCAACACAGGTCTTATTACAGCACAGCACTGTTTAACCTCTGTTTGATTTATGCCTCTGATGTCTCTTTATTCATTTGAAGTGATATTTGCTTAGTCTGTATACCACTTTCATATGGCAAAACCTCAAACCCACCATTCGGCAGTCTGATTAAACTACTGCAGACTGCCTGTCTCTGATTGACATGTAGAACAGGCTTACATTTGGTTGTGACTTAGATCTCTTAGCTTTCACATTACTGCCAAATCAGTGAACTGAATGTCTCAGTGAAGAGTTTGAAACCATATATAGGTTTTTATTTTTTTACAGGTGTTATTGCAAACAGCAGATCTGTGTCAGATGGCCACAATGGTTCCTATGAAGACATTGACATACATGAGACCAGAAACACCAAGGAATCTAAAAACTCAGGTGGAGTAAACTCATTCATACCCTTACTGACATCCACCCACTCATCACTTCATTAGGCTAGGTTTGAACCAGTGCTAGATGCACTCATAAAACATCAAGGACACTTGAAGGCTTTAACCTTCAGTCTACCAAGCCTGGCTTTGGGCAAACTAGGGCAATGGTCATTAGCATAGCGTAGCATAGAGTTTGAAGCGCACCTGCACTAAACCCAAATGTCTATACGACTCATGATAAGCTGGTTTTACCCATGGTCATTTTCTAGAATGGCTGAAGCTCCTAAATTTATGCATCTCTTTTTTAGTTTCAGGACAAACCACTTCCGGAGGCAGAGTCAGCAGACTGGCTGCAGTGCTTTTAGGGCTGCTGTGTGTTCTCCTGCTGCATGCTGCCACACTCCTGTGGTTCAAGCTCGCCACAGAGAGAGACCAGCTACAGGCCAGTTACAACAATCTTGCTATAGACAAAGACCAGCTACAGACCAGTTACGCCAAACTTCTTACAGAGAGAGACCAGTTACAGACCAGATATACCAACTTAACTATAGAGAGAGACCAGTTACAGACCAGTTACGCCAACCTGACTACAGAGCGAGACCAGTTACAGACCAGTTACACCAACCTGACTACAGAGAGAGACCATTTAACAACCAGTTACAACCACCTGGTTAAAGAGAGAGACAGTTTAAAGACCAGTTACACCAACCTGAGTATGGAAAAAGACCAGTTACAGACCAGTTACACCAACCTGAAAACAGAGAGAGACACTTTAAGAACCAGTTACAATAACCTGGTAAAAGAGAGAGACCAGCTACAGACCAGTTACGCCAACCTTACTATAGAGAGAGACCAGCTACAGACCAGTTACAACAACGTCACCATAGAAAGAGACCAGATACACACCAGCTACACCAAACTTAGTATAGAGAGAGACCGGCTACAGACCAGAAACACCAACCTGACTAGAGAGTTAGACTGGTTACAGGCCCATAACACCAACCTGACTACAAAGAAAGAGCAGTTACAGACCAGCTACACCATCCTGACTACGGAGAGAGGACAGTTACTTTTGAAAGAAGAAGAGCTTACTAATAAAGGGAAAGAACTGCAGAGCAACTACACAACCTTGAGAAGCCAGATGGACCTTCTGCAGAAGGAGACGAACTGCCTTCGCAAGAAATTTAATGGTTCAGGTGAGTAAATTCTTTGAGACCCAATCTAGTAACGGTAATTTATCCACAGCTGTGAACAACCCGATACCTTGTTGTGTGTATACGGTATACTGTTGAGTGATATGGTATTTTTGTCACGAGCAGTCAGCCCTGGAGTAAAAAGGCTTATGACCCACCACTTTGCTTCCACCCGTGGTTTGTTTCTGTTTGTACCCTACACATTGCAGTATGGTTGGTCAGTCATATACATCATGCTGACCAATGAAAACCCAATATTCTAGAGGCAGCCACAAATCTGATACAATGATAAATCTTATCATTGTAACTTAACATAGTACTTATATAGGTGGACAATATACAGCCCCCCCCCACATACAAGGCTGGCTGAAAGCTTGTAACAACATTATCATTTGGTGAAAGTGATATGATCCATAATGTGGCCCCTGATCACTGTTGGTAATAGTTTGGCTGTAAGGTGAGGGGACTGATATGCTAATAAAGCATTAGGGGACTAGGGTAGGGCTGGGATACTGATTTCCTGCTAATGTTGATACCACTTCTAGGCCCTGTGGGTTCATTCATGCACGTTTATTGATAAGCATGGTTACACAGGTATGTCCAGAGCTGAGCAACGAGGCTAGGAAACATGCGGTCGTGAGCCACATCGGGCAAAGATCTGGAACTGCACTGGCAAGTTCTGTGTGAACCAAAATCAGCCCACATAAGAAAAATAATGTAGCATACATTTTCCAAAACAGATTTGGTCTACTTCTGGCAGAGAAATGGCAGAACTGCCTCTTTTTGGTTGATGTGTGACCATAATCTGGGGGGTATGTGGCCCCAGGCTGATGAAAATGGGAATGTGGGGCAGGATTGGGCCAGAACATTGTATTGTGATGCTTTAATAGTGGTTTAATTCCACCGCAATGACAGACAGCGCCATGATCCGCAAGATTTAACTGTAGGGGCTGTGGTCAACAGTGGAGGTGCAGGGGCTCATGCAGTCTTGTAGAATTAGAATGCCAATGCAGTCGTCCACTTAGTGTCTTGAGTTAGCTAAAAAGCACTGTGTTCAGTTACCTTATACATTTGTTCACTGCATTAATAAACAAGTGGAAGCAGATTAGATGGATATAATATCATTTTCGGTTTGAACAGATACGCAGGACAAGATGGGCTGTTTGTACTTTAACACCAGTGTTTACTACATCTCTACTGAGGAGAAGACCTGGGCTGAGAGCAGAGAGGACTGTATCCAGAGAGGAGCAGACCTGGTGATCATAAACAGCAAAGAAGAACAGGTGAGAGAGAGAGGGTGAGAGAGAGAGGGTGAGAGAGAGAGAGAGAGAGAGAGAGAGAGAGAGAGAGAGAGAGAGAGTCATTGTTCATCAGTATATACCAATGCTGTGTTCCCAGGAATTCATCAGCAATAATACCGGCAGCAGTGACATTTGGATCGGCCTGACCGACAGTGCCAACGAGGGGGTCTGGAAATGGGTGGATGGCTCAGCACTGACATTTATGTAAGAGGACCACTATGTTCAGATCTGGTGTAGACTGCCTTACTTGGAGAGACACACTGGCTAAAGTGAAAGAGGTGGAGCTATCCTCAGAATACTTTCAGTTATGGAACATGATGATACCATGTTCTGTTGTAGCGTTAGCCTTCATTTAGTCCAAAATGATTGGCATCTTACACGACTTGAAGCACTCCTTCATGCTGAACATTTCCAGCTCCTTGCTTTTGGGTCTTTGCTTAACTTTACGTCCATCTGGATTTTGATGTGTGTTTGGGGTCATTATCTTGTTGGATGGCCCATCCGCAGCCAGGTTTCAGTGTCCTCCCAAAGGCAGACAGAGTTTGTGCTTGTAGGGGAATTCATTATGTCATTTACTCTATCATCAACGCTTTAACAAGAGGCCCTGGACCATTGGGGGTAAAGCAGCCTCAAAGCATTACTGATCTACGACCATACCTTAACCATCCTCCTCACTGTACCTGAGGGCAGCATGCTCATGAGCCCTTTTGTGTTGTATTAATGAAGTTCCATGTTTCCATCAAATTTATAAATCTAGTTGAACTTACTAGTAATTTCAGCTGACTATTATTAAAAGAGCTATGAAATGAGAACAAAGAGAACTTTCTCCAGCAAATGGCATTGTTGGTTTGGTAGAACATGTTATTTTCAGATATGAGCAGGCTACTCTAAGGCATTGTCCACATGTAGCTTCTTCTGTGTGTTATTAACCTTTCACCCACATACAAATGCCGTTTCAGGTCATTAATAATTGAGCTTTTGGAGATTTTGGCTCGTAATGTTGAGTGTACAGCATTATCTCCTTTGTGTACATGAGGCAGTTGGGTGTGACAGTGGACGTAGCATCCCCAATAGGACTCATTACATGCCTACACATGAATATACAGTTACTCTTACTCTGTATTGAAGAACAGAGGTGTGGGAATGTGCTATGGAGGTTACTGCCATATCCCACACTGGGCATTTGCTAGTGCGTGGTTTTGGATGTAGCCAGATTTCTGATTGGCCAACATGGTTTCACAGGCTCCTCTGCAGCAATCGCATTGTCTGGTATCATGGCACCACCATGGGGCTGCTCTGCTGTGAGTAGCTCAGGGCAATGAAATAAACATTGCTTCTGCATCTGAGATGTTATAAAGACAGAGGACTTTCATACTTACATCATCATTCAGAAGTGCCATCACCATTTTAATGTTTCTCCTACTACGACAACGCCCACTGAGTCAAATATGGTAGTGTGAAAAGGGTATATGGTTGTATGATGTGATTGTGAAATGGATGCTGGGTACTGTACTGATGCTAAATCACTTTTCACTCTCTGGCTTTCAGGTACTGGAATACGGATGAACCGAATAACGGTGGGAAAGAAGACTGTGTTGAGCTTTACAGTGATAATAAGAAATGGAACGACAGGCAATGTGTTAATAGAAGAAAGTGGATCTGTGAGAAAAGCATGTAGAGAGAGTTATGGGGAGGTAGGCAGACTAATAATCATGCAGCCCTTGTATACTCCAACACAAATGCCTCATTTCACATTCTGTATGGTTAAGCTCCATATAAAACTCCTCTCTGTTACATCTGGAGCAGGGCAAACAACAGGATGGTGTATCTCTAGTAAGTAGTTTTATTAATGGAGCAGAAACATAACTGTGTTCATCTGTGTATTAATACCTGTAACAACAAATCCTTCGTGGTTTTGTTCGCTTAGAACGAGCTCTTAATATCCACCTAGAAACGGCTTCCAACAGAGCCCACCACCACCACCACCACCACCACCACCACCATTTGTCCATAGTAGCCCAGAACAGATAAACACCACCCTGGCTGTAGAGAGTGAATTTCACGAATAGAGTTTATATGTTGAAACAGTAGCTTGGTTTTGTCGGTGGCTGAAAGATGCAGAAGGCTGTTCTATGCATTGAACTCCGGGTATGATATTTTGACAGCTTATTTTCCCATATCAAAATTACTACCAGAATAAGAACTACGAGGCTGAGGTCAGCTTCATATATAGCAGTTCTTGTTCGAGTTTTCCCACGTTAAACAGGGTGTAGTGGTTATTATAATAGAATTAGAAATACTACTTTAATCTGGAATGTAATTTAATCTGTAAGTATTTGAACAATAAGTTTTTTCTAAGCAACAAAAATGATCTACCCATCTACTGAGGCATATCCTTTATTAACCTCAGCAGTACTGGTGTTTATCGTATCCCCTCAGCTGTCCATAGAGGGGATGTCACTTTGTTGTCATACTTGCTAAGATTGAATCAAAAGGCTTGTGTAACTCTGTAAGTCCTAGCTAACCAGTTCTTCATGGCAAAATTCCTTCACAGCTATCAAAGTACCAGGATGCTATGAAAATGTAAGTATGTACAGTATATGTTTTTTTCCCTGCCTCTAAACACATCTATGTGTTGTATCAACTCATTAACTGTTAAATGTAATTTTCTCTTCTGTGTTGTCACATTATTGTACATGTATCTCATGTGTTTTTTATTATTAATTTTTAATGTATGTATTTATTTATTGTTTTAACTTCTTCACATAGATGATGTCATGTCATTAAAGCTATTTGAATTGAACTTTGTCGTGAGCTTATTATACGTAATTATTTAACTTCTGGAGCTCTTTACTAGTGTTATGTTTAGGAAGTCAAATTCCCTCACTGCACTGCCAGGCAATTTTGTGGAACTAGCTGGAAACCAGCCAAATGATCAATCAATGTAGTTAGAGTTTGGCCTACCAAACTTAAAAACAAGAAAAACACAAATAGAAATGAGTTATGTTATATAATTCTAGAATACGCATAATTAAGATAATTAAGATAGGAAGCTATTTTTACTCGACAGGATATTACCCTTTTTTGGGAGCTCTGCATGTTTTACACTCCTGAACTGCTATAAGGTTCATTATCCGTTTTGGCTGGAACAACATAGAATTAATAAATACATGAACAATAAACACATGATTTGAATTTTAATGAAGAGAAAGCTAAACATGCCTGAAGATCACAGATACTCAAATCTTCCTTCTCGACTTCCTGCCATCACTTGCAACCACACACCAGCACACGTCAGTGTTATCTCCACACTCAGAGTCGTTTATAAAGCCCAGAGTGTCTGGTGTGGAGTTATTCAGTACCCAGACTTCTATCAGGGAACAGAGATGATGGACGATGTGTACAGAGTAACAGGAGGATGGTTTATTACGGCTCTAATGTTCTATTATCATTCCTGGAACAGACTCTCCATCAGCTCAGTGTAGGTGAAGAGACTCTAGTATCTCTCAGTCCACCAGTCTTTAATAGAAGCTCATTCATTAGTCTGACTCATGGTGGATGAACAACAAGGGGCTCAGGACTCACCCAGTACAAACGTTTGTGGAGATTACATGCCCAGTAGTAATGGAAATTAGGAAGCTCCAGACCCTGCCTCTGTTTAGGGAAGTAGCTCAACAGGTTTATTACTCCAAAGAAAAGAGTTCAGCTGGCAACCAAGGAACCAGGAAGCGAAGCAAAGCAAGCACAGCTCAGACCTCAGGTAGCCTACACAGAAATTTTGCAACCCCTGCCATAAAGAGGTATATGTAGCAGTCTTGATGAGTCCCTGATGACTTGCAGGTGGAAGTAGTGGCAGAGAGTGGGTGGAGCCAGGGAGAGCTGGATGGCTGTAGTCATGTGCAGTACTGTGCATGCCCAGGAGAGGGTAGTAGATGACACATACATAATACTGTATAGTACAGGTGGAAAGTCAAAGTCAAAGCGAACTTGTCAATCAGACTTCACAACAGGAGTGCATAGCTGAACGAGACTGTGTTTCTCCAAACTCTAATGTGGGAATATAAACACAGAGCAAACACACGTGACATACTAGTAATAACAGTGCAGCGAGACATAAGTATAAATATACTGTAGAAGAAAAAAAAGGTAACAAGTAAAAAATTATATTGCACTTACAGAAAAATAGAAAAACATAACACTGGAAAGTGATAAAGTGCTTGATAATAGTGAGATTATTGAACATAAATTTGCACCATAAAAAAATTTAGATGTCAGTTGCAACAAATAGGATTTAAGGAGACTCTATTGTCATTTGCATCATGTGTGGTACATGGGGTGGACCGAAAAACGTAGTACTCAAGGACCCAGTTACACCCAGACAGCAGTACTTAAATAAATACAGTATACATAAATGTATAAAATATATACATACATACATACATACATACATACATACATACATACATACATACATACATACATACATACATACATACATATATGTATGTATGTATGTATGTATATATATACATATATATATATATATATACACATATTTTATATGTCCTCCTGGCTGAGGGGAGCGGGACAAACAGTGAGTGTGCTGGGTGAGTGGGGTCCTTCATGATGCAGGTGGTCCTCTTTCTGCATCTGGAGGTGTATATGTCCGTGGTGGTGGGGAGGCTGACTCTGACAGACCTCTGTGCAGCCTTCACCACCCTCTGCAGAGCTTTCCTGTCTGCAGCAGAGCAGCTTCTGTGCCACACAGTGATGCTGGAGCACAGGACGCTCTCCACCACACATCTATAGACGGAGTAAATACTTTTCAAAGTATCTGCCATGGAGTGACTCAGAATGGCAGCAGATCTTCAGTGACGAGTCTCGCTTTTGTTTTGGTGGAGACCAGTGAATCTGTGTGTGGAGGCACCGTGGTCAGCACCAAGGCCAGAAGGCCTGGTGTCATCAACCTCTCACTTCCTGTTCTAAAATGTGGGGTTGTAGCTACAAATAAGGTTCCACTTATAGATTTTTTTTGTCTGTAGTGGTGTAAAAACGTGGGACAGCATTTTTAGTAATTGCTAATATTAATAAGTAATATTAATTTTCAAATGAAACTCATTCAAATTTACTCAAAGATCATTTAACAGCTTAAAAAAAAATGACCACGAGGTTGGTTAAGTAAACTGCCCTTACTGAAGTAAGTGCCACATTAAGTAAAACTAAAATAATTTTTAAAAAAAATTATTTTCTATAATAAACATAAAAATCAACAAATACATTTAAACAAAGCCGTAATATCAATTTTCACTCCAGTGCCCTTAGTTAGGAAGATGACTTCCTGTACAAAATTCATCAATCCATGGAATAACAGCCTCCACAAGAATTGAGACTTGGCCATCCCAATTCCCTACATATCTATTTGAGAAATGAACACAAATTCTCCTGGTAATGTTTAAGTTATGAGTATTTTATAAATGATCTTTGATTTCTTTGAAGTGAAGCTGGAAGGCTTTAGATTTATGATCTTAAACCTAATTTGAATTCTCAAGCCAATTGAAGCTCACCAGACAAAAATTGAGTCACCTGTGAGTGAAACATACCTAAAAGCATGTAACACCTCCATTAGCACCAGTAACCACTGTGACTGGATTTGACCTGGACTGGACGACTGTTTCGGGATGTAGGCTGCATCAGTGTTGAGCCACTCTTGAATCAAAGGATTGTTCGGGTGGGCCAGATGTGGTGGATGCTTCCCTGGCACAATTCCGAGGAGAGTTTTCTTTAGACTGGGATTTAAGCCACTGCTGGTAGACCCGTATGACCGTACACTTCCATACACCTGCAGATTCAGCTACTTCCTCCACACTATGGTCTTTACTGCCCAAATACAGTCACTCCTTTTAGCCAATCAGTAACATCTGCTCTGGAGCCATTTACCACACATGGAACGAGACATTTACTGCACTGTCTGTCACTCACACCCCACAGGTATTTATAGCCTCATCATTCTCTCGCAGCGCCATCTGCAGGAGCCTGAAGTTACTACCAACTTAAACACCCAAGGAGACTCATTTTTACTGTGGTATTCTAATGAGAGAACTCTCATATACGCACCTGTCGAGATGAACCTGCTCAGCTAGTCTCTCCTTAAATTCTTTTACTTGACTTATTTCACCACACCTAGCTTAACACTACATCACTATCCAGCACAACACAGCCCCCCAAGCACACATATGCAACCTTAATCTGTCAGTCCCGACTATTTACACGTTTGAAGTCTGTCATATTGCATGTCCTGTGTGTTCACTGTTTTCCAGAAGGTTCCTTGTATACTGCTATGGCCAATAGGGCCGCTAGAGTAGGGCAATGTTTTCTGGGTTGATTCCCCTGTCAGACAGTGTAACAGTAATGATAATAAAGTAGCTTTTTTACATATACCACCTGACTCATGCATCAATCTATTTAAGACAGGGCAAAGCTATTTATTATATAACATATTTACATTTACCATCTGCAGGTACACACGTGGATGCACGGCTGCACAGACCAGTTAGAGGCAGCAGTCTATTCTAAGCAGTCTAATCTCCAATCCTCAGTTGAGTCAGGCCACCGAAGGCCATTAACAAAGCAGCTGTGTAAAATGTTGCCTAGCATAGGGTCCTTAAAATAGAGTTCTTCGGTTCTAGTCCTGGATGACCAAACACCGTTACTCCAGCAGTTAAACATTCCTGTACTTCTACTGGATTTCCAGTCCAAATCCCCAACACTCAACATACACTTAACACTATGGGGAAAGCTGTCAAGAAGCCCTTAGAAACAGAACGATCATCCCAGAGTCCAGATCTCAACATGTCCCTGTAGATTTCTTGAAAAAACTGAAAACAAGACTCCTGAAAAGAACGGAGGGCCCAATCTAAAAGCAGGGTTGTCTCAATTGTTGTTGGGATGGAGGGGAAGGGCCAAGTGTTGGGGCTACATGACTGTCCAAACGCTCCGAACGAAGTGTTGCAGTATGAGAAAATTCCCAGAATGCTCTGCGAATCATCAGCAAGACGGCTGCGCAAGCAACCAAAGAGATCCATAAATATCAGTATTTACTCTGTAAAGAAGCCACTGTACTGTAAGATAACCCTGTAATGGCCACTTACGTTCATTTTCTTCATAACGTGTATAAATCGCTAGTAATACGCTGATGTCTGGGTGCTACCTAGCAAAATTCCAGGCCCACCTTAAATAGTGCAGCACCTCAGAGACCATAATGTAACTGCTGCAGCATTTAAGATGGAACAGGGAAGTTTTAGGAATTCTTGGTGCCGATAACACATAATGGTCCTCCCCGTCTTTGAAGGCGTATGATGCCCTACGTGTATTTGAGCAGTGAGGAGCTGAACTTTACCCTCCTCTGCCATCACTGCAGACTGGCAGGGTCGCCTACAGAGCCCCGCTAGTAGCCTGTTAATGAAGTCATGTAGTTATTTATTTATTTATTTATTTATTTATTCGGTGACTCGTTATATTGACTGATATATAAAACTGAAGTTGTGAATGAATCGCGAGTGCCCATGCTTTTCGGCTGTTTACATAAAAGCCTCTGACGACAACTGATGGCATATCCAGTCCTCAAAGGGCTGTCCCGTTTCATAGGGGGAAGATGTCAACCACTACACCTCCTAACTCTCTACCTAACTTTCACGAGGGAGGGTTACACTCGAAAACACGAGGCAGGGGTGAAAATAAGAAATAGGATTGGGCCTGTCACGGCACAGTTAGGGGTGTGGACCCAAGCCCAGGGCAGGAATCCGTTTGCGGTGATGTAAATGTCAAATTGCAAGCAAACGGACTTCCTGGATGTGGATGCACGTGAAACTATGTGTGAAGTGTTTTGGGATACTGGTTTAGGCGGGGATCGAACCCCCGACCTTTGTAGTGAGAACCCCACGTGCTACCACTGCGCTATACGGTAGTACACGTGAGGTAAGTCAGGAAGGGTTTTGTGAAAGAGAGGGAGAAATGGCGGGAAAAACAAACAAAGGAGACGCCAGGATTGCGTTCTCAAAACAAAAGGAGAAGTTGATAAAAATTAACAGAAAAATAAACAGAAGAGGGTTTAACAGAAAGGGGACTTGTGTATCTTTGTGTGGAGAGTGACCAACACTCTCTACACTTGTTGCTTTTCTCTTTTCCTTAGCTTTCCTCTTTTCTTTTGCCTAGCTTTCCTCTTTTCTTTAGCTTAGCTTTTTCTTTCCTTTTTCTCTTTTCTTTTGCTTAGCTTCCTCTTTCTTTCCTTTCTTTAGCTTAGCTTTCTCTTTCTCTTTCTCTTTCTCTTTCTCTTTCTCTTTCTCTTTCTCTTTCTCTTTCTCTTTCTCTTTCTCTTTCTCTTTCACCGTACCAGCTACCCCTCTACAAAGGTGCAGCGGAGGTGTTTGTGTGGTAGGGGCTTATATGGCTGCCACCCCAGGTGCCGCTCGTTGGCTTGATCAGCCCGGGGCATTCTGGGGTTTGGAGTTCCGAGCTGTAGTTCCGCCAGAACGGCGCCGCCGCGGCCGCCCTCTGCTGGCCGCCGGCGGTACAGCCCGGACCCTTACAGGGCCTAAATACTGAGAACACTGATTTTATATTTAGCTGCTGGGGCTTTAGACTTTACCTGTATTGAATGAGAGTGTTCTCTGATGTTTGTGCGGTACTGTGTGTTTAACACTGCTACCTGCTATACTGTATACAGTCTAACTCTAATCAGGAGAAACAACACATGGGTGGAGATCTCAGCTAAACTTCCTTCTTTACTTCCTGTCATCTGCATCGCCGCACACCACCACACACCAGTGTTATCACCCAACACAGACCCGTTTGTAGAGCTGACTGACTGAGAGAAAGATACCCATACAGAAAAGCCCCATAGTGAAGTATGGTGGTGGGTCTGTGAAGCTCGTCTGTCTAAGTAGGAGAACCTGCACAATCAGTGGTTGACTGAATAGTTTTTGGGCCCACTGTCTCTCTGCTTTTGAAGTGTCTCATCCCTCCGTCTCCATCACTGGGAAATGTAGCAGTGTAAAAGTGAGCTTGACTCTCAGGACTCATCACCTCCTCAGTGTACAGCCCTGATTATCTCTACACCTGTATGAATGAGTGACGTACACTGTAATGAAGATCTGGAACTTCTACACTGATCTTCCCTGTTTGACTCTGGAGCTGCATTTACAGTCCAGGCAGATTATACTGAACCACCACAGTAGAATTACTGTACATTTCATTTAGTGCTTCATTATTATCTATCAGCCTATTAAAAACATTATTATTATTATTGTAATTGTTATTATTATTATTATTATTATTATTATTATTATTATTATTATTATATGAAAATATAATTGAATCTACTTTAGTGAGTGGAATACATTTTGGAATTTCACACCTTTTTTTCATATAGAATATTAAAATATAAAACCTATATAATTAAAGCATTATAGAATTACTCATATTGTATACACTGCTGGTCGTTTATTCAAATACACTAAATATTTTAGACGTATTGTACACATTATTTATTGTTATTTGTAATAAGTTTTGTAATTAAACTGTGAAAGTATTTATTAGTAAAAAGAATAGCACTATATATAATATTTATTTGTATTTAAAATAATTAAAAGCCTAAAATAAGTTTAAGTAAGTTAATTATAACGCTCATATTGGTTTCTATTTATTGTACAAGTTGTTTATTTTTTATTGAAAATAATGTTATTAAAAAATGAAACAAATCATTACTTTATTATTTCTGTATTTATGTTAAATATTGTTGGTGGTTATTTGTAATTTATCTGTATTCATATGTGATTAAAAGCTTAAAATAATGGTGAATTCATAAATTAGGAGCATATAATCTGTTTTTTATATTGTTTTTTGTTATTTATAAAACTTTTGGAATTAAAATAAAACCTTTAAAACTAAAACTGAGAAAATTAAAACCTTAAAATTGTACTTAAAAAGGGAGAAAACGCTTAAAATATTTAAAAAATACTAGAATTAAATAAAAATGTAACACATGAACAGATGAATGAAGGCGGTTATGTTGTTGTTTATTGTTTATTATTATATAAACTGCCTGTTTACACTTAGCAGCAACTGGAAAGCGGCTTCTCCTCCTTTATCTCCTCTATTTAGTACATTTTCACTCCGCTCCGCTCCGCTACTCCGGTCTGGGAGGAGCTATTCAAATCAAAACAGGCCCCACCTCCTGTACTGCCGCTGTAACGTCAGTCTCCGAGCTCAGCTCCTCCAGTCACTGCATTCAACCACCAAACACACCTTCATTAGCATCAAACTCACTTCCGGTCACATCTAGAGGAGACTACACCCACCGGAACCTCACCTCCTCCATTCAGCTGGAGAAACGGCTCCTCAGTGAAGCTAGTTTTCCGATACTGCACGTGATTGATGTGTTTGGTTCTCACTGACTCAGGCAGCGAGGAGAACCGCCGCTCACTCATTAGTGTCGTGTTCTCGGTCAGGCACTAGAGGGCACTCCGGACACAGTCCAAAATGAATAGGTTCCTATGGAGCTTGTAGTTAGTTCATCCTTTCAAAGGGCCCAGATCATGGAAAACCGAAATCCCCTCAGTTGACGCTCCATTCACTCCTCATACAGTCCATACAGGTAAACCCTGCGGGAGAAAGAGCCTGTCTACCAATAAATAAATAAATAAATAAAACAACACTTTTGCATATGCCCGCCTATAGTAGTCTAGCCACGCCCATTTAAGGAGAAATGGTAAGAAGTGTTTCCACCTGCAAATAAATTAATAAATAAAATATTCCAGTTAGAACAGAGGTCATTTACATATCGTCTTAAAAGCACAGTGGTGGTTCAGAAAATTTATTTCGTTTGCTTTTGACTCCTGAAATCACACAGGCTTTATTTCTGAACACAGTGGGGATGAAAGAAAGATGAAGGTAACAGGCCTTTTAACACTGACCCATCGAAAGTGCTGCACTCAGCTGATCAGCCAATCAGCACTCAGCAGCAATAGTAATGCAGCAGTAATGCTAGCACCCTACAGCCTGCTGAACCAGGGAGAGGTTCTAGTTCGGTTTGAGCTTCTTTAGTGTATGATATTCCTCCACTTTTCAGAACTAAAGGAAATGTCTGTGTGAAAGATCAGAAACATCATTAATCATCGTTTCTAAACGTTTAGCTCCGGAAATTTAACTGTTTACAACATCTCCATAGCAACGACCTTCAACCCGGAAATTCTCTCCTGTCCTTAATTCAGTCACTGATTTATGACTCTGAGACAGTGATTTATGTATTTGGGGTGTTTAAATGTCAGTGGTGATTTTAGTGTTAGTGATGTTTACGAGTTAGTGGTGTTTACGTGTTAGTGTCGTTTAGACTAAGTGTTAGTGGTGTTTAAGGGTTAGTGGTGTGTAAGTGTTAGCGATGTTTGAGGGTTAGTGGTGTTTAAGGGTTAGTGGTGTTTAAGTGTTAGTGATGTTTGAGGGTTAGTGGTGTTTAAGGGTTAGTGATGTTTGAGGGTTAGTGGTGTTTAAGGGTTAGTGATGTTTGAGGGTTAGAGGTGATTTAAGTGTTAGTGACGTTTAGGCTAAGTGTTAGTGGTGTTTACGTGTTAGTGGCGTTTAGACGAAGTGTTAGTGGCGTTTAAGGGTTAGTGGTGTTTAAGTGTTAGTGATGTTTGAGGGTTAGTGGTGTTTAAGTGTTAGTGATGTTTGAGGGTTAGTGGTGTTTAAGTGTTAGTGATGTTTGAGGGTTAGTGGTGTTTAAGGGTTAGTGGTGTTTAAGTGTTAGTGATGTTTGAGGGTTAGTGGTGTTTAAGGGTTAGTGATGTTTGAGGGTTAGAGGTGATTTAAGTGTTAGTGGCGTGTAGGCTAAGTGTTAGTGGTGTTTAAGTGTTAGTGGTCTGTAAATGTTAGGGATGGTTAAGGGTTATTGGTGTTTAAGTGTTAGTGGTGTTGAAATCTGCATTGGTCCAGAATTCCCATATCACTGCATCCCTTGTCACAGTGCCTCCTTTGAACTGTGCTGGGAAAATCTGAAATTCCCAGGAAAGCTTTAACATTGATATCTTCCTTTTCTCCTCAGATACCATTTTCACTGCACTCCATACTACTCCACTTTCAGTCTTCTTCAAAACACACTCCACACACCAGCACACTCCACACACCAACACCCTCCACACACCAGCACACTCCACACACCAGCACACTCCACACACCAACACACTCCACATATCAACAGGTGTATAAGTGGACCCAAGTGGACAGCAGGATGGGCCACGTCTTCTCGAGACCTGTCAACGAGGACAACAGGACAAGAGGCAAGAAGCGACTCCTCGGCATGCTCTCACCTGAGGCCCTTTCAGCCAAGAGGAGGAAGATCATGGACCTCGCTTCTGGGAACAAGCTGGAAGGAGTGACTGTGCGTCCCATCACCACCCAACCTCTGGAGAAACCACAGCCTGGTACCGGCCCTTCCTCAGCATCTCCTCAACCCACCATCAGCTCCACAGCCACGGATGCACATGCCGACGTGCTCTCAGAGCAGGCTCTCATCACGCATGAGATGGTGCTTAAGGATGCCTCCACCGATGAGCTCCTCAGGTTGCTGGGCGACTTCTTGTGCCGTCGTTGCTGCCTGCTTAAGGACCTCTCTCCTGACGACCCTCTGATGTGGCTCCGCATCGTAGACATGTTCCTGTTGCTCAACGGATGCCAGGCTCATTTCTTCATTGGCCCGGGCAGCGTGGTCTTCCTCTACATGCTGTGCCGTGACACTGTCTCGGCTGAGGTGTCCAGCATGAAGGAACTTCAGGTAGTGGTGCTCACCTGCTTTTTTGTGGCGTACGCCTACATTGGCCACGAGATCGGCTATCCAGCCATGCCCTTCCTGGTGGAGGAGAACAGAGGCGCCTTCTGGAAGCGGACAGTGGACATCACCAAGCGCATGAGTGGGAAGATGCTGCGATCCAACAACGACCCACAGTTCTTCAAGGACGTCTTCACTGACCTGAAGAACGCAGCAGATCGTTAGAGGACCATGCTGGAGACACAGTGATAGGAGGACGCCGGGGGAACCTAAGAGTCACCCAGTTTTAGCTTCTTCAGATTGTGTTAATGAAGAAACAAGGAACAGCACCAGGAGCCAGGACACCAGTGGAACATAACACACCAGGCTAAATAGGAAATTTGGAGTGGGCTATTCATATATTCATACAAATATGAGGTATTGCTGATCATCGTGCTGCTAATAAGAACACAGTTAATATTTTTAAGAATAAATATGAATGTGGGTGAGATTAGAATTATTATAACACAGAATGATGAATGGGCTCCTCAATAATTTTATGGACTAATTAACTTTTAATATTGAACTATTATGAACATGCGGCTGCGTGTTTTAATTCAGATTAGTGTCCACATGTTGATCGTTAGCTCTTGTGTTAGCGGTGTAAATTAGAGGGGCGATGATCATCAGTTAGTTTCTACTAATCCCTAAAAGCAGCCTTCAGCCATGAGCAGGGACGCGGGATTGATGATGCCTTCAGTTACAGTCAGGGCATTGGAGGACATTGGTGTCGAGCTCCTTGGAGTTCAAAGTGCCAGCTCCAGGCTGACAGGAGAACATATGCGGGTGTGTAAATGGAAGTGGCAACAACTTGATTGTGGGCAAGTAGAGGCAAGTGATGGTTTCAGCTATGAGCAGGACCTATGGACGATAACAACCTGTCAGGTGTTAGACTTCAGGTGGTGATGGTCAGACGCACAGTCCAAGGAGAGCTCCTTTGAGGCCCCAGAATTAACAGCAGACTGTGGAGTGGGAGACTCTAGGAGCACCTGCAGGTCACACATCGGTGACGTTTTTGGACACAGCCAGAGCAGTGTAGATGTCCCTGGCAGAAGACTCCTAGAGCAGCAGAACCTCAAGCCATGACTAAGGAAACTGCGGTGGTGGTCAGGAACTCTGGAACAACAGTGTCTTTAACCATGGACACTGACACCACTTCAATAACAACTTGCCAGCAGTTCTGGAACAATGATACATTGAGCAGGGCCCTTCAGGGAGGGGCATGGTGACTGAAGCACTGGAGCTTTCAACTGTGTCACCAGGCCCTGAAGCAGTGTCCACTTTAGTTTTGGACGTGACTAATGGTGTCGCAGTGTTGTCTCTTAGCTGTTAGTAGAGGTGTTTATAGAGAATTTATACCTGCAGGTATGTGCAGAATATCTAGAACAGTGGTTCCTTTAGGTCTTGGTTTAGGTGCTACAGATGGAACCTCTGAAGTAGATATGTATATGGAGACTACAACCGTAGTGCCTTTAACTATGAATGGTGTGGTGTCACAGTCTTACCAGCCGAGGCTGATTACTTTAGCTTTAGGCAAAGATGCTGGAGTAGCCGTAGTGGCTTCAGCCTGAGTAGTGATGTTTTGTGGATACAGGAACACCAGTACAAAGATCCTTGGGGGTTTCTGGAGATGCATTCAGGAATGGTTACAGACGGGTTGGTTGTAACATCAATGCCACAGCCAGTGTGTAGGGATTTCATTTGTGAGCAAGGGCACTGGAGCAGGGGTTGTGGAGTGCCTTTAGGTTTGGTGACAGATGCTGTAGGCGTCTCACCATCTGCTATGACCTTTGGAGTAGTGGCTTATGCGGCTGCAAGCCAAGACCTAGGAGTGATAGCTCCATTGGCTAGGAGTATGAGTGCTGGAGGGGTAGCATCTTGAGGTGCATGTGGTGGTGCCTTGTGATGCTGGCATGGGATTTATAGCTACAATGTTTTCAGCTGTGGGCTTTAACCCTGAGGCAGTGGCACCTGGAGTCGGGAGCATGGGAATTTTAATAGGAGAACTTTCAGGTGCTGTAATGGAGCATTGTAGTTCCCATGTGCAGGTTCCTCCTTCCCTTAGCTGAAGACATCATCACTACAGGCTTCATGCTCATGCCTGAAGGTCCCACCACTACAGTCTCTGTTTCATGTCAGCAGTCAGGGACACCGGAGAGGTGGGGCCATCAGCTGTGGGCATCACCCAGGTTAGGCTCACAGTTTCCTCAGCAGTTTCCTTTTTACTCTCCTTAGAGAGCCTGTCACTCCAGATGGTGCCCCTGCCTGGAGATGAAGTTTCCACCACTCTAGGCATCTACTTGTGTTTGTAGGATATTTGAATGAGTCTAACTTAAACTTGTACAAGCCTAATGCACACTGCATCACACAAATACACAGGCCTAGTGTTTATTAGATATTAAAATACTACAGCAGTTCATCTTGTAGCTCAGTGCCCCTGCGTACAGCTGCAGGTGTTAACAGCTCCTGCCTGTCTGTAGCTGAAGACATCTCCACTACAACCTGTGTACCCACACCAGCACTCTAGAACTCCTGCCCATAGCTGACGGTGTCACCGCTGCAGTCTCTATTTTACTACCACAACCAGGGTGACTGGAGAGGTGGTGCCTTCAGCTGTGGGGTATCACGCGACTGTTAGGCTTGTAGCAGAGCCTTTCCTTTTCACACAGTCACAGTCCCTACCACTCCATGATCACCATGATCACTAAAGACATCACTACAGCCTTTACACCAGCACCGTACAGCAGCTGCTCACAGCTGAAGGCGTCACCACTGCGGTCTCTGTTTCACTGCCACAACCAGGGTTACCGCAGAGGTGGCGCTTTCAACTCTGGGTACCGCCACTGTCAGACTTGCAGCCTCTCCTGTTGCGTCTGGTGATTCATCTCTTCACTGCTGAGGACTTTGTGTCTCTTATGATGCTACCGTCTGTGTTCTCTACCCCGAGTCCCCAGTCTTTCTTTTCCAGCCACTGAAGATGGTTCTGCCCCAGTGCCTTGTTGACAGACGAAGAGGTGACCAGCTGCAGACCACGTGGAGGCCTCTTACAGCAGCATGTCCAGCACCCCTGGGAAAACATTTAGAAAAGAAAAAAAAAAAAAAAAAAAACAAAAAATAAAAAGAATAAAAAAGAAAAAAAAAAAAAAAAAAAAAGAAAAAAAAAAAAAAACGAAAAAAAGCAAGATAAAGAAACAAAAAAAAAAAAAACAAAAAGAAAAAAAAAAAAAAAAAAAAAAAAAAAAAAAAAGAAAAAAAAGAAAGAAAGAAAAAAAGAAAGAAAGTAAAAAACAAAAAATAAGAAAAAAAAAAAAA
>JAMWET010006520.1:0-22500 GCA_024036415.1 Prochilodus magdalenae
CAAGTCATTGCTTAGTATACAGAAGTTCTTTGAACTTTGAAAAGGTTCTTTACATGAAACATGGTTCTTCTACAGCACAGTTCAATAGAACCCTGCTTCATTCTCTCACAGTGGATTACTAGAACTACTACAATTTACTAGCCTTACAAATAAACCCTGCTTGAAAACCAGCATAGACTGGCTTGACTGGTCACCAGCAAAACCAGTATAGGTGTTTTGATGCTGGTACGCTGGACAACCAGTATGACCATGCTGGGTGACCAGCTAAACCCGAACCAGGCCAGCGCTTGGTTGCTGCTAGCTTTAGTAACGCTAACTATCATAGATCTTACATGCTAGCACTATTCCTGGCTAGGCCTATGTTCAACTGTAGATCATTTAGGTGTTCAACATTGCGTAGCGTGCGGTCCCAAAGCTTTTCCATAACAGTTTGCAGCAGCTTTGCCTCCTTGGACTTACAATGATGACTGCAATGACAGAGTAGAACAGAGTTTGATTCAGAAATGTTGGCATTAGTTAAAGCAGTACACATCAGAGATATAAAACAAGCCTAAACCTAAACCCTCAAAAGTTAGAATAAGTTCGGACAGATATTTCGATGCCTAATTGTTTTGTTTTCAACAAACGTCCACTCAATATACACATTAATATAATTCTTCTCTTGAAAAATACAGTAAGTCATGCAAATATAACACTTTTGTTGCTTTTTTTCTGACACTTTCTATAATTCTCAATCCTTCTGAAAAAAAAAAAAAAACAAACAACGGAAAAGAGAAAAGCATGGATCAAAGCAATCCACATCTATACAATGTCATAACCTTTGAACCCTCGCACCCACAAAACAAGCCCCCGAACCACCAACTCCCACCCCCAACCCTCCCTGCCCCGCCCCAAAATAATAAGAATGGAACAAAAGGTACACCTAGAACTCAAGCTTGGTAGAAAACACCCATTATAGAATTTTTACAGAGTACAAAATTTCACAGATCTAGCTAATTTTCTAATTTCCAGCTTTTGACTTTTCCTGTTTCTTTGGAATTGGAAACCGAATGTCTGACCAGAAAGCAAGGAACATGGTAATGGTGAAATGCTAATTTCACGCTCAGGTTATTCCTGAGCCACAGGTGAAGGCTCAGATTAATGCTCTCCTGCTCAAGAGAAAATTCAGACCTGGGATTTGGGAATGTGAGTCATTTCACATTCCGAAACAAAGGAAAAGAATGTGTTTGCCATTCCCCTTCTGTTTCCGCACTCTATACGTGTAAAGACATTGAGTACATTGTTAGCATGCTCAGCGCTAGTAGGATATGAACATGCTGTTAGTATGACTGCAATGCATCATTAGCATGTGAGTGGAGTGTTAGCATGTGAGTGGAGTATTAGCATGTGAGTGGAGTGTTAGCATGTGAGTGGAGTATTAGCATGTGAGTGGAGTGTTAGCATGTGAGTGGAGTGTTAGCATGTGAGTGGAGTATTAGCATGTGAGTGGAGTGTTAGCACGTGAGTGGTGTATTAGCATGTGAGTGGAGTGTTAGCATGTGAGTGGAGTATTAGCATGTGAGTGGAGTATTAGCACGTGAGTGGAGTGTTAGCATGTGAGTGGAGTATTAGCATGTGAGTGGAGTGTTAACATGTGAGTGGACTGTTAGCCTACATTCACACTAGCAGGCAACAGAGCAACAAGCTACCAGTCATTTTCTATAAGAGCACGCGCTTTATAGCTGCGATGTAGCAACAAGAGACAAATCGAGATATACGTTTTTGACTCTATGCAAATAAATGGAGTACTAGATGCCGTACTTGCATGCCCAGCCAGGTCATGCAAACTCTGGGACATGAACTCTAAAATACGAGCTTACTTTGGAAGTGGGCTTATCCAAGATGTGCTGGAACGTGCTTCTGGGGTTGAGTCACCTTTCCACTGAGGTTATTCCACCCATATGCACGCCTGCGCTGTTGCTAAGGAATCAGAGCTTTGTGCTGCTGTTCTGGCACGACAAGAATGGACATTAAAGAGTCCTTCTACCATGTTATTTATGCAAATAAATTGAGATGCGGTGAAGTCGTAGACATGGGTTTCATTCTTATGCTTAACAATTTGGAGCTAAAGTTGGTTCACTTGATAACTAGCTGGGTTAGCCTGCATGCTAACCTGGCAATTAAGTTAGCCAGGAATGCATGCAGTTACAGTAGGTTTCCATACAAATTCCGTACAAATATGTGCTTTCAAAAGTAGCTAGCCCTCATGGACGTTGTACACACCCACAGTCTTGAACACAACCACAAGTATCAAATTTGGGGCAACACAAGCGACTTGTTGCCTAGCGTGAACGTAGGATTAGCGTGTGAATGCACTGTTAGCATGCAAGCCCACTGTAAGCATGTGGGTGCACTGCTAGCAATTGAGTATTACTGTTAGTCTTACAAGTCTTATGAGCAAAACAGTTTTCATTCTTCTTTTGTTTTCTTTTGTTATTCTTTATAAGTTGGTGTAGTAAATCATTGTGTCAACAAGTGTCAACAAAAAACCAGCATCATTATGAGCTCATTTAATATCAGGCCTAATCATTAATTTTTACTCTTAGCTGTTTGTAAAATGTGTCTTATTGTCTAAAATAAAGGCTGAACACACTAAAAACATTTAAAAGATTTTGTATGTATTGGACAGTAATCTTCTTGGTGGTCCCAAGTTGTACAGTATCATCCCAGCAGACCGATTTATGCTTTCTAAATGGGTGGGCACACTTAGTACGGCCCAAGTGAAGTACAGATTGATTTTGAAATCAAAACACTGAGCTTAAAGACACTGAGCTGTGTGTTCACCAATACTGAACAGTAACAAGCATGTCATTAGCTCATGCATATAAAATAGCTTAGCCTAGCAGAAAAGTCCCCCCAAATTCTCCAGCTAAGCATGTATGTGTGTTGCATGTGTAGAGAACACATTGCATGCATTAAACAATAAACAATAGCTTTTGCATGGGGAACAAATTGTTTCGTTAACTCAACAATAAAGTTTATAGCTAGCTTCTTTTGCCGGCTAGCTTGTTTTGCTGGTGTCACTGACTGCACTCCAGACATTAAAACAGACTAGAATAATTTGGAGCTTGGTTTTAGAGGAACCTAGCGGTGGATTTCACCGTAATCCAGCACCAAAACTGTAAGAAGTTGTAGTTAGTGTATTCTCATTGCGAGATCGCATCTGGCTTCACAATATTGTTAATATAAGCACATTGCTAATTGTGCTATGTAAACAAACTGTTAGTATACAGGCGCATCGTCAGCATGTGAACGCATTGCTAACATATAAGCAAATGTGCCTTCATTGTTAGCATGTGAGCGAATTGTTAGCATAAAGCACAAAGTTAGCATGTGAACACTTTGTTAATAAGCAAATGTGGCTTCATTGTTAGCATGTGAGCCAACTGTTAGCATAAAGCACAAAGTTAGCATGTGAACACTTTGTTAATAAGCAAATATGGGTTCATTGTTAACTTGTGAGCACACTGTTAGCATATGAGCACAATTGTAGCACGTGAACACATTGTCAGTGCTTAATGACGTTGTTAGCATGCGGGTACATTGTTAGTATGTAAGTGAATTGTTAGCATGTGGGAACTTTGTGACGTGATTACATTGTTAGCATGTGAGTGCATTGTAGCACATAAGCAAATGTGGGTTCATTGCTTGCGCATGAGCACACTGTTAGCATGCAAGCGAACTGTTAGCATGTGAACACACTATTAGCTTAGAACCATGCCTTTAGCATTTCTCTAGTGTGTTCTTACTAAAACCTGGCCCTGGGTGGCTCCACCATGATACCTCTGAGTGTTTTCTCCACAGCACTTAATTTGTCTATTTATCATAATTTGAGTTGAATCCAGTTGAATGTCAAGCTTGTCAATCACATCACACGCTCTTAATGACCTAAAAAAAAAGACAACAAAATAAAACTAACTGAAAGAAATAGAAATGCATCCCAAACACACCACCCCCACGCACTCCCACTCCTTAATGTCCGTTCTTGTCGTGCCAGAACAGCAGCACGAGGCTCTGATTCCTTAGCAACAGCGCAGGCTTGCATATGGGTGGAATAACCTCAGTGGAAAGGTGACTCAACCCCAGAAGGACGTTCCAGCACATCTTGGATAAGCGCACTTCCAAAGTAAGCTCGTTTTCAGAGTTCATGTCCCAGAGTTTGCATGACTTGGCTGGGCATGCAAGTACGGCATCTAGTACTGACAGCCAACAAGCTCCGTCCCTTCGTCCCATGTTTATGTAGTTGAGCACAATTACAGGCTGGTTGGCTCCAAATTCTGGTGGATCTAAACCAAATAAGCAGCAGTCTATTCTTTCCTAACTGCCCTCCTGGCCTTTCAGAGAGCTGATAGGGAATGAGAATGAAGCTCCAGTGAGCCGATATTCATCTAAGCCCAAAGGCACAGAGTGTCACGCTCTACTATGGCAGTGAGTGGGAGATCAGAGGGCCATCAGGCTGTTCCGATACCGAGTTAATTGAGAAGCGAGCGATAGCAGGGGGTAAAAGGAAGTGCCGGGGATTAGCAATGCCCCTGGTGTGAAGCTCGTGCTAGTTAGTGACTTTGATTCCCACGCTTGCTTACAGGCTGCGCGCGTGGGCAACACTGCCTGCCAAAAGTGGACTACAGATACAGTGATAATGACACAATACCAGACACGGACAATACTGCAGGACACTTTCTGATATGTAGTTTATACAGAAGGCCACTCCAGGTTCTTCCTAAATCAGCAGCTCCACCTGTACAGCAGGTTCTTAGTAAGGAACAGAAGATTGGGTTCTAGCTTTACTGGCAGATACAGTGAGGGTCTGGTTCATAAGAACAAGGTCAAGCAGCCAACACACAGGACAACACAGCTACAGACTGGCAGAGGGCCAAGATCACTATCTACCGACTGTGATGAGCGCCACCTCATTCCAATGTCCCTTAACCACTGTAAGATGACCTCAAGTGACCTACAGAGAGACAGAAAGAGATTTTTGAGCCAGTATTTCTCAACCCTGTCCTGGAGGAATCCTGCCCTACACATTTTAGGGCTTTCTCTGCTCCCAACACCTGATTCAACTCATCAGCTCACTAACCAGCCCTTTCAGAGCTGCAGGGGGGCGGTGTTAAAGTGCACGGCAGGGGGCCTCCAGAATCACGGTTGAGAAACACCGACATAGACAACCAGCTGCGTCATAAACGTAACTGTTTGCATACCTGCCTATGTGCTATGCATGCTACTGGAGGCTTCCACTAGAGGGCAGAACAGAGAGCACTGACCATAATGAACTTCTGGATATACTTTACATAATGGGAATATGGACAAGAGACGGGGAGAGTACTCCCACTGACTTGTCTTCTAAACCCTGGGTGTTACAACCGTTCCCAGCGCACACTGGGTGGAGAGCAGGCAACACCCTGGACAGGTGGCTAGTCCATCACTGGGCAGATACACAGATATACACATACACTCCCACACAGGGGGCAATTTAGCATCTCCAGTTCACCTGACCGCATGTTTCTGGACTGTGGGAGGACACCACCAGTGGAGCACCCAGTGGAAACCCACACATGGAGACACATGGAGAACATTCAAACTCCACACAGACATGACCCCAAACACCCTGGACCCATGCCCTTCTCACTGTGAGACTGCATATCCCTCACTGTGCAGCAGCAGGGTCACATCGTACAGCACGTCGTACAGCCGACTGCCTGCACTGTGTCCCTAGCGCTTGTGTGTACTGTCCCTTGCGTACATGTAACGTTCATTTCTGAGTATGTCCACCAAGGACGCATTCAGGAAACACAAGGCAGCCATCATGCATTTGCGAACGCATTCCTAACCGCAGGTGTATCTCTAGCCTAAAGCCCTATTTGGATGAGATTAGTTTTCCATAGGGAGGTGGGGTAATGTAAGCAGTCCCAGACTTTAGTCCCGTCTCAATGAGCCATGTCACTCATGTCTGTCTTGTTAGACTCTGCCCCCACAATTAAGATTCCGGCACTTTCTACTATTAAATGAACCACAGTAATCTCACGTCTCACGCATGCGGTTTGAATCAAGGAGCCACTCCCATCCCATTTATGCTGAGATTTCTTATCCCATGCAAAATGGTTGTCCATTTTTTCAGATGTACAACTAATCCCATCCAAAAATGGTCACACTGACACCAATACATTTCCAAAAAGGACTCCTAGGCTACATTCACACAACAGGTCAAAGTGGCCCTAATCCAATTTCCTCACCAAATCTGATTTTGTGGTCCGGCCACTTGCATTATCTTTAGTTAGTCTGAACAGAGCACGCTCACATGCTTACCCTGAGGAAAACAATCAGGACTGCCGACAGAGCTGCCGAAGGTTTCCTTCCATCTTTGCCAGCTTGTCTCATTATCCATTTGTTCCAGTTCGGGGTGAACAGAGCACGTTACTCAACCACATTTTAATCGCGTCCTTGGTTTCTTCAAACCAGTCTTACCTGCAGGGGGCCGATGTGTCTGCAGGTTTTCGTGGCACACGATTCTAGTTGTTGGTTGGTCTTCCGCTTCAGCATCTGACCACGTCTGTTCCTGCTGTGTTGAAAAGAAAACCTGCTACCACACCGGCCCTTTGTGGGTAAGATTGGACGCCCCTGCTTAAATCGCTGCGGCGCCATTCTCCAATGACCGCATTCAGACATTCCTTCCAGTATCTCGCTTGCGATGAGTGCCTTTTAATTTTTGATGAATGAATGTTGGGCTGGGATGGTGTAAAAATGTCAGCACCCCAGTATTTCAGTTCCGCAAACAGGATCCGGGAATATCAGATCTATTGTGAATCCTCCTGATGTCCAATCTGCCACACAGACTGGACTGCTGAGTCTGCTGTGAGGATGCAGCCATAGTGTCACTGAGTCAAAGCACCATGATGCAGCAATAGCTACCTGACTGCTAATAGCTCCTCCTAGTGAAAACATTAATTCCTTCTTTCATTTATCTTCTATGCCGCTTATCCTTCTGGGTTGTGGCGGGTGCTGGAGCCTCAATGGGCAGAAGCCAGTACTCGCGCTGGACAGACCACCAGTCCATCACAGGGCAGATACACACTCACACATAGGAGCCAATGTAGGATCTCCAGTCAGCCTGACTGCATGTCTTTGGACTGCGGGAGGAAACCAGAGCACCCGGAAACATACGGGGACACAGGGAGAGCACAGTCACGGAATACACAGAAAGGACCCCAGACGCTCCAGCCTGGATAACAACATAGTTACTGAATTTCCAAAATGTGGACAGTACTAAGAACTAAAGAACACTCCCCATTACTCTACGTTCACACTAGCAGGCGACAGAGCGACAAGCGACCAGTCATTTCTTTTGGATGCTAGCAACTAGCGACTAGCAACAAACCAAGTCGAGCTTCTCTAGACATTATTCAAATGAACTACGATGTGGTGAAGCGGCATTGTAAACAATCTGCTCCAAAAAATGCTTCAGACCAATCGTAGACAGGAGGCTCCCCCACCTCAGCTGTCTTAACACATTGTCCCGACCGGCATTTGGTTCCAGTTCTCAGCAGTGTGGTGGTAAACATGGAGGAGAAGCTCATAACCGTTGTTTCTTCGTTACCCAGTTCATATGGTGTGTCTTGGTACATATACACTTGAAGAAAGAAGCAGATACTGTTGGTGTCTTTGGTAAGACAGAGCACTCAATAGCTAGCTAGGTTAGCCAGCATGCTAACTGGCCAATAAGGCTAGCTAACGAATGCGAGCAGTAAGGTAAACCTAAATTCCATGCAAAATATGTGCTTTCAAAACTAGCTAGCAACTAGCTAGCAGCAACTAGCTAGCAGCAAACTTGGGAAAGGCCTTTCTTTAAAGGCCTTGAACCTCTCCGACTGAAAGCCCTGACCGATTCCCTCTCCCTCTGTGCCCAACAGGAATGTTCGTTTTCATTCCCAAACAAACAAGCCAGCAAGATCCTGCATGTTCTTCCCTTCACACGTTTTCCTGCCATTAGCACTTTCTCACGACTGTCCCTCTCTCCATGCACAGCCTCTCTCTCGCTTTGTCTTCGTATCAGGTTCTTCTCGATCACCCACTTGTTCTTCCGTCTTTAGGGCTTTCGATAGAGTACTTAATGTGTTTTCCCTCACACATCCATTCTCACTCTGCTCTTCATGCCTAAGTGTTTTCTCTGCTCTCGTCCTCGCTCTCTCTCACCCTCTCCATTCCACTCCGCGGCATAAACGCTCTGTCTCTCCATCACAGCCTGATAAAGAAGATTTACGCCTCAATTAGGCTATCAGAGCCCTGGGGCTGAATGCCGGAGCTGTTCTCTGATTGGCCCTTCCACTCTTCCCTCCGGCTCTAAAGGATTCCATTTACGCTCGCATCCCTCCGGTTTCCCACCATGCTCTTTACCAAACCGACAAATCTGCTGAACAGTGAGAGGAAGAACAAGACCGAGCCGCTGGTAAACATCGGCCTTCTGGCGGAAGCTTTTCTCACCAGCTAGTCAGGGGACGGATGAGTGACCAGAACCCCACAGAATGATGACAATGATCTGGCCTTCAGAGGCACTCTGAGCCAGACTGCTTGGTTTTGATGTAGCTATGGCAGGCGGGGCTTTACTAGAAGTTCATGGATAGGGGGGCTCTGCCAGCACTAGAGGGGCATGGTCCCACCTGAGACTTTCTAATGGTCCCAAAATGTATAGAGTAACACCAACTAGAAAAAAAGTGATCAAGAAATGACTGTTTGGTCAAATTGGCACCCTGTAGATTCATCTCTAACGTCGGTTGCTAACCAACAATAGCAATTTAACCAGAGACCCTCCCACAAGGTCTGATATAATTGGTTTACGACTTACATGATGTAATATGATTGGCTCACAACGTTTGACTGGTACGCTATGAATATGATTTGACTGGGCAAGGCTGGGTTTCTACATTACACTGGGTACTGCTATCACAGTATGTAAAATGTATCTCCATTTTTGTTGTTTTTGACCTTCATGCATCATTTGTTCCCAGCAGCTGCCGTTTACACTGTGTACATATCTAATGGTGAATGGACCAACAGAAATGGTGCATCATTTCTTGTGAAAAAGTCTGGCTTCATTGACTTACATTAGTATAACGTGACATAAGTAAGGACAGGCTTGTCTCTGTACCTGACTGACCCAACAGCCACAATTGCTGACAGTCAGTGAGCAGTGATGTCCTCCATGAGTCATCCAGTTAGTGGCAGCACCATTGACAGACGGCTGCACCATGCAAGACTACATGCACATAGACCGTTATGGCGACTGTCCTTAACACCCCGTCAACATCGTCAAAGACTGCAGTGGTGTCGTGCCAGACTGTCATGGACTGACTCAGAATGAGAGCAGGTCATCTTCAATCACGTGTGGAGATTGGGTCAGCAAACATGGCGGCCCAACACCAAACTGAGAGACACTACTTCTGTATGTGTAGCTCAATAAATATTGATGATATCAGTCTAAATTTATCATCAGTTATTGTTCACAACAGCACTTCAGTCCCACACTTCCATTCTGGGTGCAACTATTCGTTTGATGATGAGTGCATATAGTGAATGAGAATAATGGGGTGAAGCTAAGTAACACCTAGGGGAGCTAATGCTAATCTAAACCAGGCCTAGCAATGCCAATGATGGCTGATTGTGTAAATACAACCAAAGTGTTGTCCAGCTACACTGATCCTGTTTACACTTGAAAACCCAAGCCTCAATTATATTCATGTATTAAGCCTAGTTTTAGATTAATCCACATTTTGATCCACAAGGTGGCACGGCCTGTAGATAAAAAACCCCAAACGTGTTACTATATCCAGAATTAGTGTACGTAATCCCACAACATGTTCTTACACCAATCTCATAATGAGCAATGACTGGATCTGAGATGGCCGAGAACTCAAGGCAGAGCTTCAAGGATCAGTGTGAATGATTAAAGCTAGCTATACCTATGGACTGCATTCAGTCAGTGGCCTTTAGTTAACGCAGATGATGTAGTGGCAGTATAGGCCTTAGCAAGGTCCACAACATTTGGTCCTCAGTCACAGTTTAAGCCTTTTAATGTCCTCTAAAACCTGAAAGAGGGTAGAACATCTGGCAGTCTTCATACTTGGCAGCTTCCAGCTTCTGACACCATCAACAAGTGCATTAAAGTAAAGCTGATTTAATAGACAGTTTAGCTCCTAATTATTTACCGCGCTTAAATATCCCGAACAGAGCGTGCGAGCGGAATCGGAGAAGGCATGTTTATAAGAGCTAAATCGTATCTGTTTTCCTCTCTCCAGGCCAATCTTCTTCCATGAGGGATCTACTACGGAGAGCGGGATAAGGAGCTTATAAAGTGTCGGAATTGCCGTGGAAGTGTAATCCACTTTCGGGCCTTGTGTAATATTGCTGAAAGCTGACAATGATTAATGTCACACCGTTTCGCCCCTTGGATCCTACAAACAACTTCCCCATAGTAACAGTGGCCCTCGAGATCCCATAAACCTTCAGTGTAGCACCTTCAAATGGAGAGGAGTAGGACGTTAAACTGTCTCAAAGCATCTCGAAGTCAAACATCTGGATGCCTTCCACAGATGGGACAGTTTACATGGCAGTTTGAGGCAACGAAAACACAACCATCATCAGATCAAACCAGAGGTCTGTTGCTAAGTGCGCGTTTAAGGAGATAATAAGCAAACATTCAGAAGTCGTAGATATCACAGCGCCGACAGAAGCATGTCGTAATTCTAGCATGACTTGTTTATGAGCCGTAGCTCACTGAAATAAGCAGAGGAATAGATTCTAAAGGTTAATGTTTACAACTAGAGGAAACCAAAAACTTGGTTTTGGACGGGATGATGTTTCTGTTCTTTCTACAGTTCAATTGTTCCATCCTAAATCAGTCATGTTCAAGTTCACCCACCCAAAAAACTCAACCTCCGTCGATCATAAACTGCTAAATCCTGGAATGCCTGGCGATGAAACGATTCAAAGTACTGAATTAAACCACAGTGTATCGGATTTACATTTACGGCATTTAGCTGACACTCTTATCCAGAGCGACTGACAAGGTTAACGATTACAGGTAGGCCAACGTAGTGTTAGGAGTCTTGCCCAAGGACTCTTATTGGTTTAGCTCAGCATAGTCACCCATACTGGGATTCGAACCCCAGTCTCCCACACGTGGAGGTGGCTCCCTGAATAGTGGTGTTGACACTGAGCTACACCAACCACTCGGTTTGTACCATTGTATCCTGACTAGCACTAGCTTGGGCCTAGTGTGATTACTAGGTGACGACGTGTTAGCTTGGAGCTAGTGTGTTGCTAGGTGAAACATAAGCAAGAAATGAATCATCTTGTGTGTTTAAGGTGGTAGTGACTACACAAGGATGATGGGGCTATAAATACTTGCGTGGTGTGAGTGTCGAGATCTATAGATAACGACATAAAATGGCTCAGAAGCAGATGTTAATGATTGGCTAAAAGGAGTGACTGCATTTGGGTGTGGCCAAAGACCATAGTGTGAAGGAAGTAGCTGAATCTGCAGGTGTATGGAAGAGTATGCTCATAAGGGTCTACCACTAGTGACTAAAAACCCAGTTTATAGGTAATTCTCCTTGGAATTGTACCAGGGAGGCATCCACCAAATCTGGACCAACTGATCAATTCTTTGATGGAGGAGTGTCAGAACACTGATCCATAAATAAATCCAAATTGATAAATACAGTCAAGTCACAGGTGAGTCATTTTTGGTCTGGTGAGCTTATGAACTTGCGCTTAGCTTGTTTGCCTGGGGATAACAATATTTCAAATAATGTACATTTATTACAGTGAATTCTGTAACCAAGTGAAACATATAAATACGAGTAGATTAATATTAGACACGTTTTTAGCCCCTACTTATTATTGCTGTATGAAAAATGCAAGAAATCAAGAAACCACTGTGCTACCTTTAACCCCCATCAGCCTGAAGGGAACAATGGTTTCTTCTAAAACTCAGTCCAGCCATACGCTGGCAAACGAAAAGCTTCTGCTTTTAGCGTAGCAATTTCATATTCATCAGCCGGAAAACGACTGTTGTTCTGTGGGGTGATAAAGTTGACCCCTGTCATCCAGCATGGTCAAAGCTGTTTGGTGAAGAAGAGATGCCTCCAGGAGGTAATTACCATGCTAGCCTGTTTACTGTCACAGTGTAGTAAATAAACTGTTGACATTTGGCCGGATTGGCTAATTATACAGATAAGCCACAATTTCCGAGCTTTTTAAAGGACAGCGTTCACATGCCAACAAGCGTACTCATGTCACGTGGTGAGATATGAAATCCAAGGGGCAGGTAAATGTGACCAGCATGCCAAAAAGAAGAAAAAGAAGAAAACAGAGAAAAAGAAAATGAATAAACAAATACAGCAGTGCAGAGACTCATTAGCCTGGGTTAATAGAAAAAACAGGATTTACAAGGAAGCAGGCGGGGAAGACTTCATTTAAAGATATTGGAAAAGCTGTCAGGGTAATAATAAGTGTGCTTGTTTGGCCCGGGTATAATGAAAGAGGTAAAAGTTGAACGAGATTGCCCTTGAGCGGGAGAGCATCGGGGAGAGTCTTGCTCCCCCTGTCATTAACAGGAAGAAGCAATCAATATACATTTTTATGAACGACTAGTACATAATGAAAAATCCCCTTAAGAATGCATGAGGATTGTTTCACTAGCTTCTTCTTTGCTTCTGTGAAACCAAGGTTGTTTCTTTCTGGTACAGGAATGTAAATTTTTGTTTATCACTTACGCTCGCTGAATATTCTCGTCGATGAAAGGAGGCACGAAATAAACGGGTCTCTTAGAAACGTACAGCAGGGCGTCTGGCTTTACAGTTATAAAAGAGGGAGCCGTCACCGTCGACTGAGTGTCTGTAAATAGTTCCTTAATGTAGATATCCAAATAATACGCGAAAGGTTCATGAAGGGGTTTGTGTGTGTGTGTGTGTGTCACAGTAAGTCTCCGGTAGCAGTTCCTCCGATATTGTTGCACAACTGATGAGCAATGGATGGTCGTTTCTTCTTGTTCTCTTTAACGTGGTTGTGGGTGAATTCCTCAGACACACCGCTCCACAACGCTTGCTGCTCTTTCAGATGAGAACCCTTACGGTACGGCAGCCTGGCCGCTTTTGTAAACACGCCTCGTATGAGAGCACAGATTACCTCAAGCTCTGATCCCCTGCCTAAATCACGTAATGCAGACCAGAAAGAGAGAGCGAGGCCGTGCAAATGAGCAGACACCTGGACAACTAGACTATATTTACAGAGCTAGAGACCGACACTCATGGCAATGCGGCACATGGGACAAAAGGACGGCACCAGGGAGGAGAAGGTTTGAAAGGACCATTAGATGATCAGCTGAATGAAAGCAGATGCCTTTACTTGACCAGTAAAAAGGGGCGACTGATGTTCAGATCCTTTTCACGGATGATGGAACTGAAAACGGCAGTGGAGAAAGCGCGCACTCCCGCCTGGGCACCCAACATCTTGAGGAACATCTTGTGATGTCAAATCTCTCTGCATGGACTAAAACGACATATGACGTCACTGGGTTAATGAAGGACGTATGTCGGGGGACAGATTAAGCATTACAGAGGTTTACTGAGCGAATGCTTTTTGTGTACTTCTGTAGAAAACGCTAGCGCATGTATATTACTCCCCTGGCGTCGCTAATCGGATTTTTTGGTTTACTGGTCCATGAAGCTTTAGGTTAAATGAGGGTGCTGGGAGCGGAGGAGTGAGTGATCCTTTTTAATCAAATTTGAAGTCTCGGCTGCTTACCCCCACACACTACACGAAACAGCCTTGGTTAACTGCTAATTAGTTAACCTAATCAAACCGGACGTTAATTAAGCGATAGCCAAAAATAGAGGCGCTGGAGTTAATTGAATTTGTCAGTTTTGTACAAATGATAGCTCTGATGGTATTGTATTATAAAACTGGGTGTCCAAATTTATGAGCACGGGTCTATATTTGTTAAGAATGAGGGCTCCCCATTTTCTCTCCTCCACCTCATTCCAGTATCATGCTTATTCTTTTACGGGTCACGGATTTGCTGGAATACACCAAACTGGACACAGGCAGACTGCACAGTGGTTGGTTTGGAACAGCCAGGTGTACCCAATCTGGTGCAGACAAGTGGAACGTATGATCCTATGATGCATACCACTGTTACAAAGTGACCTGGACCTGGAAAGCGGACCCGGTTTGCATTTACTTTACATTTCCCTCTACTGTTTGTCCTCCTGTTCAATGCTGCAAGCAGCTGGCAAAAGATCCTGACAGTACTAAGACTCCCCGGGGTGTGTCTTCTGTTTTTTGATTTATTCATATCTGTTCATCCATTGAAATGGAAATCTGGTCACCGCACGTGGGAACTCTGGAATATAGATGGAACAGTCTGCTTTTGACAGCTTTATGGAAAATCAGCCCATCGTTTCACCCTCTCTAACTTCCACATGGTTGGCTCACTAATGAATGCAGTGCCCTGTGAATCGTGTGGGAGTACACACACACACCCTCTCTGAGGCTCAGTGAGGACTCGGGCTACAAAGGTCTTGTTATTGACGTAAACGAATTGAATACTAGAAAAAATGCGCTAACTTGATAACAAATGATATGCCCCCTGGAATATCTCCATTGAACGTGACTGTGGTGAGAGTTGGTCTCGCTTTCGGGCCTAGAATGAGATCTAAATGAATGCTACCATGAATTGGTGCTGTATTGTCATGCTTGCTCTCAACCTCTTTCTCTTTCCTCGCCTCCCTCACTCTCTCTGGCTTTCGATGACTCATCCTGTACACAGACGGATCAAAACAACTTGTCCTCAGACCCTGACGAACTTAACTTTGCTTTGTACACAGCAACCGTCCCCTTGGCTGCTTTTCCACAGCGAATCATCAAGCTAATCAGGCAGCGCAGAAGGCCCATGCTTCAGAGTCTTCACTGCCTCACAGCTCACAGCTTTTGCTGGGCTGATACACCCTTCCAGTAGTCGAGGATGTCGTGCAAGTCCTCGCCCTTTGCAAACTGGACCTTCTTGCGCAGGGCGTTTCCAGCCGTGATGTAGCAGGACTCCTCACGCGGGCCTTTCCTGTAGGGACGGAAGCGCTCCCAAATTCGCAGGGTGCTCTCGGAGGAATACTCGGGGCTGGACGAGTAGCCTGAATAGTTGTGGTGGCGGGGCGAGAGCTGAGAATAGGAAGCAGCGTCCCTCTTGGTACGTGATAGGGGTTTGAGGAAAGATGCCCTTTGGGCAGGGGAGTCATGGGAGCCCTCGTAGTAGAGAGCAGGGACAGAGTGACGGTGCTCCGCACAGTGGTAGTCTGGGTGTACCTCTAGATGCTGTCCCATGCCATCCACCGTGCCTCCATCCATGCCACAGCCCCCACCGCCGCCACCACCACTGCTACCAACTAAAGGTAGCCTCTCAAGGGGTTCACCACAACCCACTGGGCTTCCCTTGTCAGGATACTGGCATGGATCTGGACTCCGAGGCTCAGGGACATCCAGGCTGTATACACGAGCCTTTCCAGCAGCCGGGCCACAGTGCTTTTTGGAAGAGCTGACAATGACAGCTGCATCTGCACTCATCTGTCTCTGAATAGGTCTCACTGCTGTAGCTGGTGGTGGAGGACGGTAAGGAGGTGACACAAAGCCACCTCCTGTGATCCCTGGCCTTTCAGAAAGGGGACCTGTCAGGGGAAGAGGAGGTGGAGGAGGGATTTTCGGAGAGGGCATCACCTGGCAGGCTTCACTGACACCGGTTGAGAGGGGAATGAGTCCCCGGGTTAAAGAGGAGGTGCTGGTTGGTGGAGGAGAGGTGGGATTCCCACTTGCTGAAGTAGCAGAGGACACGGTGGCGGCGACAGAGTCAAGCTTGAGGGCATCGATGCAGTTGTTGATGATCTGGTTGACCTTGTCAACTTCCATCGCTATAGTGGAGATCTCAGATGCTGATCCTCGACCATCGTCATCTGAGTCATCTCCAAGGTCACTTCCGTCTTCCTCTCTGAGGTCTTCTGCTCTGACAGCCTGCATCACTCCATCTCTCCCTCTATCCTCTACTAATCCTGAAGTCCTAATGTCCATGTAGTTGCCCTTGCTTGCCATGGCCTCAGAGAAGGCAGTAGCCATCTTCTCTACTTGAGGGATGGAGGACAGTCGTGAAGAGCTCGTGTTGACAGAGCCATGGCCAAGTATGCCTGAGCTGGATGAAGAAGACATGGGCATCTTACCATGGTGGTGCTGGTGGTGGGCCTGCTCGTGGAGCTTCTGCACTGCTGTTGGATCGTTTGCAGCTGCTGCTGCCACCTCTGGTCCATAGCGCATCTCTAGGATGGTCTTCTTAACACAGATGGACTTCTCTTTCTCTTCCTGCCTTCGACGCCTACGCAAACAGTAATACACCAGCCCAAGAACAATCAGCATCCCAAACAAGCAGCCCACTATAGTCATTATGTAATGGGTCGTAGTGGAGGGGGTGGGCAGCATGTCATCTGCGGTGGGAGCCCGAGTGGAGAAATAAAGACATGTGTGATTAAAACGCTGTGAATTGCGTATTGAGGCCACACAAAAGGTGTAGTTAGTGTTTGGCTTGAGCTTGTTGAGGGTAATCAACTCTTTCTTGTTCTTCAGGTTCATTACATCCGAAACGTAGCTCTTGTTGTACTGTACCAGGATGTACATTTTGCTGTAGGGACGGGGTATTTGAACTAATAAGGATGCAGAGGAAAGCGATACATGCTGGAGTTTGATGCTCGGGCTAAGGGAATTCTCCGAGGAGGATGAGGTTGTGGGCTGATGGTACGGCCCAAACATTTCAGGCACCATGCCTGAAGAATCAGAGTCTGGTGGCAGTGAAGTCATCCCTGGAATAAACACTCCATCCCGGCACATGGAAGAGAGGATATTACGAGCGCTGCGACCATGTCCTCCAATAGGACTCAGCAGCGGATAGCCAAAAAACTCGCGTGGGGTTTCGCATTGTAGGCGATCATAGGTGTGCGTGACGTTGTTGAAGGCTTCCAGCCAGGTAAGGAAACTGTAGAGCTCGCATCCACAGTGAAAAGGGTTCCCTGCCAGCTCACACACCATGAGCCTTCCCAACACGGTGAACGTGGATGGGTCTAATCGAGCCAACTTGTTAGAGGACAGATCCAGACTGCTGAGGCTGGGACACTCCCAGAAGGCATTGGTGGCAATGACCTCAATGAGGTTATGCTGCAAGAAGAGGCACTGCAAGCGCCCCAGTCCTCGCAACATGCCTTCGGTCAGGTTGGTCAGTTTATTGTATCCCAGCTGCAGGACTTGCAAGTTGGCCTGGCCGGCGAACGCACCATCCTCGATGTAGGATATCTCGTTCTTGGTGAGGTTGAGATCTGTCAGGTTGGTGAAGCGGCTGAGCGAGGAGAAGAAGACAGCCTTGAGCTTGTTCTCATTGAGCCGCAAGTCGTGCACTGTGTTGTTGATGTGCTGCGGGATTGTCTCATATGGTGGCTGGTTCTGGCTGCAGATGGCCAACCACACATAGCCTTTGTCCCCCTCGATGAGCCAGCAGTCACCACTGACGGGCATTGGTGCTGAAAATAGAAGGAGAAGAGAGGAAAGGAGGAGGAGGACAGTGCAGGGACAAGAGAGGGTGTGCAACTCACTCTTCATGATGGGGGATACGGGAGGTGAAAAGGGTTGTAACTGTGGAGAAAGGGAGAACGGAAGAGTCTGTGGACTGTAGAAGAGTAGAACAGTCGGATAAGGGTTCCGATGAGGACTGGTAGGGACTTTGTCTGGGCAGTCACAGCCTTAGACTTGTTATGGATTCTAACAGAGTCCCCATTTTATCTGATATTCCACAGGGCTGGAGTACTGACTGTCGCTAGGCCTCCACATAGCCTCTTCATGGGTCGATTGGGCCTTGGTTTGGTGTGAGGCTGCTGAAGTCTTCTGGCAGAATCTGTAGAGAGATGGAATAATGGCAAGGTTAAGGCGTGTTCATCATCCTCAGGTACAAGTTTCTAGAAGATCACAGGTATGTGTTTATGTCCGTAAAGCAGAATATACGGCTCTGGGAACATTTAAAAGACCACCGCAAAATGATCAGTGCCTCTAGCTGTACAGGTTCTGGGTTTGTGTTGGACCAGAATTCCTCAGTTCTGTTTGATTCTCTACACTAATGGAACCATGTCTCCCAAACTCCAGATCAGATATTGTATTAGATCTGTTTATTTAGAAAATCATTAATGACCTCCAGAAGCCTGTAGGACCTCTGTGTATTCACCCCAGCCACCGCTCGCCAGTCTCTCTGTAGGTCACTTGAGGTCATCTTACGGTGGTTAAGTGACACTGGAATGAGGTGGCGCTCATCACGGTCAGTATAGGGTGGGTTTGGCCCTCTGCCAGCCTGTAGCTGTGTTGTCCTGTGTGTTGGCTGCTTGACCTTGTTCTTATGAACCAGACGCTCACTGTATCTGCCAGTAAAGCTAGAACCCAACCTTCTGTTCTCACTAAGAACCTGCTGTACATGTGGAGATGCTGATTTAGGAAGAAACTGGAGTGGACCCTTATTTATTTCCAGAGCTGTAGTGGTATAGAAGTGGGTCTATAAATAAGGACTATACATTCACTCTACACATAATGGTAGCCAATCCAGGAACACCTGTTTAATGCCTCTGTAGGGCAGGTTCACTAATTTGCACTGTTGCAAATAAAATACTGTTGTGACTACATAGGCAGAATGGCACTTCAGTGCCCATAATAAGACCACTGGTGCGGTCCCCGCTCATTTCCACCTTTTGCCTCATTGCACATGCCTTTACAGGAACATTATAAGAGATTAGCAACCAGGTGAAAAGGAGGGAGTTTATTTTTGATGGAAAATTAAAAAAAAAAAAACCATTCTGAGAATGCCTGCCGTCTCATATTATGCTAATTCGATGGAAATTAAAAATCAAAAACCAAATGATTTATGGAAAACCTTTTAAAACCAAATAGCTGTACCCAGAAGCAATCAACCGACATGAATGAAATTTGGTGAGTAGATTTGACATAATGCGACATTGTGAGTTTCACACTTGGCCATGCTTGCTAAGCAAGGGTGGACCTTATCACCGTACCTGACTGACCCAACAGCTATGATTGCAGACATCCAGTGAGCAGTGCTGTCCTCCATGAGTCATCCTGTTAGTAGCAGCACCGTTGGCAGACAGCTGCACCACGCAGGACTACATGCACACAGACCATTACAATGACTGCCCTTAACACCACCTCTACATCACCAAAGACTGCAATGGTGGTGTGCTCATGAAGTGACTCAGAATGGCAGCGGGTCATCTTCAGCGAGTCCCGCTTTTGTCTTGGTGGAGACGACCAACGAGTCAGTGTGTGGAAGCACCATGTTCAGCACCATGATGAACAGTTTGTTGTCACGTCACACGTCTGGAAGGCCTGGTATCACTCCACCTCCATCCTTACCGCACCATCGTCCACTAATGAAGGACTAGAGGATGAGCAACACTGCACCATGCAGCAGCATTTACATTTACAGCATTTAGCTGACGCTCTTGTCCAGAGCGACTTACAAGGTTAGTCATATTACAGGTAGGCCAACGTAGGGTTAAGAGTCTTGCCCAAAGACTCTTATTGGTGTAGCACAGCATAATCACCCAGACCGGGATTTCACCCAGGCCCCAGTCTCCCAGTCTCTGGTGGTGGCTACTTGGAAGGTAGTAGTGTTATCCGCTGAGCTACACCAACCCCACGCCAGCAGCAGATGAGCTATCGTCTCTGACAGTCTAATAGAGTGGAAATGTGGTTGGTGTAGCTCAGTGGGTAACACCACTACTCAGGGTGCCACCTCTAAGTGTGGGAGACTGGGGTTTGAATCCCAGTCTAGGTGACTATGCTGAGCTACACCAATAAGAGTCCTTGGGCAAGACTCCTAACACTACGTTGGCCTCCTAACACTACACTGGCCTACCTGTAATCATTAACCTTGTAAGTCACTCTTGATAAGAGCGTCATGTGTTTAAACACTCAAGCAGCACTGCTAGGTCTGTGGGTCCACCACCATGTCACTGCAGTGCTGAGAATGAACCACCACTCACATAATACCTGCTCTGTGGTGGTCCTGTGGGGGTCCTAACCATTGAGGAACAGTGTAATAAAGTAGACAGAGAAACAGATGGACTCCAGTCTGGAACTGTAGAACTACACTGTGGTCCTATATGCTCAGTAGAGCTGATACAATATGTAATCAGTGTAAATAGAAGGATTTAAAGAACTGCTCTACCGAATGTTCTACTGATTTTCTAGGAAGTTAGAAAGAAACCAATTAGCAGTTTTCTCAAAGCAGCACATGCCACATAAGATAGATCTCCCAGTCGACTTTGACTTGCCCTAATCATTTCAGAATGCCTTGCGCCAGGTGACTCAGACAAGGTGTCTGCAAAACTGAGCTCATTCATCTTTCTCTGCCACCTATGTTTCACGCTGTGCTCCAGAATTCAGACTTTCAGACACGACACACATCATCAATCAGCAAACTGCACAAGAGGTCATTTGCACAGTTGCATGCGAACGCATGCCTCTGACTGCCTTCCGCCTGAGTTGGATTTGCATGCAGTGGCAAGTCGGAGATAAATATCCATCCAGAACGGGATTAAACGCTCGTGCATGGCGACACGTTTTGTTACTCTCTATGCAAGTCAGAAACTGGAAACCAGTCTTGGACTAAACAGTCTCAAATCCATCACTCTGTGCACATTCCAGGGGAGATTCAGCTCCTCTAATGCTCCTCAGGCTTCAAGTTCCAGACGCACTTCGGCGGCATCCCATATTTAGAATGTGACGTCTAGCAGCAGGGCTGAAAAGTGTTAAATACTATAGAGCGGATTCAAGTCTGAGCTGTTCTGTCATAAATACACAAAATAAGACAGCCTGTTTTATGGAGCTGTGAAGTCCAAGGTTGTTGGAGTATCTTCTGACACAGGTACATAAATCTCTCTCTTCAGCTCTTCTCCCCATGTGCAGTATTAAAGCCTATAACCTACCGTGTTCAGAATATATACACCTACCGGCCACTTTACGGGGTACACCTCCATGTTAAACGAAAGCAGGGTGCATGCAGGGTAGAATGCGATAGAGGAGTGAAACTAAAGCAGGGTGAATGCAGGGTAAAATGCGATAGAGGAGTGAAACTAAAGCAGGGTGAATGCAGGGTAAATTGCGATAGAGGAGTGAAACTAAAGCAGGGTGAATGCAGGGTAAAATGCGATAGAGGAGTGAAACTAAAGCAGGGTGAATGCAGGGTAAAATGCGATAGAGGAGTGAAACTAAAGCAGGGTGAATGCAGGGTAAAATGCGATAGAGGAGTGAAACTAAAGCAGGGTGAATGCAGGGTAAAATGCAATAGAGGAATGAAACTAAAGCAAGCACAATAGAGGAGTGAACCTAAAGCAGGGTGAATGTAGGGTTTAATGCGATAGAGGAGTGAAACTAAAGCAGGGTGAATGCAGGGTAAAATGCAATAGAGGAATGAAACTACAGCAAGTGCGATAGAGGAGTGAAACTAAAGCAGGGTGAATGCAGGGTAAAATGCGATAGAGGAATGAAACTACAGCAAGTGCGATAAAGGAGTAAAACTAAAGCAGGGCGAATGCGGAGTAAAATGCGATGGAGGAGTGAAACTAAAGCAGGGCCAATGCAGGGTAAAATGCGATAGAGGAGTGAAACTAAAGCAGGGTAAAATGCGATAGAGGAGTGAAACTAAAGCAGGGCCAATGCATGGTAAAATGCGATAGAGGAGTGAAACTAAAGCAGGGTCAATGCATGGTAAAATGCGATAGAGGAGTGAAACTAAAGCAGGGTGAATGCAGGGTAAAATGCGATAGAGGAGTGAAACTAAAGCAGGTTGCATGCAGGGTAAAATGCAATAGGGGAGTGAAACTAAAGCAGGGTGAATGCAGGGTAGAATGCGATAGAGGAGTGAAACTAAAGCAGGGTGAATGCAGGGTAAAATGCGATAGAGGAGTGAAACTAAAGCAGGGTGGATGCAGGGTAAATTGCGATAAAGGAGTGAAACTAAAGCAGGGTGAATGCAGGGTAAAATGCGATAGAGGAGTGAAACTAAAGCAGGGTGAATGCAGGGTAAAATGCGATAGAGGAGTGAAACTAAAGCAGGGTGAATGCAGGGTAAAATGCGATAGAGGAGTGAAACTAAAGCAGGGTGAATGCAGGGTAAATTGCGATAGAGGAGTGAAACTAAAGCAGGGTGAATGCAGGGTAAATTGCGATAGAGGAGTGAAACTAAAGCAGGATGAAAGCAGGGTAGAATGCGATAGAGGAGTGAAACTAAAGCAGGGTGAATGCAGGGTAAAATGCGATAGAGGAGTGAAACTAAAGCAGGGTGAATGCAGGGTGAATGTAGGGTAAAATGCGATAGAGGAG
>JAMWET010006520.1:27500-30000 GCA_024036415.1 Prochilodus magdalenae
AGTTTAGTAGTGGAAGTGTTAGTGTGTTAGTGGAGTAGTGGATGTGTTAGTGTGTTAGTGGAGTAGTGGATATATCAGTTTAGTAGTGGATGTGTTAGTGGAGTAGTGGATATATCAGTTTAGTAGTGGAGGTGTTAGTGTGTTAGTGGAGTAGTGGATGTGTTAGTGTGTTAGTGGAGTAGTGGATATATCAGTTTAGTAGTGGAGGTGTTAGTGTGTTAGTGGAGTAGTGGATGTGTTAGTGTGTTAGTGGAGTAGTGGATATATCAGTTTAGTAGTGGAGGTGTTAGTGTGTTAGTGGAGTAGTGTGCAATATTCTATCTGTAGTGTTAGTTTGTGTTAGTGGAGTAGTGGATATATCAGTTTAGTAGTGGAGGTGTTAGTGTGTTAGTGGAGTAGTGGATGTGTTAGTGTGTTAGTGGAGTAGTGGATATATCAGTTTAGTAGTGGAGGTGTTAGTGTGTTAGTGGAGTAGTGGATGTGTTAGTGTGTTAGTGGAGCAGTGGATATATCAGTTTAGTAGAGGAGGTGTTAGTGTGTTGGTGGAGTAGTGGATGTGTTAGTGTGTTAGTGGAGTAGTGGATATCAGTCAGAAATGACTCAACATTGCTTGGTCCTTACGTTGAAGCTCAGTCAGGGTTTTGTCCTCTCCTGTAAAGTCGCCATATATCAGCTTACCGATGGGAACCTTAGCCAGGCTGTGCATATATCAGTCACCTGCTGTATTTGGCTGTATATAGTCTACGCACCCCCTACAGCAAGCACACGCCGGGCAGAGCTTCAGCTGGTCTAGCTTTTTAAAACTTTACAAGGGCAACAACTTTATTGTTAGAGAAACAGGAGGGACGTGTGTCCGCAGAGCCAGCAGGACAGAGATGGAGTAGAGAGAAACTGAGATTAGACTAAGAATGGGTCATTCTGACATTTGCTTCAACTCCAAAGCTACCGAGGTTTCAAACGGAGTGGTCATTAGAGCTGTGACCCCTTGGTCTTGCTCAAACCCCACTGGTCAGCGAGGGTCAGTGGTGAGGCACAGTGACCAGTCATCCTGCCACAACGGCGCACCAGTTGGGTCATGACCTCATCAGCTCTGCTGACCATGCCGGATGGGGTCGAGTCACTGTGGCAACAGTGAAGCTGCAGCGGAGAGCTGCGACAGAGTCTCTTGAGGATGCAGCTGCAGTGCAATTGCCAAACCCCAGCAGAAGCTGGCTTGCAGCCATAACTCAAACACAAAAAAAGGAATTTACAGCTTCCCAGCATGCATCCGACAAGCCTTCCACTGAGGCATGCTCCGCGTCTTGTGACTGCTTGTCTCATTTTGTACTGGAGCTACAAGGCTGATGTTGCTAACAAGTAATGGAAGCTTAAACCCCACTGATTAGCGCTGCGCTAACCACATGCCAAAATGGTCTTAGCCTCGCCTTTAGAAAGCCAGCATGATACTGTGTAAGGCCTCACCTCCACCCCCTCCCCCCACCATTACACCAACTCCACCAGCACGGACTCCTCACACAAGGCATGTTGGGCCCACTGATTCTGCGGTGGGTGCCAAATTCTGACCCTAACATCCGGGAATGTGCCTCAGCATAAACGCACGCTCTTTAGACCAGGCAATTGTCCAGACTTTGGTGAGCGTGGAACGTGGTGTTGACCACGATCTTCCTGTTCTTGGATGACAGAGGTGTAATCTGCATGGATGCCTGGCATTGTAGACCCCAAGGTTCAATGCATTGTGCATTTTGAGGTGCTGTTCTGCTTCACCACAATCATACAGAGGGGTTATCTCAATTACTGTAGCCCTCTGTCACAAGTCTAGCCATTCTCCACTGACCTCTCTCATTAACAAAGTCCTCAGAATTGATATAATAAAGGCCTGTGGGTCTGTATACAAGCTAATTGCATATTCTATATCTAGAGCTACATTCAATGATCCACTCCCAGCTAAAGGCCACTGTGATGTCTCCATTTCCCCAGGGCCGGACATGGAGAGAGGGAGAGAGAGAAAGAAAGAGATGCTCTCTGAACTGTGGGTGAAGTGCTGTGTGAGTGAGTGGTACTTGTGCTGCTCTGTGGGGAGAATTCTGTTCAGGACTAAAAGCGCTAACAGCAACACACTGTAAACACGGCCTGATCACACTCTCTAGCATTTCACCACTTTACACACTCGCACTCACACACACACACACGCACACACACACACACACACACACACACACACACACACACACACACACACACACACTTAACCAAACACACAGGGACAGGCATGAGAACTAGACTGGAAACCCATGCAACCAAAAAGGCACATACATATAACATATGGACCAATCAACTGCCTTTAAAACCCAAGTTACACTTACACTAACCCTAAGCCCTACACTTCCACTTACCCTGATCCCTACACTTCCACTAACCCCAATCCCTACACTTCCACTAACCCCGATTCCTACACTTCCACTAACCCCAATCCCTACACTTCCACTAACCCCGATTCCTA
>JAMWET010006520.1:32500-37500 GCA_024036415.1 Prochilodus magdalenae
ATTTAACATCTGGCTCTGGAGTTTCTGCATTTACCACACATGGAATGAGACCTTGCACTGCACTGGACCACCTTTTTTCCCAATCTGGTGGATTCCGCAGTTCTAAGAACCCCGACAGGTATTTATACTGCCCCAGACCCCCCATCCTCACCTGTAGCGCATCTGTCAGGAGCCTGAAGCTACTCCTTTCAGCCAACCATTAACACTGCCAAGGTGGACTCATCAAACATTGTCTTCGCAGGTATTTATAGCCCCATCAATAGCGCCATCCAAAAATGAAGCGGTTATAAAAGTAACCCCGAAAAACAGATACTCTCCATCTGTTTAAGATGACACGGACACATCCGGTACAGCTCAGTCTAAAACCTGCGCTCTGGTTGCTGTATAGAGAGTGAATGAACTGGCTCTCCTGATTGTACCGTTGGGTGGAAAAGTTCACTGTTGGGTTGCGAGTTTGGTGTTCTGTGGGAGGTCTGAGTGTTTCTGAGGCTGGAGGGGAAAGCCAGGCTGCATGCAGGAGGAAGTGAGTGGAGGAGGGCAGGAAATGAGGTCGTGGTGCCCCAGCATGCTTTGCTAGAGGACACACAGTGTGACCCAGTTCTCATTAGCCGTGCGTCTCAGGTGATTAAACCGTGCAGTGAGGAACGTCCCAAATCCTGCATTTAACCACACAGGAGAGTGCCTGGCGTACATTCCTGCCCTCAACCTGCCCCCAACATAGCTCCGCACCTCCTGAGGCCCGCACGTCCAGACTGTCACCGCTCTTCAATGGCCAAGTACAACAGAAAGAGCTGTCTGTAAGTAGAGGCCCAGTCTCACCTGATTATGAAACCCCAGGACAGTAATTAACATTCATTATTATAATTGCTATTACCGTAACAACAGTAGGTTGATAATAACATTGTAATAAGACTGTAATTACTGTACTAGCTGGACTGTATGTATATATGTATGTATATATGTATCGCAGTGTATTTACCTCCTGTAAAGCATCCAGTGCATTTCATCGTCTAGAAAATAATACTGATCTTAAAACCGCACATGTTTATATCCAAACTATTAAAAAATTACTACATACATAAAAATAATTAATATTCTAATATTTTTTGTAATAAAGGTATAAACACACTCTCAGATTAAACCACATACAGTCCAATCGATGGAATGCACACAGATCACCTCCATGTTCACATGTAGCTGTCACAGACCAACAAATTCAGTTGACCATTCTGCTGAAAGGGTGGGAGTTAAGGGTTAAGGGTTAATCTAAGGGTTAAGGGTTAAAATGAGGAGTCAGCTCACCCCAGACACTACATGCACTTTTCTCCATGGGATTTTACCTAATTATTAAATGCTTGGTCGGATTTGAGCACCCTGAGGTCATGAACTTCTCAGTTTCAAGTGTCCATGGAAAAAGGGGGTGCAAAGAGGACTTCCTGGTCATGTGATGTTTCCGCAGGTAGACAGTAAAGCAGATATCTGGATAAGACAGAATAAAGTAACTGTCGAAATGTGTTAGCTACTTCATTTTATAGCTATATTTATAATAATAGTTTATAATTGTAGTATTAACCAGGCTGTAGGGCTGCTGTCTGTCATTATATAGCCCAATTTAATCCTAACTTTTAGCTCAGTTTAGCTGATAATAATAATAATAATAATAATAATAATAATAATAATAATAATAATAATAATCATCATCATCATATTATTATTATTATTATTATTAAAAAGAAGAAGAAGAAGAAGACATTATTATTATTATTATTATTATTATTTCTTCTTTTTCTTCTTCTTCTTCTTCTTCTTCTTCTAACAATAATAATAATAATTATAATAATAATCATAATAATAATAACAAGAAAAAGGAGAGGAAATAATAATAATAATAATAATAATAATAATAATGTCTTCTTCTTCTTCTTTTTAATAATAATAATAATAATAATATGATGATGATTATTATTATTATTATTATTATTATTATTATTATTATTATTATTATTATTATTATCAACTAGACTGAATGGCTGATGTTACATAATAAAACCCAATTTGTTATCTCTTAATCTGGAGGCAGATTTTTAAAATCTCTTACTATTATTTTTATTATTATTATTATTATTATTATTATTATTTCTTCTTCTTCTTCTTCTTCTTCTTCTAATAAATAATAATAATAATAATAATAAGAAGAAGAAGAAGAAATAATAATAATAATTTATTTGTCTTCTTCTTCTTCTTCTTAATAACAATAATAATAATAATAATAATAATAATAATAATAATATGATGATGATTGATGATGACGATGATTATTTATTATTATTATTATTATTATTATTATTATTATTATCATCATCAACTAGACTGAATGGCTGATGTTACATAATATAACCCAATTTGTTATCTCCTTATCTGGAGGCAGATTTTTAAATCTCTTACTATTATTATTTTTCTTCTTCTTCTTCTTCTTCTTATTATTATTATTATTATTATTATTATTATTATTAGGCGTATTATTAGTATTATTAGTATTATATTACTAGTATTATTAGTATAGTTTTCATTATTATTAATGAGAGGCTTTTTATCTCTGTTGATCTGTTTCACCTACTACTGAATGAACTTTGTTGCTTTACTCTGATGGCTAACAAGCTACGAGCTTGTGCTACGAGTGTGAGGAGTGAGAGAAGCCGCATCCCTTAGTCTAAACCTGAAACTGCACAGGCTAATGGCACATCCCGCTCCGACCTCCTAAAACCACGCTGTGGATTATACAGTTTGCTTGGCTAACGAACTCACTGAGGCTAACCTAGCAGAGCACTCCTCCTAGCAGAGCATTCCTCTCCTGCTGCATCATAGATGGAGTCAGAGAGGGCATGATGTGGTACTGAAGCAGGGGGCTGAAGATCCTCCTTAGCTACAGTTACAGCTATATTAAGCTTCGGCCTCCTCCCTCAGAGCCTCCTCGCCAGGCTGGGAGGCACTAAAGACACTGCAGCCAGACAGTTAATGCCTAATAATCTCAGCATATCGCTCCTCTGGCATTCTCACCGGACTCAGCGGGGGTCTCCTTCCAGCTCTGCATCAAGCACGACAAAGCCATATGCTTATGGACATATGAGTTCATTCTACAATACTCCAATCCTATTAGAGCCTATAAGCAGTGAAGGGAGGAGAAGAAAAAGGGAGAAAAGCGATAGAACAACGCTTCCGGAGCGCCACAGGCATTCTTATACAGTCCAGCTGCAGGGATTAAAGTATTAAAGGTATAGTTCAGGAACAATGCCATCTTCGAAAAGCATAAAGGTCAGAATAAGCCGAGGCCTGGATTAGATTATGCTGCAAATGGGACCTCGTGCTAGACGGAATGCAAGCTGTGCTACGGAAACTCAAAGCAAACCAAGAATTAACAAGTTGCCGGAACGCCGGGAGTGTCCAAAGCAGCCTGTGGCTGTTTCTGTTTCTCTCTTTATTACGTGAATGTGAATACTGGGAATTAGGCAAACTTGCATATCGTCACTGTCCAATGAAAAACTTGTATGTCCATTTTTGTCCATTTTGACTTTTATGCATCATTTGAAAACAGCAGCTGCCGTTTACACTGTGTGAGAATTGCATGATGAATGGACCAACAGAAATGGCCCAAAAGTGCTTGGAAAGACGTCTGGTTCCATTGACTTACATTCAAATTAAATGAGGTTTTTGATCTCTCCTGTAAAGTTGCAGTTTTTGAGATACTTGTGTTTCTCTGGACAGCGACGATATACTCATCAGCAACACAACAGCTGCACCCAGAAGGAATCAACAACAGTACTGCTATTGGCTCACGTCCGTATCAAAAGATATGCCTTGCAGTTCATTGGTTTAACAAGATCATGTGACATTGTGACCCACCTACCTAGTCAATGGCCGTAGTTGATAAAAGAAGACGCACATGAAGGATCTGGGAGACCTACACACCATGGAAAGGGACAACCGACAGACTGTCTGACATACGTGGACTAACCCAACAGCCACGATTGTGGACATTCAGCAAGCAGGGATGCTCTCCATGAATCATCGTGTTAGTGCAGGCACCATCACAGGATTATCACCACACAGACTGTTACGAGCACCACCCTTAACACCAAAGACTGTCACGCCAGACTGTCATGGAGTGACTTGGAATGGCAGCGGGTCATCTTCAGTGATGAGTCCTGCTTTTGTCTTGGTGGAGACGACCAACGAATCTGTGTGTGGAGGCACCGAGGTCATGCTTCACACATCCAGAAGGCCTGGTGTCACTCCACCTCCACCTCTACCGCACCATCAGCAGGAACTGTATGAGAATATTCAAGGTGCACGGGATGGATTATCACAGAACACCATTGGGAACCTCTACAACTCCATGCCGAGACGTCTGGCATGTTGGGTCAGCAAACATGGTGAGAGACAGACCTCTGTATGTGTATGTGCTCAATAAATATTGCCCATATCAGTCTAAATGTATCATCAGTTTTTGTTCCTGGTGACCTTTATCTTCCTTCCCAACAGCACTGCAACCCCACACTTCCCTCTGGTGCAGCTGTTCTTTTGATGATGATTGTATAGACATCTATACATATACACAAACTGTAACTGTAACTGTCCTTATTATTGAAAAGCCTCACTCTAACCCACTTGGTAATCCACAGGGAATACAGTCTCATTTCCGGGGGCCCCTGTGAGACCTAAAAAGTGCCTGGCCTGAAAACTAATGTTGGTGTTTGTACTAAAAACATAAGGAGTAATTGATAGGATCAGAACTACAGTGAGCTAATGATGCTTTTATCTGTCTGTAGCTCAGTCTTACAGTTTCAGTGGCAAGCTGTAGCCCAATGGCCGAGTCTCAAGTGCCCCCATCCTTCCTATGCAGTGCATCTCAGCTCTGGGTCCTATAGCCAAAACACATCACTGTTTATCACTGTGTTCATTTTGGAATGGCTGAATCCCAAATGGCTCTTTATTAGACATAT
>JAMWET010006520.1:47500-85000 GCA_024036415.1 Prochilodus magdalenae
ACATTTAAGCTGCCCGGGATTTAAACTTCCAAATTCAACTGTAAGACCATTCCACTTCGGTTGTAGCCAAAACTGCATTTTGGAGCCCATCTAGGTTTCACAGGTAGCACCATAAAGACAATGCAGGCAGAGTATTGGAAATGAGATATATGTGTTTGTACCAGGTTTGCGTCACATTATGGGGACTAAAACCTGTTTATACACACATTGTGGGGACCCTCTCTTCCTTGAGGGGACCATGAACTGGTCCTCACAATGTAAGCCATTCATTTTTAAGGTGAAGACATGTTTTGAGGTCAAGGCTAAGGTTAGGGTAAGGGTTAGAGTTAGGCTAGCAGTAGTTTTGGTTGTGGTTAAGTGTCCAGGAAATGCATGGAAGTCTAAGTAAAGTCCCTGTAACTCACTGAAACAAACGTGTGTGTGTGTGGGTATGTTATTTTCTGTATGACTGAACATGGCAGCCACTGAAATAGGCTCATCCTGCCCCGAGCCAGTGTCAGGTTTATCGGATCAAAACGTGGAAGAACATGAGAACACACGCACAGCCTGGCATATGGCTGCCAACAAATTGACGCAGAGTGCAGTTCCACACTGGCGAGAAGCTTTCAATCATAACACCACTGTTACAAAACAAGCTCATGTTCAATACCACTGTAATATGCACTGATGGAGCTGGGCCTTCAGGATGGGCCACAACTGTCGAAATCTGATAATGCTACTTGGTGCTAGCACCTCTATGGGACACATTAGCAACCACCTAGAATACAAAAAACAAGTTGGGATTACAATATAAAAATGAAGTGGGATTACTATATAAACTGACTGGGATTACTATATAAACTGACTGGGATTACTATATAAAAATGAAGTGGGATTACTATATAAACTGACTGGGATTACAATATAAAAATGAAGTGGGATTACTATATAAACTGACTGGGATTACTATATAAAAATGAAGTGGGATTACTATATAAACTGACTGGGATTACTATATAAAAATGAAGTGGGATTACTATATAAACTGACTGGGATTACTATATAAAAATGAAGGAGGATTACTATATAAACTGACTGGGATTACTATATAAACTGACTGGGATTACTATACAAACAAACTGGCATTACTATATGAGCTAACTGGGATTACTATTTAAACTTGCTGGGATTACAATATAAACTAACTGGGATTACTACAGTGGTGTGAAAAGTGTTTGCCCCCTTCATGATGATGATTTCTTATAATCAGGCCTGGGTGTGGCTGGAGAAATTGAACTCAGGTATGATAAACCACAGTTAAGGAATGTTTTTCACACAGGGTCATGTAGGTTTGGATTTTTTTCTCCCTTTATATTAAAAACCTTCATTTAAAAACTGCATTTTATGTTTACTTGTGTTGTCTTTAACTAATATTTAAATTAGTTTGATCTGAAACATTTAAGAGTGGCAAACATGCAAAAAAATGGGGCAAACACTTTGTATATAAACTAACTGGGATTACTATATTAAAATAACTGGGATTACAATATGAAAAAATGTAGCGGGATTACTACATAAACAAACCGGCATTACTACATAAACAAACTGGGATTACTATGTCAAAATGAACTGGGTTTACTATACAAACTAACTGGGATTACTATATAAACAAACCAGCATTACTATATAAAAATGAACTGGGATTACTATATAAAATAACTGGGATTACTATATAAAATAACTGGGATTACTATATAAAAATGAACTGGAATTACTATACAAACTAACTAGGATTACTATATCAGTTAATTGGCGTAACTATATAAACTAACTGGAATTACTATATCATTTTATTGCCATTGGTACATAAACTGGGATTACTACATAAAATAACTGGGATTACTTTTTAAACTAACTGGGATTACTATGTATATTACCAAACTGGGATTACTATAAGGACTAACTGGGATTACTGTTTAAACTCCGGGGTTACTACATAAACTAGAGATTACTGTATAGACTAACAGGGATTACTATAAAACCGAATAGGGATTACTATACTGCCCCGTTCCACCTTTTATCTGGGAGCGCTAAACCTAGCAGAGACTTCTGAAAGCACGCTGTGCAGAGACATCTTACAAACAAGCTCAGGGTTAGACATTTCAGAATTTGGATAGATATGCTCCAGGATCGGAACGTCTGTAGGGTCAGTCTTTTCCATGTCAGTGGTCACCCGCGTCCACTGCGGGGAATCAACACTGCGTTATCCAAGCTGGCCGTGAGTGCGGACTGTGGGGTTATGGGTTTAACACTTGGCGTGAGCTTAGCAGCAGTTCTCCAGTACATATACATTATAGACAACTCTCAGTCCTCCTAATCAGTCTCTGTCTCTCTGTCTTTCCTTCTTTCTCTCTGTCTCTCTCTTTTCTTATTTCTCTCTCTCTCTTTCCTTATTTCTTTCTCTTTCCTTCTTTCTCTCTCTCTCTCTCTTTCTTTCTTTCTTTCTCTCTTTCCTTCTTTCTTTCTTTCTTTCTCTCTCTCTTTTTCCTTCTTTCTCTCTCCCTCTCTCTCTCTCTCTCTCTTTCTTTCTTTCTTTCTTTCTTTCTCACTTTCCTTCTTTCTCTCACTCTCTTTCCTTCTTTCTTACTCTCTCTCTCTCTCTCTTTCTTTCTTTCTTTCTCTCTCTTTTTTTCCTTCTTTCTTTCTCTCTCTCTCTCTCTCTCTCTCTCTCTCTCTCTCTTTCTTTCTTTCTTTCTTTCTCTCTTTCCTTCTTTCTCTCACTCTCTTTCCTTCTTTCTTTCTCTCTCTCTTTCCTTCTTTCTCTCTCTCTCTTTCCTTCTTTCTCTCTCTCTTTCCTTTTTTCTTTCTTTCTCTCTTTCATTCTTTCTCTCTCTCTCTCTCTTTCCTTCTTTCTTTCTCTTGTTTTTTTCTTTCTTTCTTTCTTTCTTTCTTTCTTTCTTTCTTTCTTTCTTTCTTTCTTTCCCTCCTTTCTCTTCTTTGTAAAGGACAGGAATGACATTTCTCCGGAGTGATCACATCGGAACCCCCAGAGCAGCTAGAGGCACCTGAGCATCAGCTCCAGCGTGGGTCTCCTGCCCTGTTTCTCCAGTTCATCACCCGGCATGACCACAGTCTTTACAACGACTAGCGTCTGGCTCTGATCCTGGACTCTATCTATGGGTCAGCTCCATCTTGCAGATACTCCGTCCTGGATTACCTCTGTACTCCTCCACCCCCTTTGTCTGTACTATAACTCCATGTTTTTCTTTTCCTGATTTTCTGTGAAGCTGCTTTGAGACAAGGTTGGCTGTAAAAAGCGCTACAGAAATGAATATTAAGGCTGACTGATTGATTGATATGCCAAGCCATCCAATCAGACAGAACTGAATCATGTGACTTTATGGCTTTAACATCATCATCTATCCGAGCAGCCTTTTTCATCCGCCCTTTTCACACTGTCCAGGCTTTCTGCATCAGGTTCAGGCTTTTACATCCAGGCTTTTCAACATTCTCAAAATAAACTCCATGGATGGAAAGCCCACGACTGATCGGTGGACTGGACATCATGCATTTGAGGTCTAAAGATGATCCCGTGTGCCGAGAGCTCCGCTGCGCTTGAGCTTGATTTGCTGTGCATGAAAACGGCCTTCTGCTGCGGCTCATATCACCATTGTTTTGCTCCTTTTACTGGAGGGTGACGGTAGCAAACCTTCCGAACCGCTCCTAAACTAGGGCACTGACTGTCTTCAGGCATCAAGGAGAACAAGTGAGCGAGAGAGAGCGAGAAAGAGAGAGAGAGAGGCTGACAAGTAGCGGGAGCTAACAAGGAACGTGTACAGCTTTGAAAAACATCAAAAGTTTGGGGACGCCCAGCTTCTGGTAACACGCTCGAGCATGTGGCCTTTGTTGTTTTGCTTCGACTTAACATATTAAACGGAGAGCTGCTCAGATCTGGCCCTTTTTCATTACTGGGAAACTTCAAAACCGAAGCGACCCCCCGATAGAAGGTGCCTGCCTGGGAAACGCTGGCCAATTTACTCCTCTTGTTGAGATGTCAGCAGCCAGCAGCGCTCAAACTTTTCAGCTGTTCAAAGCAGGTTTTGGGCCATTCAGTCCGCTTTTAGAGCCTCCTCGTGACCTCGTGACCTCAACGGAGGGAGCAGTGTTTGAAAAGCTACAAATGCTCCGCAGCGGAATTGCTTGTTTGCTTATCTGTTTATTTATTTATTAAATCATTCATTCGTTTTCTGGAGCCTATCCCGATGGAGATAAAGGCAGGAATCACTCTAGACAGGTCAGCAGTCCATCTCAGGGCCTGCTTGTTTATTTATTTATTTATTTATTTATTTATTCATCTTCTTAGTCACTTATCCGTCTGGGTTGCAGGGGGTGCTGGAGCCTACCCAGTGCTCAGTGGGCCGAAGGCAGGAAACACCCTGGACAGGCCTCCAGTCCATCAAAGGGCTTGTTTATGTATTTGTTAGTTCATTTATTTATTCATTCGTTCATTTACTAATTTATTCTGCTTATCCAGCTAGGTCATGTTAGTGGGGGTGCTGGAGCCTATCCCAGCCCTCACTGGGTGGAAAGCAGGACACACCCTAGACAGCCCACGAGTCCATTGCAGGACATATTTATTTATTTATTTATTTATTTATTTATTAATTCATTTTCTAAGTCACTTATCCTTGCGGGTTGCAGGGGGTGCTAAAGCCTATCCCAGGGTTCAATGGGGCAAAGGCAGGAAACATCCAGGTTATCCCAGGGCTTATTTATGTATTTGTTAGTTCATTTATTTATTTATTTATTTATTTATTTATTTATTCACTCATTCATTCATTCATTCATTCATTCATTCATTCATTCATTTATTCTGCTTATCCAGCTAGGTCATGTTAGTGGGGGTGCTGGAGCTCATTGGATGGAAAGCAGGACACATCCTAGACAGCCCACGAGTCCATTGCAGGACATATTTGTTTATTTATTTATTTATTAAATTTATTTATTTATTCTTCTTCTAAGTCACTTATCCTTCCTGGTTGCAGGGGGTGCTGAAGCCTATCCCAGGGTTCAATGGGGCAAAGGCAGGAAACACCCCGGACAGGCCTCCAGGTTATCACAGGGCTTATTTATTTATTTATTTGTTTGTTTGTTTGTTTGCTTGTTTGTTTATTCCTGCAGGCTAGCTGCGGTGGAAGCCACAGAGCTGAATGTTATGACTATTAACAAGAAAGATCCATTAAAGGCAGGCCGCCCCCAAAAGCCCCTCCCACTTTGAAGACACATCATCAGGAGGGGGTTTTCCAGGTCTGGAGCGAGCATCGGCCCCTCCCGCAGATGGACTGTGTCTGCACCCTCTTCTGTCCACACGCCTCCACATGATGTAATCTACCGCTCACAGATAATCCCTGTCCTACGGTGCCTCGCTCATAATCATCTGATGGCTAACTGCAGCCGGAGTAACACTTCCAGCACAGAAGCAGAGTTTGGTGCAGAGCCGGGATCTCTCACTAAGGCATGAGGCTGAAACAAAACTGACCAATTTAGGCTCTGCCCACACATTCTTTCGTTTGTAGTTACTGTTGCTAGGGTGGACAGGCTTTACAGTAAGCTCACCAGAAATTAGTCCCCTGTGACTGAAACGTACCTAATAGGGTGTAACACCTCCACATGCACCAACAACAGCTGTGACTGAACTTTGGTCTGTACTGGACAAGTTTCAGATGTGGACCCCATCAATGTTCAGACACCCTAACATCAAAGACTTGTGCAGTTGGGCCAGATTGGGCCTTCCCTGGCACAGTTCCAAAGAGAATTGCCTGTAGACTGGGATTTTAGCCACTGCTGGTAGACCTGTATGACCATACGCTTCCATACACCTGCAGATTCAGCTACTTCCTTCACACTATGGTCTTTGGCCACGCCCAAATGCTCAGTCACTCCTTTTAGCCAATCATTAACATCTGCTCTGGAGCCATTTCCCACACATGGAACGAGCCTGAAGTTGCTACCACCTTAAACATGCAAGGTAATGGTTCTGTTCTGATGAGAGTATAAATATTATAAGGCACATTAATAAGTAAGAATGATATTCAGATTCCACAGAGACGCTGATATCTGTGATTGCAGCTTTAGGGTGTCTGCAGTGAGAAGTTTTGCCTGCTAGCAGCTTCAGCCTTTACTGGGACCTTGTTTGGGATGGCTGTCTCATTAAAGCCCTGACCTTCCTTATAAACACTGCACTGTAGTAAAGCCTAGGCCTCTTTCATCTGAGTACAGTCCAACACAGTACTCACAGTGTTACTCGAACCTTCCACTGCTGATAATTAACGTCATGGCTGCTCACTACTGCAGCACAGCTGAACTTACTCTGACCAAGTTTCCTCACTGCACTCGCCACAGAAACCTACCAGCCACCTCATTAAAACCAACTCATTGTACTTACACTCACTGCTCACTTTATCAGCTCCACTGAGCATATAGGAGCACTCTGTGGTTCTACCGGTACAGACTGTAGTCCATCTGTTTCTCTGTATACTGTATTACCCTGTTCTTCAATGGTCAGGACCCCCACAGGACCACCACAGAGCAGGTATTATGTGGGTGGTGGATCACTGTCAGCACTGCGGTGACACTGATGTGGTGCTGGTGTGAGTGGATCAGACATATCAGACACCTCAGAGTCACTGATGGACTGGGGTTCGTCCACCAACCAAACTATTCAGCCAACAGCGTCCTGTGGGCAGCGTCCTGTGGGCAGTGTCCTGTGGGCAGTGTCCTGTGGGCAGTGTCCTGTGACCACTGATGAAGGACTAGAGGATGACCAACACTGCACTGTGCAGCAGTAGATGAGCTATCGTCTCTGGCTGTACATCTACATGGTGGACCAGCAAGGTAGGAGTGTCTAATAGAGTGGACAGTGAGTGGACACAGTGTTTAAACACTCCAGCAGCACTGCTGCGTCTGATCCACTCACACCAGCCCAACACACACTAACACACCACCACCACGGCAGATTTGGACTGTTTAGTGGTTCCCCCTGTCTCTCTGTGTAAGTAGGCCACTGAGGCTGAGTGTGAGTGAGAAAGGAGGACAGCAAATGGAAGCGAAGCTAAAGGAAAGAGAGAGAGGGAGAGGTGAAAATGAAGGGAGAGATGTGTGATGAAGTGAAGGTAATGATGAAAGTTATATGATGTATTGAATCTGAGGGCTGTCAGACAGCAGGGGAAGCATTAGAGCACAGAGATACGGTGGAGCCGGAAACACAGATACCAGCTGTACAGGTACAGGCAGGGAATTAGAAATGGTCTGATTAGAATGAGAGGAAGATACTGACTTCAGTGGTCTATGTGCTCTCTGATTTCATCTCTCTGATTTCTGATTTCATCTCTCTGATTTCATCTCTCGGATTTCATCTCTCTGATTTCTGATTTCATCTCTCTGATTTCATCTCTGATTTCATCTCTCTGATTACATCTTCTGATTTCTGATTTCATCTCTCTGATTTCATCTCTGATTACATCTCTCTGATTTCATCTCTGATTTCTGATTCCATCTCTCTGATTTCATCTCTCTGATTTCTGATTTCATCTCTCTGATTACATCTCTGATTTCATCTCTCTGATTTCTGATTTCATCTCTCTGATTACATCTCTCTGATTTCATCTCTCTGATTTCTGATTTCATCTCTCTGATTACATCTCTGATTTCTGATTTCATCTCTCTGATTACAGCTCTCTAATTTCATCTCTCTGATTTCTGATTTCATCTCTCTTATTTCTGATTTCATCTCTGATTTCTGATTTTATCTATCTGATTTCTGATTTTAGCTCTCTGATTTTTTTTTTATTTCAGTTTTAAATACTTTAAGATTTGTAAATGAAATCCTTTTTTGTTTTTTATTTCTAATTTAAATCTCTCCAGGCTTTGTTTTCTGGTTTAATTTGAATTCTGTTAATGTTTTCTAATTTCTGATATATAATTTTAATCTTCCTGTTTTTTGCTTTCTTATTGAAGTGTTCGTTAACTGTCTGATTTCTGATTTTTTATTTATTCTTATTTTCCCATTTCAAATGCACATCTTTTCATGATTTCTTATTTAAATCTCTTTATTTTTTGTTTCGGATTTAAATGCACGTTTTCCGTATTCTCTAAATTTTGATTTAAATTTTCTAATTTCTGATATGAAACCTTTGTTCTTGGTTCATTCCATGTTTTCTGATTTAATCCTATCATGTTTTAAATTTGAACACATCTCTTGCTGATTGAAATCTTTTAATGCTTTCTAATTTCTGATTTTAATCTGTCCATGATTTCTGATTTCTCATGTAAATTTCTCCATGTTGTATAATTTCTCATTTGAATCTTTCGTGATTGTGTTTTCTGATTGAAATAGTACAGGACGGTAGGGTACTGGTCTCTCTGGTGATGTCTTTTCCCCACGTTATGCAGCACATCCACAGCCGATACAGACTGATCCCTGCATGCCCCACAGAATGACCCCTGACGTCACTGATATCCTGGAATGTCTTAACTCCGGTTTGGATGAACGGACCCCTGTAAGAGCCGTTTGTGCTCCTGTTTGCCGAGATGGAACGCCGCAGATGTGAGTGGGGGACCTCCTGCTGCTATGAGATAATCAGCTTACGCCTGTCTCTCTGGCCCATGACACAGACAGCAGGGTGAAGTCCTGCACAAACGCTCCGGGACAAAGTCCTCCAGTTCTCATCGTACACTCTGCTAGCCTGTTGGTTCTGTTTATTTCTGGTTATCCGGTCATATTCCAGCCTCTAACTCGCTGTTGTGTTGCTCCTAATCCTGCATGCCATTGTTCCGCCGAGACACGTTTGGTGTCTGAAGCTTTGAGTGTAGTGTATGACACTGCTGAGAAACAGCATCAGAGGAAATGAATAGTCCTCCTGATAAACGAGGACGTTCTGCTGATTATGGAATTATCTGTTGCATGTTTATTAAACTCTAAACGAGCTGGCCATTACACCAGGAGGTTGCTAGGCTGTTGCTATGCCATGCATGGTGGCTGCCAAGGTGTCACTAGGCTGTTGCTATGGTACCTGTGATGGTTGCTTAGGAGTTGGTATGTTATTCCAGTAATATTCCAGGTGGTTGCTAAGAAGTTGCTATGTTTTTTCGAATAATCTTCCAGGTGGTTGCTCAGGAGTTGCTATGTTATTCCTATGATATTCCAGGTGGTTGCTAAGAAGTTGCTATGTTTTTTCGAATGATCTTCCAGGTGGTTGCTCAGGAGTTGCTATGTTATTCCTATGATATTCCAGGTGGTTGCTAAGAAGTTGCTATGTTTTTTCGAATGATCTTCCAGGTGGTTGCTCAGGAGTTGCTATGTTATTCCTATGATATTCCAGGTGGTTGCTAAGAAGTTGATATGTTATTCCAGTGATATTCCAGGTGGTTGCTAAGAAGTTGGCATGTTCTTCCTGTGCAATTCCAGGTGGTTGCTAAGAAGTTGCTAAGTTATTCCTATGATTTTCTAGGTGGTTACTAAGAAGTTGCTATGTTATTTCTATGATATTCCAGGTGGTTGCTAAGAAGTTGCTATGTTATTCCTGTGAAATTCTAGGTGGTTGCTAAGAAGTTGCTATGTTATTCCTATGATATTCTAGGTGGTTGCTAAGAAGTTGCTATGTTATTCCTATGATATTCCAGGTGGTTGCTAAGAAGTTGCTATGTTATTCCTATGATATTCCAGGTGGTTGCTAAGAAGTTGGCATGTTCTTCCTGTGAAATTCCAGGTGGTTGCTAAGAAGTTGCTATGTTATTCCTATGATATTCCAGGTGGTTGCTAAGAAGTTGCTATGTTATTCCTATGATATTCCAGGTGGTTGCTAAGACGTTGCTATGTTTTTTGAATGATCTTCCAGGTGGTCGCTTAGGAGTTGCTATGTTATTCCTATGATATTCCAGGTGGTTGCTCAGGAGTTGGTATGCTATTCCTATGATATTCCAGGTGGTTGCTCAGGAGTTGGTATGCTATTCCTATGATATTCCAGGTGATTACTCAGGGCTTGTGTTGAATGGGGAGAAATCAGTGGAATGTTTCAGGATGCTGAGCGCTCCTGCTTCTCCAACCCACATGCAGCACAGACAGTTCAGAATGTTTCAGTGAGCGATGAGTGAGCGTGATGACAGCATGCTTCTGTTCTCTCCAGCAACATCAGCACCTGCTAGAGTTTAAAGCTAGCCATCGATTAGCATTGCACACAGACAAAAGCAAGAACAGACTAGGTCCATCCTCTAAACACCACCGGCTAAACTGCCTGTGCCGTATCCGCCTCGGCTTTAGCAAACATTTCAATATGCTGCAGAGCCCCTGCCCCGCTCGCTATCTAGGTTTCGACTGGATCAAATCCTCTCAGCAGCATTTCTCTGATATAGTCTGTATATTCCGATCATTCCGTTTGAGCCGAACAAACCACCAACCTATTTAATTCTGTGATCCAGCCGGTCTCTACACCACCTACACACTGGCAGTACAGACCCACGGAAAGATGGACTCATAAGGTAGATGTCATCATACTTCTGCGCTATGAACAAGGCTATAATTAGAATATGGCTGTGTGGTTTATTCAGCACATGTATAGTTGATGGCATCTGCTCACCAGAAGTGATTTTTCAGATGCTGGAAATGCAACATTATTTAATTCACCGTTTTTGACCATTGACAGAAGCCCAGCTAACCAATCATTGGCCATCCATGGGGTTGGCCTTACGCCAACTGAGCTTAAAGGAACAGATCCTCTGGAAGCAGATTGAAGGCTGGACTACAAACACACTGGACTATGAACTGAATAACAGCCTGTTTGGAAGCACCCAGAGTTTCACTGTTGGCACTACTTTCACTTTTGTCCATTTGCCTGGAGGCAAGGAATCTTATTTGCACTTAAAGACGTCCAGTCTGTTTGTTCCCTGCTTCGTTTAGTGGAGCTGCATCACCCAAATCAGCCCAGCTTAAAATCAGCTGCCAATGGAAACACTCCTAATGTTGTAGCACCTGAAATGAGGTGGAGAAACTCCATGTTGGCCATTGGCTTTTCCGTGGAAAGTCCTGCCTAATGTAAAAACTGGGTTACAGAGATCCGGGCTGTGTCTAAAAGAGTTCATGAAGTTTCAGCTCTGAAATGAAAGTGAAGAATCTCTCCCTGTTCTCCTCTCGCTTTACCAAAGAAGAAAGCATCCTTCCCAAAGTTTACCCTCAAGTTCTATGAGGAGTAGCCTTAAGGACCCTCACATAGACATGTCTGTTTTTTGTGTCACGTGAAACGTGCATTCACATGACTGTCACTAATGCCACCCAAAGTTTCTCTCCAGTGGGTGGGCTCGAGGCCACTCTTGTTGCTGTGTGCCATGGTGGGGGCATGCTGTCAGATTGTAAACATGTGCAATCCTTCCACTGGACAAGTTTCTGGATGTAGCCACATCAGTGTCCAGACACTCCTCCATCAAAGAATTGCACAGTTGGGCCAGATTTGGTGGATGCCTTCCCTATGGCACTATTCCGATGAGAATTCCCTGTAGACTGGGATTTTAGCCACTGCTGGTAGACCTGTATGACCATACGCTTCCATACACCTGCAGATTCAGCTACTTCCTTCACACTATGACCTTCGGCCACGCCCGAAAGCAGCCACTCCTGTTAGCCAATCCTTAACATCTGCTCTGGAGCCATTGTCCACACATGGAACGAGGCAGGCCCTGTACCACCTCTTCCCAATCTATGGATTCCGTCACTCACACCCCACAGATGTTTATAACCCCATCATCCTCGTGCAGCACCATCTACAGGAGCCAAGTATAAACTATGTTGTTTAAAATGTGAATGGCTGGTGATGGGCAGATGCTGTTGGGAAGTTCAGAGAGCGAAGTGGACAGAGGCCGAGGGACAGTACACTAGATTGCCGCTACACTGCCTCATACTGTAGTTCATCTGCATACATCTGAGAACATTTCTACTCGTCTTGCTGCTTGTCACTCATTCGCAGCATCACTTGCGGTTACCACTCAAATTGCCAACTCCCATAGCAAATGACTGGACGTCTGTCACTTTGTCGCCCGCTGGTGTGAATGTACAGTTAGGGTGTGAAAATCATTCCGGGTGGTCTGGTGTGAAATGCTTCGTTGTAGAGCCAGAGTTGTTCGCAGTGCTGGTGAATGGAACCGGACGTCTGAAGAGGGTTATTAGATGGTTATGAGCACTTTGAGCCTAAAACATTGTATTATGATGTTTCTGATATATGCTTTAGGAGCTGATATGAGGAGAGGTATAGTCATATGCAAATGTATGGCACGTTTTATTGATTTTCTAAAGGAATATAAGCTTAGAGAACACATTTCTGCACATGTTAATAGATGACGTGTTTATTTACTGTATGTAATAGACTGGAATAAGACACAAAATGTCGTCACAAAACTGCACACTTTACATTTACACTCATCATCAAAAGATTAGCTGCGCAAATAGCTGCACCCAGAAGGAATCAGACCACAGGAATGAAACTTGGTGGGTAGGTTTGACATTGTGAGACGTGCTAATGATTCAAGTTTTATGCTCAGCTACTCATGTGACGTAAGCAGGGACGGGATTATTGCTGTACCTGACTGACCCAACAGCCATGACTGCAGACATTCAGCGAGCAGTGACGTCCTCCATGAGTCATCCTGTTAGGGCCAGCACCACTGGCAGACGGCTGCATGCCGGAGGACTACATGCACACATACCGTTACGATGACCGTCCTTAACACCACATCTACATCACCAAAGACTTCAATGGTGTCGTGCCATGGAGTGACTCAGACAGCAGCAGGTCATCTTCAGTGTCCCGCTTTTGTCTTGGTGGAGACGACCAACGAATCTGTGCGTGGAGGCAACGTGGTCAGCACCAAGACGTGATACGTTGCTGTAACGTGTCACATGTCCAGAAGCCCTGGAGTCACTCCACCTCCAAACCTACCTCACAATCTGCAGGAACTGTGTGAGGTTATTCAAGCTGCATGGGATGGATTATCACAGGACACCATTAGGAACCTCTACAACTCCATGCTGAGACATCTGGCATGTTGGGTTAGCAAACATGGCGGCCGATGCCATACTGAGAGACTCTACTTCTGTATGTGTAGCTTAATAAATATTGATCATATCAGTGTAAATTCATCACCATTGTTCCTGGTAACCTTTATCTTCCTTCCCAACAGCACTGCATCCCCACACCCCCCATTATTTGGGTACACGTAGAGGTCAGTGACGAAGTAGTGTGTTCCACACTGTGTAGGCTTTACCGGCCTAGTTGGACTCACATCGTGGGGGGCAGTGAGGGAGAGCATGTACAGTTCTGGACCATGCTACACCACCCACACGCTACATCCTTTTAGATCTGATAAGTCTTTCTCCATTTCTCTCCCTCCCTCCCTCTCTCTCTCTCACCTATGATATCACACCACAAGCTGTGCTGGCTCTACTACTGTCTGAGCTTCACTTAAGGAAATACTGTATGACATAACATTGTGCTGCTCTCTGCACACTGGCTGCGCTAGTAAAGGTTTTCAGAAAGGCATACGGCTAAAGATGACACCTTTCTTTAATATTTGAACCAAGAATGTTTTATTTCCATCTTTTACAGTTCCATAAGCAAGGGTTCGGACATCCTGCATGGTCAGTACTCAGTAACACCCCCTTGTAATAGCCCCTTTGGCAAGAATCACTGATCTGTGTAGGCATCTAAGAGTTCTTCAATTCCGGTTCGGAGAAAAGACGAGGGAGACTATTGAGATTCTTGCCTGCATGACTCTTTTGAGGTCTATCGATAGAGTTCAGATGATGTTCAGGTCAGGGGACTGTGAGAACCACAACAAAAACCATTAGCTTACACTTCTTTAGGTAGTGCCTTGTGGGTTTTGAGGTGTGTTTAGGATCATTATCCTTCAGCTTCAGCTGTTCTACAGATGGTGTGATGTTTGCTTCCAGAATGTGCTGGTATTTAATTTAACCCATTCTTCTCTCCACAAGTGAGATGTTCCCTGTGCCCACACAAGCCCACACCACAAGCCCAAAGCTGACTGATCCACAGTTAGTGGTTTTCCAATATGCATCAGCCTTGCTTGAATGTTCTTTTGCAAACGTCCGATGTTGAACTTTGTGTTTAGGAGGCAAAAGGTTTTTTTCCTGATGTTTTTTTTCCTGAAGATAAAGGTCATACGTGTGCACACATCGAATAGCCTTCGGTGCCAGTTTGCAGATTGTCCCTCCTTGGACCACTATCCCTAGGCACTCTCTACTCCTGACCAGAAGCTCCCCAGAAGCCTTGACTAAGACGTACCTAATGGTGTGACTTTAGCCACCCGTATGACCGTACGCTTCCATACGCCTGCAGATTCAGCTACTTCATTCACGCTATGGTCTTTGGGACGCCCAATGCAGTCACTCCTTTTAGCCAATCATTAACACCTGCTCTGGAGCCGTTTACCACACATGGAACAAGACATTCACTGCACTGTGCCACCTCTTCTCAATCTACAGATCCCGTCATTCACACAGTGCAGGGATTTATACCACCTTTATCCTCATGCAGCATACTCCACAACTAAGATTAACAGCTGTGATTGGCTTTGACATGTTGGTGTGGCGCAGCGGATAACATCACTGCCCCCTAAGAAAGTCCAGTCTCCATGTGGGAGACTGGGGTTTGATTCCTGGTCTGGGTGATTTGGCTGTGCTACACCAATAAGAGTCCTTGGGCAAGACTCCTAACACTACACTGGCCTACCTGTAATACAATTAACCTTGTAAGTCGCTCTGGATAAGAGCGTCAGCTAAATACCATAAACGTAAATGTACTGGACAAGGCCACATCAATGTTCACACAGAATTGTTCAGTTGGGCCAGATTTGGTGGATGCCTTCCCCGGGGTGGTACTGGTTGTTCCAGGTAGCCTCACAGATTTCCACGAGGATTCAAATCTGGGGATTTTGCAGGCTGATCCAGATGTGTGAATGCTCTCACTGTTGGAGCCCTGTGCATGTGAGAACTGTCATCTTGGAATACAGTGATAGGAAGGTTTGTCCAGCTGCACAGTGGTTCAGATTTACTGTCACCCCAAGCAAACACCCATATCCATGTAACTAAAACACCGCCAGAACATCACAGAGGCTTCAGAGTTGCTTCGTCACGTACTCTAAAGAAGCAAACCTTAGAGACCAACACGTCTTGGCTGATCTACCACGTTTGGGAGTAAGAAGGGAAACTCTGGCTTTAAATAAGATTAAGATCTGCTAAGTAAAGCCAGTTGCAGTGGAAGGACAGTACTCTGGAAACAGAACATAATGTCCTCAGCAGGCTGCTTAACACACACATACACACATATATCCATCCATCCACCCACCCCCTTCACAACCCCCCACCCACATCCCTCACAATCTCAGAGTCAGTGGGGAGATGAGCAGTGGCAGAACTCGTACTCTGCTGCATGCTGTGTGTTTCTTAAGTTGGAGAGCATTTCACCAACTCACCGTCCTTCGTTTACATCCAGTCAGATCAGACCAGTGTGTCCACTCGTTCTCCACCTCCCAGCTTCCGTCTGTTACAGAGAACAGAGATCTTTGCTCAGCTTGGGCAATATTAAAGCTGGTGTCATTTTGGGGAGAACTGCTACACCTCCTTTCAGACCTCCATAGCATTAAGGTGTTCAGTCCCAGTGGAAGGATGGACAGAAATGTTCTCTCTCTCTCTCTCTCTCTCTCTCTCTCTCTTTCTCTCTCTCTCTCTCCTTCTGTTGTCTCTTCTTTTCTTCTCCTTTGTCCATTTCTCCTCTTCTTTTCTCTTTTTTCTCTCTCTCCTGATCTCTGTCTCTATCTCTTCTTTTTCTCTTCTCTATTTCCTCCCTATATTCTCCTCCTATTTCTTTCTCTCACCTCCATGCCTCCCTTAATTTTTTCCCTTTTTTGTTTATTTTCCTTTCTCTCTCCATCTGTCCTTCTTCCTACCTCTTTCTCTCTCTTTTGCCTCAGTTTCTTCTTGCTTCCTCTTGCTATCTCTCTCTCCTGCTGTCTTTCTCTGCCACTTACTCTTTGTTTTTCCTCATTTTCTCCCTATACTATTTTTCTCTCTAAGCTCCCTCTTTCTCTTTATCCCCACATCATACAATCATTCACTAGTAGTCTTTCTATACTATTCTTTTTTATTCTTTTTTTGTTTCTCTCTCTCTCTCTCTCTCTCTCTCTCTTTCTCTCTCTTTCTCTCTCTGTTCTTCTGCTGTCTCTTCTTTCCTTCTTATTTTTCTATTCTTTTCTTTATCTCCCTTCTTTTTCTCTTTCTATTTCTTTCTCCAACCCCATCTTTTCCCTTTTTTGTTTATTTCCCTTTCTCTCTCTATCTGTGTTTCTTCCTACCTCTTTCTCTCTATTTTTTGCCTTTCTCTGTCACTTTCTCTTTCTTTTTCCACATTTTCTCCCTATACTTTTTTGTCTTTCTTTCTAACCTCTCTCTTTCTCTTTAACTCCATTAAACTCTCATTCACTGACTATTCTTTCTATTCTGTTCTTTCTGTTCCTCTTTTTGCTCTCTCTCTTTCCTTCTTTCTCTCTCTCTCTCTCTCCCCCTCTTTCTCTCTCTCTTTCCTTCTTTCTCTCTCTCTCTCTCTCTTTCTGTCTCTCCTTTCTCCTGTTTTATTTCCCTCTACCTTTCTCTCCTCCATTTGTTCTCTTTTTCCCTTATTCTCATTTTTTCCTCACTGTTCCTTCTGGCACCTTCTCTCTCTCTCTGTCTCTCTCTCTCTCTGGTGTGCACATCTGCCGATCGTAGCAGAGCCCTGAGGGCCACATCTGGTTGTTCTGTCAGAGTGAAAAGTCTAAAAGCCGAGACGGTTCAGAGTATGAGAATATCTCTCAGTAAACAAATATACATCCATCAATCGCACAGCAACCGCGCCGACACCACATACAGCACATATCTGCGCGTGTAATGCTGTGAAGCATCCGTCCTGTCGGTGCTGGTGATCAGACACGGCGTATGAGGAGAGCCACATAGTGACGCTCGTCTTTAAATGGCTGTTCATGCTGGAGTTATCTCCAGCGTTTGGCCTCGTCTGCCTCGGCCTGATTTAACAGCTCCTTAATGAAATCTCGCGAAGGCAGCCTCTCTTGAAGAAACATTAATATTGAATGTCTCGAATCTCGTAAGCGATGAGCTTAAAACGCAATAAGCTTCGCTAGTCCAAGCCCGAGGCGAAGCTTTACAAAAGTACCTCGGCTTCTTGAAGTACTTCCTCATATTATTCACTTCCTACAAGTGGCCTGGATTCTCCTCCGACAAGCCAGCCTGAGTGATCCCGAGTGAAGGAATCATGGATTTATCCAGAAGATCAGTCTTTATTTATTTCATTTCCAATGAAATGGCCACTGATTACAAGCTGTAACTGCTGGTGTTGTTGTGACACCCTTATGGAACTTTACAACATTTATTTTTCCATCCATAGCTGCATTAATATTTGTTCTTGTGATGATCTTGTGTTGATGACGGGAGAGTTGTCTCCAGCACATCCAAAAAAAACTTTCAATGGGGCTTTTTAAGGTCAGGACTCTGTCCTGGCCCGTTCATGTGATTCCCCATGCTGCCTGAACCATTCTTTTACAGTCTGAGCCCAGTGAATCTGAGTAATGTCGTGCCTGGAACATCAGGGAAGAAAAATCCATTGATGGGATAGCCTGGTCAGTCAGTACATTCAGATGGTCAGCTGACTTCATTGTATTGCCACATAACATTGCTGAGCCATGACCTGACCAGCTGAAGTCTCCCCTCCTCCCCAGATCATAACACTGCCTCTAGGGGCTTGTAAAGTGGGGACTATACATGATGACATTCCCTTCTTATCCTGATGGTCCCATCACTCTGGAATAGGGTCAGTCAGAGTTCATCAGATTACATGACCTTACCCCATCACTCCAGAGTCCAATCTCTATGCTCTTTTACTTTTCCAACCAGTTTTCAGTTTTCTCATGTCCACACAGCTGTTTAGTCCCAATCCTATGACTTCCAGTAGTGTGGAAATGCAACAGTAGCTTCCAGAACTGGCGTTCCAAAACTGACGAAAGGTTACAGAGAGAATGGGACTCCTAACATCCACCTGGAAGACCTGGCAGATCCTCCAACACTGTCCCCACCAGATAAACAGCACGTTCATCTCTGAGAAAGGGGATAACATCAAGCTCCACCTTTACTTCAGATCTGAGAACATCCATAGGTGTTTCTGTCCATCCTTCTTCCACTGTGAGAGGACACCTTAACACTATGGAGGTATGAAAGGAGGTGTAGCACCGAGAAAAAAAAGATGAACACACACAAATCTGCACAAGAAGACTAAATCTGGGATTTAGAGAAAAAAAGATATATACAGAGAAAAGCAGAGGAACACAGAAGAGAGCAAGAAAAGCAGAGATAGTTAAAGAGAAAGAGAAAATGGTAAAGAGAGACAGAAAAAAGAGAACAAGAAAGGAGAAATGGACACGTAAAGAGAAAGGGGAGAGAGAGAGAGATGGGGGAGAAAAGAGAACAAGAAAGACATAGAGAAGTAAAGGAAAAGAGAAAAGCCAGAGGGAGGAAGAAAAAGGCAGAGAGGAAGAGAAAGGAAGACAGGGAGACAGAAAACAGAAAGTGTGGTAAAGAGAAAATGGTAAAAAAAGAGAGAGAGAGAGAGAGAGAGAGAGAGAGAGAGAGAGAGAGAGAGAGAGAGAAAGAAAAATAGAGGCAGAGAAAGGAGAAATGGACATGTAAAGAAAAAGAAGGATAGAAAGGGAGAGAAAGGGGGAGAGAGAGAGAGAAAGAGAGAGAGAATGGGGGGAGGAGAGAGAAAGGGAGAGACAGAGATGGGGGAGAAAAGAGAACAAGAAAGACATAAAGAAGTAAAGGAAAAGAGAAAAGCCAGAGGGAGAAAAAGAGATGAGAGAAAGAAAAAGGCAGAGAGGAAGACAGGGAGACAGAAAACAGAGAGCGTGGTAAAGAGAAAATGGTAAAAAAGAGAAAGAAAAAGAAAGAAAAATAGAGGCAGAGAAAGGAGAAATGGACATGTAAAGAAAAAGAAGGACAGAAAGGGAGAGAAAGGGGGAGAGAGAGAGAGAAAGAGAGAGAGAAAGGGGGAGAGAGAGAGAGAGAGAGAGAGAGAGAGAGAGAAAGAGAGAGAGAAAGGGGGAGAGAGAGAGAGAAAAGAGAGCACGAGAGAAGAGCAGAGAGAGAGGGAGGGAGAAAGAGAGGGAGAAAGGGGGAGAGAGCGAGAGAGAGAAAGAAAGAGAGAAAGGGTGAGAGAGAGAGAAAGAGAGGGAGAAAGGGGGAGAGAGAGAGAGAATAGAGAGCACGAGAGAGGGTCAGAGAGAGAGGGACAGAGAGCGAAAGGGAGGGAGGGAGAGAGAGGGGATAAAGGAGAGGAAGGGGAAAGTTTCCCGCGGAGAGCTGGAGGAGAGCTGCTGTTTGCTGCTGCTGCATGATAAAACACACACCTCAGAGGGATAAGCCCTGCTTAATCTCCTCACCTGCCATTTTTCAATTACAAGAGAGGGGGAGCCAGGGAGGTGGGGAGGAGAGTGGGGCGGACGGGGGAGCAGGGGGATTACAAGGATATTTGGACTCTTAGATGGGAGACGAAAACAAATTGAGGCTCCCTGAACGGAGGGACTCAAAAGGCCAGAGTGACAGACAGTTACATTTCAGAGCCCCCAACGGATCTGCGCTCTGAGCGCTAAACAGACTAGTCAAGTAGCACACGGCCGCTGTCAGGTCAACACTAACAACACGGAGCATGTGATGAGTAACGCCCAGACTGACCCGGGATATGTCCAGGGATATCTGGAAAACTTCACGTTACCCTCCTCACTTTCATAAAGTCTTTATTCACATCAGCACCATACCGGTCCAGCAGGGGGGAGATAACAGCTCAACACCTTCACCTCAAGGAGGACACGATGAGAGAGCTTCCCACACAGTCATGGGCGGTGTGTTACAGGCACAGCTTTCCCAGAAATTCCCAAAATTCCTGCCAGAAAATAAAAGACTTAACACATGGTGGAATACCTACAACTGGCTGTGGGGCTGCCGTAGCACGATAAACAACAGCACTGCAGTCCCGGGTGGTTGCTAAGGCTTTGCTAGGCTATTGTTGTAGCATCCCAGGTGGTTGCTAACGTCAGTAAGCCATTGCTATGGTGGTCCAGGGGGCTACTAAAGTGTTGCTAGGTCATTGCTAGGGTATCTCAAGTGGCTGCTAAGGGCAGTAGGCCATTGCTGGGATGTCCCAGGTGGCTGTTAAGGTGTTGCTAAGCTGTTGCTATGGCATCCTAGGTGATTGTTAAGGTGTTGCTATACCATTGCTATGGCATCCAAGGTGGTTGCTAGATTCTGATGCCTCCGCGGTTTAATGAACAAGTTAATTCCCAAATTTAATTTTCTGAAAGTGAGCATAGTCTTAAAATTAAATGATGGTAGCATTTTTAGTAAAGCTGGTTAACATGAAAACAGCGAAAACCATGTTAATGAAAAATCTTCATCTTCTTAAGCGTTTTAAAAATCGCAAGACAAAAAAATCCAAAGGGGAAAAAAAACCAGAAATAACCAGAAATATGCGGAAGCGTGTGGAAGAGATCCTAACATTCCATGCACTCAAGTTACTTTAGCTTTTAGAGATATTATACACACATATCACACCACTACGGTTTTCATAGAGTAGTGATTTCACAAAGCCAGCGTTCAGAGTGGCAGTCAACCAGTCAAGGACAGTGCCGGAAATACAACCACGGGAAAATAACAGCGCACAAGTAAAGAACAGAAATACTTCATTAGAGCGAGAGAGCGAGAACACTACTCGAGCTGAGGCCGCGGCCAGCTGTGTAAAGCTGTTTTCACAGGGAGCGCTCTTTAAACAAGCCAAACTCAGCTGTGTTAAAGTGAACCTGAACAAGAGCTGATCTCAGTTAATGACCTTTTTGTGTTAATGGCATAGGTGTGAGTCGGGAGAATGGCCACTAGGGGGCCTGCGGAAAAGAAGCTAACCCTCTGATATCACGATCACACCAGCATGGTCAAATACACAGCGTAAAACCAGTGCCACATAAGGGATTGTCATTAACCTCCGCCTGGGGCTTGAAATGCTTTACTAGTTCCTCCTTGTTGTTGACTGACCAAGTAAAAACAGAGACAACAGGATATTACACTCATCAAAAGAGTAGCTGCACAAATAGTTTGAAAACTTGGAACTTGGTGGGTAGGTACGACAAGACATTGGCTGTTTTCGAAATGGCATACTACATCCTACCATCCTACCATCCCGGGGAACAAAACACAGCCCACTCCGAATATAAATATGGGTGTAGTGGCTGTAGTGGGGTACGTTTTCATCAGAATGAGCCTCAGAAGGTTAAATATACAGGTCTGAAGATTAATAAAAGATGAACTCACTTTAGAGGCTCAGTTTAAGAGTGAAGTAGCTGAGGGGGGCTAACAGCTAGGCTAACCGTATTTCAGGTGAACTGAGCAGCGTTAGCAGCAGCTAGCTCTAAACAGTGGATACAGTAATAACAGCTCTGAGGTAAATGTGGGTGTAGTGGAGTATGTTTTCATCAGAATGAGCCTCAGAAAGTTAAAATATACAGGTCTGAAGATTAATAAAAGATGAACTCACTTTAGAGGCTCAGTTTTAAAGTGAAATAGACGAGGGGAGCTAATGGCTAGGCTAAACGTATTTCACTTGTACTGAGCAGCGTTAGCAGCAGCTAGCTCTAAACAGGGGATACAGTAATTACAGCTCTGAGGTAAATGTGGATGTAGTGACTGTAATGGAGCATGTTTTCATCAGAATGAGCTTTAGAAAGTTAAAATATACCGGTCTGAAGGGTGAACTCGGTCATGATCAGTTTTAGAGGGTATCGCCGAGGGGAGCTACACTGGCTAGGCTCAGATATTGATTACTGTACTGTGTACTACACGTTAGCAGAGCTCTAACAGTACTACAGTAGTAACAGCTCTGAGGTAAATGTGAGGTAACTGGTCATGTGACTATATTAGTATACTACACTGTAGGTCAGAACTAGTTACTGTACTGTGTACTACACACAGAGGGAGTATACAGTATGCGGTACATACTAGCATAGTATGCAGTATAGTAGTGTGCCATTTCGAATACAGCCATGCACTGCACTGTAGCACCTATGAATCGCGTCACTCACTCCCGCAGGTATTACCAGCCCCATCATCCTCGTGCAGTGCTGAAGTTCCAACCACCTTAAACTCTCAAGGTGATTCATTATTTGCCCGGTGAGCTTATTAAGCTGTTGAAGCTGCTGCTAAATATATTTTCTGAATTAATAAGCAGCTTGTACTCAGTCTCTGACCCGTGCACGGTGCTATATTTGTGCCTATGTCTCGTCATTTAACGTGTTTGAGGGGCCTAAGCTAGCTTTGGGTGTGCCGTCATAATGGCACTGCTGTGCAGGGGGACGTGCCAAGGCAGGAACAGCTAGAGAGAGATGACAGCTCCTCCAGAAGCTCTCAGCAGGATCTGGCAGAGTTAAGGAGCATGAAGACAGAACGCACACACACTTCCAGACTCTGCTACGGAGGTAGTGGGAGGCATCTGGGATATCAGCTGCATAAGTATACACATTCTCTACGAGAGGCACTAAATAAAAGACTCACTAACGGGAGGAAAGGCTTAGGTAGGAGTGTAATCTGCAGTGAACGAAACTACAGCGCCTTATCTAATGCAGCAGCTTCGCAAGTAACCAGCCTTACAGAATGTAGTACATTGATGTAATACATGTCGTGCAAATACAGTATGCTAAATCAGTTTGAGTAGCCTCCTGAGACCCCGGCGTCCTCATATGAGGACATTTCTGCTTCTCTGCATCACGATACTTTTTAAAACAGTGACCCTTTGACCTCATATGAGGACACTGTTTTTTGCCAAAACATCTTCCTGTACAAAGACATCGTTTAGTTTTTATACTGAGGTCCTACTAATCACAAATAGCTAGGAGAAATTAAAATTGCACACCAAGCAAGTCCGGGTCTCAAGAGGTTATAGGAGTGGTTCGATAAATCGATGCTGCCCAATATTGGGCTTTAAATAGTATCAATACATGTTGATATTTGTGAAATTTTAAGCCTAGGTAGACTAATAGTTTTTAATTTCCTAATAAACCACAAATTAATCATTATGTACTTTGCTGATGGATATTAATAAGTGGTATTCTCTTGGTATATTTACTCATCGTCAGTAGAATATTGCACACATAGCTACACCCAGAAAGAACCAAAGGACAGGAATAAAACCAATGATTGAACTCGGTTGCGCAAATGACGTAAGCAAAGATGAGCCTTATCACTGTACCTTGTACCCAACACACTCCCAGTTTACAGTTGAATGTCATCAGTCCCTCCTTATGAGTCATCCCGGGTACAGTACCATGGCACACAGACCATTAAGATGACTGTCCTTAACACTACGTCAACATTACCAAAGACGGCAATGGTGTTGTACCAGACTGTCATGGAGTGAATGGTGGTTGGTGTAGCTCAGCGGATAACACCGCTACCCGCCAAGTAGCCACCACCACACGTGGGAGACTGGGGTTTGTATCCCGGGCTGGGTGACGATGCTGTGCTAGTCCTTGGGCAAGACTCCTAACACCACATTGGCCTACCTGTAATGTGATTAACCTTGTAAGTCGCTCTGGATAAGAGCGTCAGCTAAATACTGTAAATGAATGGCAGCGTGTCATCTTCAGTGACGAGTCCCACTTTTGTCTTAGTGGAGAAGACCAATGAATCCGTATGTTGAGGCACTGTGGTGTCACTACACCTCCACCCCTACCACTATTCTGTGAGAGAATATTTAAGATGCATGAATGGATTAGCACCGGACACCACTGAGAACCTCTACAACTCCATGCTATAGAGGAAGTCCAGCTACGGTGTGCCGTATGCTTCTATGGTAGAATGTGCGACTGTAGCCCGGTCATTCAGACACAGCTTTTAAAACAAAACCTTCAGCAGCTTCAGAAGCCTCTACGGGACAGAGATGGCAGGAGGCCTGGTAATGAAGGTGATAAATACATTCTAATGAAGATACACCATAGTGCACTGCTTTCCTAACCACTGGATGGTTTGTTCCATTGTCCCAGTAACAGTAAAGCACGATGTGCCCCACAATGCTAGCGATGTGTCAGCCTCATCTTGCTATGCAACGCAGCATGCACGTTTTTTGTATCGCTGTATTCGATCTGACGGTTATTAACTTCTGACACATTCCCAAAGCAGAGTGCTGAGCATGAGAGTTCCTCCCTGCTCTTAATAAATATAGCTTCTACAAATTAGCATCTCATGCCCGCCAATAGACGGTAAAGAAAGTGCCGCAAGGCTGCTTCGGTGCAAGTGAACCTCTCCATCCGCGTGCGAGCCAGAGAGTGAGTGTGCGAGTGTGTGTGAGTGAGAGGGCAGGGAGCACGCAGCTGGAGGCCTTCCAAACGCACGGCTGAATATTAAAGCACTCTCAGGCTGAGTTATATTCAAAAAAGCATGTACTTGATTTATCGCCAGCAAAGGCTCACCGTATCTCACCCCTTGTCCCTCACTGCTCCTCCCTCTCTCTCTCTCACACTCTCTCTCTCTCTGCCTGCCTTAGTTACAGAGGGATTTCCCCTTACTCTACCATCATACTCTACAGCCCATCAGTCTAGCTGTCACAATTGATGGATTCAACTCGATTACCAGTATGAGAGTATGTAGAAGAGTATGGCCATGTCCCAATTACCTACTCAATACTAATGCTACCGAGTTTTAAGTATGTAGTGTATAGTGCAGTTACGAATGTTAAAGTTTAGTATACTTAAAAACCCACAGTGCACTTTTAAAACCAGTCCATTTCTGAGTATGGTAATTATGGACACTACTGTCCCACAATGCAATGAGAAATGGAAAGGGAGGAGTTTCACGCGGTGATGCAACGGCAGGTCCAGTGGTGGCAGAACCAGTCCAGCTTGGTTTGATGCAGGCTTCATACCGATCACTTCCTGTTACTATGAAATGATGTAGTATGGTAATATTGTGAGTGCTAGACTGCTGAACTCATACTATTAAGATTAGTACATGGGTACATATACGTCAGGTGTTTAAGCCATGTCGATTGCTAACAGGTGTATTAAGTCAAGTACATAGCCAGCCTGTGATAATCCATCCATGCAGTTTAAACATTCTCACACAGAATAGTGGTAAGGGTGGAGGTGTAGTGACACCATGGTGCTGACCACGGTGCCTCCACATACGGATTCATTGGTCTTCTCCACTAAGACCATTCACCATTCACTCCATGACACTCTGGTACAACACCAGGTCATCTAGAAGAGCTCAGTTCATGAAGTATCTGCTCTGCTAAATCTGCCCTAGACCACTGTAAGTGCTATTGTTGTGAAATGAAAGCGTCTATGAGCAAGCATCTAACCTAATCATACATTGTATCACTTACTATAGAGTTCTGAACTACCTCCAGAAGCAGGGTAAGCAAAAGAACTGGCCATTGGGAGCTTCATGGAATGGTCTTCCATGTACAAGCACCTGCAAATAAGGCCTCTGGGCTCTTCTGTGAATGGTGATGTTAATGCTACAGCACTAACACTAAAGGCATTTTACACATTGGACACCTCCACCTTGGTGGCAGCAGTTTAGGGAAGATCTCTTCCTGTTGTATGGGTCTACCAGCAATGGCTAAAATCCCAGTCTACAGGGAATTCTTCTCGGAATCGTGCCAGGGAAGGCATCCACCAAATCTGGCTCAATTGTGCAACTCTTTGATGCAAGAGCACTGAACATTGATGTGGCCTACATCCAGAAACCTCTGAAGTCCATGCCAAATCCAGTCCCAGCTGCTACTCAAGCTTGGGGAGGCATAACACAATGATAGTAAAAGCTACAGAGAAAACCTGACTCCTATAACAACTCTGCAAGGCCTGGAACACCACCAGAACTGTCCTCTTCAGATAAACAGCACTGAGGAGAACATCAGGCTCCACTCTTGCTTCAGATCTGAGAACATCCATCGGTGTTTCTGTCCTGCCTTCAGCTTTCCTGTTCCAAACCATCCTACAATCAGCAGAGGCTGGCTGATTCAGCCGCGAAACAAAGACCTTTCCGTGTGAAAAAAGAAGTTCTACAGTTCTACAGTTCTACAGTCGAGAAGGGACACATGTATTCCGGGAAGGCCTTTCTAAAGCGTTTGTAAGGCCTTCCTGGCCTTCATTTCTCCACAATTGCTCTAAGGCTCAAATAAAATGTGAATGCAGTTCGGTTGCTATGTGCTAGCTAGACTTATCCACACCAGACTAGCCGACAGTGTAAAGTGGCCACTTTATACTCTCATGAGATAAAAGCATTCAGCTCAGCACCAAACCTGATCAATGACAAACATGGTGCTGTTTAAACGAGCAATCTAGATGCGTATGTGAGTTAACAGACGAAGGCCTGAAAGCCCTTTCATGGTGCTCCCGCTAGCGTTAGCCCGAAACGCAGTACGAATGAGCTGCAGCTGTTATGCCAGGACCTGCTTGCTAGTGTCCAGAGTATTTGAGTACTATAGGTAGCCCCTTCTAGAGGGTCTCTAGAGCTCCTGTGAGTCACTGTGTAGGTGAATAAAGGCCAAGCAAAACAGACCAGAGCGACCACACAAGAAGATATGTGGACCTTTAGATACACAGTGTCTCCAAAGGCTCCAAGGCTACGATTAGAAGATTGGCTGAGCTGATGGGCTGGATCTGTATAGGTTTCACATTTCCCAAGTTATAACTTTACTTTTTTAATTAGACACAAATAGCTGCACCCAGAAGGAACCAACCAACAGGAATGAAGCTCGGTGGGGAGGTTTGACATTCCTAATGATTCCAGTTTCATGCTCAGCCACACATGTGACGTAATCACGGACAGGTCTTATCTTATCACTGTACCTGATTGAACAAGCAACAAGCAGACAGCAGTGCGAGCAGTGGTGTCCTCCATGAGTCATCCTGTTAGTGCAGCACCATTGGTAGACGGATGCACCTAGCAGGACTGCATACAATACTGTTACAATGACCGTCCTTAACACCACATCAACGTCACCATAGACTGCAATGGTGTCGTGCCAGACTGTCATGGAGGGACTGGCAGTGGGTCAATTTCAGTGATGAGTCCCGCTTTTGTCTTGGTGTGTGGAGGCACCGGGGTCAGCACCAAGATGAATGGTTTGTTGTCATGTATTACACGTTTAGAAGGCCTGGTATCACTCCACCTCCACCCCTACCGCACCCTCTGCAGGAACTGTGTGAGAATACTCAAGCTGCATGGGATGGATTATCACAGGACACCATTGGGAACCTCTACAGCTCCAAGCCAAGACGTCTGGGATGTTGGGTTAGCAAACATGGCTGCCCCAAGGCCAGACTGAGAGAACCTACTTCTGTATGTGTAGTTCAATGAATATTCTCCATATCAGTCTAAATGTATCATCATGTATCTTTCCTGGTAACCTTTATCTTCCTTCCCAACAGCCCTGCAACCCCACACCTCCTTCTGTTCTTATAATACTCAGTAAGAGTTCAGAGTTCAGGTGAGCCTTCAGCGTTGCTGAAACCCCTGATTCTTTATCTCTGAGTTATGAGATGGCGTTATAAGCTGATGTCTGCTGTTGTGTAGTCTTTAAAATGAGACCCCGAGTGATCAGACTGCCCTTGGATGTAGGTGATGTGTCCTGAGGGAGCTGCTCCCGTGTCCTCTGTGTTTAGGTAAACGCTGAACCCTCTTTATTACCGCACGTCAGTGGCAGCCATGACAGCCGAACGTCTCGCCTCAGGGTGCAGAACCAGGCACACACACGCTCGGGATTTCACACACTTATAATTTAATTCCCCAGCTCGACTCAATCAGCCGAGGTGCTTTACTGACCGCACCAGCTCAGACCCACCCACAGCATGGAGACCTAAACGCCATCTCAAACAATTGTTGCTATTTCACTTATTTCACATATTAATATTAATTATTACTTTAATATTTATTATTAGCTCTACAGTCTCTGTGTCAGTGCTGGATTTTATGCTTTGGCAACATTGTACTAATACAGTCATGCCAATAAAGCTTCAGTGAATTGAATTAAAATGAACTGAGAGAAAGAAAAAGAAAAAGAGTGGGAGAGAGAAAGAGAGAGAAGTATAGAGAGAGAGAAAGAAAGTACGAGGGAGGTAGAAAGTAGGAGAGGGAAAAAAGAGAGAGGGAGAAAGAGAGACAGATAGAGAGGTAGGGAGAGAGACAGAAAGTAAGTAAGAGAAGGAGAGATAAGGAGAGAGAGAGAGAGAGACAGAGAGAAAGACAGAAAGAAAGTAGGAGAGAGAGACAGAAAGAAAGAAAGATAGCAGGAGAGAGAGAGAGAGAAAGAAGCAAAGAGAGACAGAAAGTAGGAGAGGGAATGAAAAAGAGAGGGAGAAAGCAAGACAGAGAGAGAGGTAGAGAGAGAGAGACAGAAAGTAAGAGAGCGAGAAAGAGAGATAAGGAGAGAGACAGAAAGAAAGAAAGAAAGTAGAAGAGAGAGAGAGAGAAAGAAAGAAAGAAAGAAAGAAAAAGAAAGAAAGTAGAAGAGAGAGAGAAAGAAAGAAAGAAAGAAAAAGAAAGAAAGAAAGAAAGAAAGTAGAAGAGAGAAAGAAAGAAAGAAAGAAAGAAAGAAAGAAAGAAAGTAGAAGAGAGAGAGAAAGAAAGAAAGTGGGAGAGAGAAAGAAAGTAGAAGAGAGAGAGAAAGAAAGAAAGAAAGAAAGAAAGAAAGAAAGAAAGAATGAAAGTAGAAGAGAGAGAGAGAAAGAAAGAAAGACAGAAAGAAAGAAATTAGAAGAGAGAGAGAAAGAAAGAAAGAAAGAAAGAAAGAAAGTAGAAGAGAGAGAGAAAGAAAGAAAGGAAGGAGGTAGGAGAGAGAGTAAAAGCTAGACTCTAATGAAAGACAGGCTGCTGTATAAAGTGATCTAAAGGAGAGAGAGAGAGAGGGAGAGAGAGAGAGAGAAAGATGAAGAGAGAGAGAGAGAGAGAGAGAGAGAGAAAGAGTAAGAGAGAGAGAGAGAGAGAGAGTAAAGACTCACTCTGGAGTGAAGCTGGAATGCAGATGATGCAGAGAGCGGGACTCTAAGCATGTTCCACTCTGTGATAATGACCCGAGAGCATCCTGTGATCCACAGAGATCCACGTCTCTGCTCTGGAGATGAATTATACATCACAATCATATGGTTTCAACTCCATCTACCAGAAGCCCCCCAAAACATCCCCCCGCCTGCTGACCAGAAGGGAAACAGGCTGATCATCAAGCTGAGGGTTCATTTCTAAAGCATAATGAACTAGCCCAGCCCTGGCACAGGGCCTCCGACAAAGCACCTCTGTAAAACGCTAAACATCAACATATCAGCGTCCAGCTTCACATAAACCATCAGCAGTGTGAAAACATCCCCAGCACCAGCTCAGCCCTAACACACTATCAGAGATCCATCAGCATCACCCTGCAGATGGCTCTCCGCCTTCCTCCCGGTTTCAGGTTCAGGCCTAGGCCGGGATCACCACTGAGGCGGATTTAACACAGAAGCCACTTTGACTGCATGCGGTCAGGAGAGCGGTATCAGCCGTCATGCTGTGTCTGTGCACATGATGCTATCGCCCACAAGTCATGGCTCCCAAACTTGTGTCCGGCAGCATGGCTGTGGAAAATGTCATGCGCGTGTTCCCGTCACGCAGTGGGCCGTCATATGGGCTGACAGAGGCTGAGGCCCGGCGCCCCAGCTTTAAAAATAGCCCTGTGTGTACATGCGCCCGTTTATCGCTGCTCAGTCCGTTCTATACATGCTGATTGACATGCAGCCCTGGCAACAGCCCAGGAAGAGAAAGTATAATGGACAAATACTGTCAGAATTTCATAATTCATAATTCAGTTTCTCAGCCTGAGTCGTTTGGTGTGCGTTGGTTCCCTTTATGCAAACTTACTGACTCTTTACAGTGGTGGTGATGGGAACCGGGGGTCACCAAGCCAACAACATAGATCTAAACCCAGCGGTGAACCTACACGGGTCTGGGTCCAGCAGTTTCCGAGATATCAGCTCCAGCTCCAGATTGTTCGGTATGATGGCGTGAGGCCTGCTGGTATACAGCTTTCTGATTGGATGAACAGATTCCGTGTAGAAAGGAATTTTTTCCCATAGAGAATGAATAGGATTGATAAATGTGTGCCCATCTACCCTACTTCTGCTCAACGGAGAGACATCATTTCATTCATGCATTCGTTCATTTCTCTTTCTTTTCGCATCCCTTCTTCCTCCCATTAAGTCCCATTCATTTTTGGACGCACCTAAGGCCGGCTGTTTCAATCCGCCCAAGAGCCGCCAAACTTCACATACACACTAAGGGCAGGCCCTCAAACACTAATCCACGGCCATACTGACACACACTCCTCTATCTGTCGTTTGTTCATCCCTTGTTCCTCCCATAGAGTCTCATTCATTTTTGAACCCAACCAAACCCTAATGTTTCTGTCGCCCCTAGAGCCGCCAAACTTTACATACACACTAAGGGCAGGCCCTCAAACACTAATCCACAGCCATACTGACACACACTCCTCTATCTGTCGTTTGTTCATCCCTTGTTCCTCCCATTAAGTCCCATTCATTTTTGGACGCACCTAAGGCCAGCTGTTTCCTTCGCCCCTAAATCCGCCAAACTTCACATACACACTAAGGGCAGGCCCTCAAACACTAACCCACAGCCATACTGACACACACTCCTCTATCTGATGTTTGTTCATCCCTTGTTCCTCCCATAGAGTCTCATTCATTTTTGAAGCCAACCAAACCCTAATGTTTCCTTCGCCCCTAGAGCCGCCAAACTTCACATACACACTAAGGGCAGGCCCTCAAACACTAATCCACAGCCATATTGACACACACTCCTCTATCTGTCATTTGTTCATCCCTTGTTCCTCCCATTAAGTCCCATTCATTTTTGGACGCACCTAAGGCCGGCTGTTTCCTTTCGCCCAAGAGCCGCCAAACTTCACATACACACTAAGGGCAGGCCCTCAAACACTAATCCACAGCCATACTGACACACACTCCTCTATCTGTCGTTTGTTCATCCCTTGTTCCTCCCATTAAGTCCCATTCATTTTTGGACGCACCTAAGGCCGGCTGTTTCCTTTCGCCCTAGAGCCGCCAAACTTCACATACACACTAAGGGCAGGCCCTCAAACACTAACCCACAGCCATACTGACACACACTCCTCTATCTGTTGTTTGTTCATCCCTTGTTCCTCCCATAGAGTCTCTTTCATTTTTGAACCCAACCAAACCCTAATGTTTCCTTCGCCCCTAGAGCCGCCAAACTTCACATACACACTAAGGGCAGGCCAACACTAATCCAAACCCATACTCTCATGCACTCGTTTACTTATCCCTCGTCCCTCACTTAGCACACTGCGCAACCATCCCGCGTTTCCTTCAGGAAATGCACTTTTCGCGTTATATATATAAAACTGAAGAGGGAAATATTCGGAAAATTGATTTTTTCTTTTATAACCTGAACAATGTATCCCTCCATCTTATACATAATATAATATAATATAATATAATATAATATAATATAATATAATATAATATAATATAATATAATATAATATAATATAATATAATATGAGATATATCCAGTTTTACATGGACTGGACGAGTTTCTGGGTCAGATTTGGTGGATGCCTGCCCTGGTACATTTCCAAGAAGAATTCCCTGTAGACTGGGATTTTAGCCACTGCTGGTAGACCCGTATGACTGTACGCTTCCATAGACCAGCAGATTCAGCTACTTCCTTCACGCTATGGTCTTTGGCCACGCCCACATGCAGTCACTCCTTTTAGCCAATCATTAACATCTGCTCTGGAGCCATTTTCCACACATGGAACTAGACATTGCCCGCACTGTAGCACCTCTTCTCAATCTATGGATCCCGTCACTCACACACCGCAGGTATCTATAGCCCCATCATCCTCATGCATCATGCAGCACAATCTGCGGGAGCCTGAATTTACCACCACCTTAAACACGCTAGGAGGCTCATTTACTGTGGTGAGCTTAACGAGGCCTTGTGCTGACTCGGCTGAATCTTGAACATTTATTAGACGGAGGTGTGCATGGCGTGGGCTTCCAGGGCTAGAGCAGTCATTAGCTTTAGAACATGAGAAGTGTTCTTCAGGAGCTGCCCTGATACCAGAGATTCCTCTGTGAGTAAAATGGGGGGAGTAACTGTTCAATAATGGAGGAGTCCGGAGGCCACAGCAAGTCCAGGGCAGAAGGGAAGAGAGAGGAGGAAGCGGAAGAAGTGGGTTTTGATGTGAAGAAAGCAAAGGAAAACAACAAGACATTCCGGAACGAAAACAGCTAAAAACCATCCAAAAGTTCGAACAGTTAGCCGAGGCTGAAAAGCCGGCCTTCTGATAAGGACAAGGCAGGAGACAAGAACGATGAAACTCGTTTGTGAATAATTGAATAGTGGGGATGTAGGTCAGATGTTTCCATAGTAAACGACTGTCCAAATGATTCAAATACGCTTCTTATTCTTATTTAAATTCCTACAGATATTCACCAGAACCAGACACCCAGCTCTAAAAGCTCCCTCACAGACAGACAGTAACTCAGTAAGTATAATGCGTTAGTGTGCTGTAAGTAGTGTGTTGGTGTACAGTAACTCAGTAAGTGTAATGTGTTAGTGTGCTGTAAGTAGTGTGTTGGTGTACAGTAACTCAGTAAGTGTAATGTGTTAGTGTGCTGTAAGTAGTGTGTTGGTGTACAGTAACTCAGTAAGTGTAATGTGTTAGTGTGCTGTAAGTAGTGTGTTGGTGTACAGTAACTCAGTAAGTATAATGCGTTAGTGTGCTGTAAGTAGTGTGTTGGTGTACAGTAACTCAGTAAGTGTAGTGTGTTAGTGTGCTGTAAGTAGCGTGTTGGTGTGCAGTAACTCAGTAAGTGTAATGTGTTAGTGTGCTGTAAGTAGTGTGTTGGTGTACAGTAACTCAGTAAGTGTAATGTGTTGGTGTGCTGTAAGTAGTGTGTTGGTGTACAGTAACTCAGTAAGTGTAATGTGTTAGTGTACTGTAAGTAGTGTGTTGGTGTACAGTAACTCAGTAAGTGTAATGTGTAAGTGTACTGTAAGTAGTGTGTTGGTGTACAGTAACGCAGTAAGTGTAATGTGTTAGTGTACTGTAAGTAGTGTGTTGGTGTACAGTAACTCAGTAAGTGTAATGTGTTGGTGTGCTGTAAGTAGTGTGTTGGTGTACGGTAACTCAGTAAGTGTAGTGTGTTAGTGTACTGTAAGTAGCGTGTTGGTGTACAGTAACTCAGTAAGTGTAATGTGTTAGTGTACTGTAAGTAGTGTGTTGGTGTACGGTAACTCAGTAAGTGTAATGTGTTAGTGTGCTGTAAGTAGTGTGTTGGTGTACGGTAACTCAGTAAGTGTAATGTGTTAGTGTGCTGTAAGTAGTGTGTTGGTGTACAGTAACTCAGTAAGTGTAATGTGTTAGTGTGCTGTAACTAGTGTGTCGGTGTACAGTAACTCAGTAAGGGTAATGTGTTAGTGTGCTGTAACTAGTGTGTTGGTGTACAGTAACTCAGTAAGGGTAATGCGTTAGTGTGCTGTAAGTAGTGTGTTGGTGTACAGTAACTCAGTAAGTGTAATGCGTTAGTGTGCTGTAAGTAGTGTGTTGGTGTACAGTAACTCAGTAAGTGTAATGCGTTAGTGTGCTGTAAGTAGTGTGTTGGTGTACAGTAACTCAGTAAGTGTAATGTGTTAGTGTACTGTAAGTAGTGTGTTGGCGTACAGTAACTCAGTAAGTGTAGTGTGTTAGTGTACTGTAAGTAGTGTGTTGGTGTACAGTAACTCAGTAAGTGTAATGTGTTAGTGTACTGTAAGTAGCGTGTTGGTGTACAGTAACTCAGTAAGTGTAATGTGTTAGTGTACTGTAAGTAGCGTGTTGGTGTACAGTAACTCAGTAAGTGTAATGTGTTAGTGTACTGTAAGTAGCGTGTTGGTGTACAGTAGCTCAGTAAGTGTAATGTGTTAGTGTGCTGTAAGTAGTGTGTTGGTGTACAGTAACTCAGTAAGTGTAATGTGTTAGTGTGCTGTAAGTAGTGTGTTGGTGTACAGTAACTCAGTATGTGTAATGCGTTAGTGTGCTGTAAGTAGTGTGTTGGTGTACAGTAACTCAGTAAGTGTAATGCGTTAGTGTGCTGTAAGTAGTGTGTTGGTGTACAGTAACTCAGTAAGTGTAATGCGTTAGTGTGCTGTAAGTAGTGTGTTGGTGTACAGTAACTCAGTAAGTGTAATGCGTTAGTGTGCTGTAAGTAGTGTGTTGGTGTACAGTAACTCAGTAAGTGTACTGTGTTAGTGTACTGTAAGTAGTGTGATGGTGTACAGTAACTCAGTAAGTGTAATGTGTTAGTGTGCTGTAAGTAGTGTGTGGGTGTACAGTAACCCAGTTAGTGTAATGTGTTAGTGTGCTGTAAGTAGTGTGTTGGTGTACAGTAACTCAGTAAGTGTAATGTGTTAGTGTGCTGTAAGTAGTGTGTGGGTGTACAGTAACCCAGTTAGTGTAATGTGTTAGTGTGCTGTAAGTAGTGTGTTGGTGTACAGTAACTCAGTAAGTGTAATGCGTTAGTGTGCTGTAAGTAGTGTGTTGGTGTACAGTAACTCAGTGAGTGTAATGTGTTAGTGTGCTGTAAGTAGTGTGTTGGTGTACAGTAACTCAGTAAGTGTAATGCGTTAGTGTACTGTAAGTAGTGTGTTGGTGTACAGTAACTCAGTAAGTGTACTGTGTTAGTGTACTGTAAGTAGTGTGATGGTGTACAGTAACTCAGTAAGTGTAATGTGTTAGTGTGCTGTAAGTAGTGTGTGGGTGTACAGTAACCCAGTTAGTGTAATGTGTTAGTGTGCTGTAAGTAGTGTGTTGGTGTACAGTAACTCAGTAAGTGTAATGTGTTAGTGTGCTGTAAGTAGTGTGTGGGTGTACAGTAACCCAGTTAGTGTAATGCGTTAGTGTGCTGTAAGTAGTGTGTTGGTGTACAGTAACTCAGTAAGTGTAATGCGTTAGTGTGCTGTAAGTAGTGTGTTGGTGTACAGTAACTCAGTAAGTGTAATGCGTTAGTGTGCTGTAAGTAGTGTGTTGGTGTACAGTAACTCAGTAAGTGTAATGGGTTAGTGTGCTGTAAGTAGTGTGTTGGTGTACAGTAACTCAGTAAGTGTAATGCGTTAGTGTCCTGTAAGTAGTGTGTTGGTGTACAGTAACTCAGTAAGTGTAATGCGTTAGTGTACTGTAAGTAGTGTGTTGGTGTACAGTAACCCAGTAAGTGTAATGCGTTAGTGTACAGTAAGTAGTGTGTTGGTGTGCAGTAACTCAGTAAGTGTAATGCGTTAGTGTGCTGTAAGTAGTGTGTTGGTGTACAGTAACCCAGTAAATGTAATGCGTTAGTGTACAGTAAGTAGTGTGTTGGTGTGCAGTAAGTCAGTAAGTGTAATGTGTTAGTGTACTGTAAGTAGTGTGTTGGTGTACAGTAACACAGTAAGTATAGGAAGAAGAAGAGGGAAACGGTGCTGTAATGGTTTGGAAACAGCCATTCAGTGTTTGGCTAAAACAAAGACATAGCGCCTACAGTCACACTACTAAACTTAACTTATCCATGCAGCACTAGCAACAACTCACTTCCATACTGGAGTCTCTCGTACTGCAAGATTGGCGCTCCCATCAAGCTCCATGCATGACTGTTCTATAGGGCCACACCTCCCACACATCAAAGCCTGAAAGAGTGGGATGCAAGGCCAGTAGTGGGATGCTCCAGTAATATAGTTCTAGAAGTAACAATTTTAAATGTCATATGGTCCCGTCCCTCCTTCAAAATTAAAAATGCCTTTGGTTTGTTTATAATTGATTCATCTTTTGTACTGCCAGTGTAGCGGGTGCCCACAGTAGTAATTGAGACAATCGGAGATGTCTCAGGTTTGCATCAGATGCAAAAAGGCTCCCTTGGAGATAAAGTGCTGAGGAGGCTTCCAGAGGGTTTCATATGCAAATTTCAATTAGAGAGCGAGCGAGAGTTTGAGAAAGAGAGCGAGAGAGGAAAGTTTGGGCGCCAAGCTGAACTAGCGCTAGCCAAATGGAGTGTTTTTGTGAGCAGGTACGGTTCTGCTGAACTCGCGAAAGAGCAGAATCTAATAAAGAGAAAGAACACCTTGCAGAAATACCATGTCATCCCATAATAATATGCATTAATGCAAATAATCTGGGCTCTTAACTGCGGCCCTTGAATGTTCACACTCAGCCGAGATGCAAAGGCCTGAGGAATTTAATCCAGCGTTTAGGCTTTATGACCCAGCATGCATGTGGGCTTGTTTAAAGCACCAGGGAGCCTCTGTATGTAGGCTAATCTTGCCTTTGTGGGCACAAAATTTACAAAATGTACAAAGTGTGCTCCATAATGACCTTATAATTATCACCCAAATTCTCCCCTTTCGGTTTGAAATGGCTGGTCCAAATCTGGAGTCGCGCATATGTAAGCAATTCCATCTCTAATCACAAAGCTGATGTGGCCTTCCCTGTTCCCTGTGCAGACGAAAGCTAACCCAGTACACATGCCTCACACTTTAAGCTACACTATATTGCCAAATGTATTCACTCGCCCATCCAAATCACTGAATCTAGGTGTTCCCAACACTTTCATGGCCACAGGTGTATAAAATCAAGCACCTATTAGACATTAGGACATTAGGATTGGGTCATAAAGGAATGGGTCGCTCTTAGAGGCTCCTGAGCGGTGCCATGATAGTCTAGTCATGAATTTCCACACTTCTATATATTCCACAGTCAACTGCATGGGGATTATAACAAGGTGGAAGCAATTGGGATCGACAGCATCTGATGCTGAGCAGTGGCATGGCAATCCCATGGCAGAGTCTGGCGGTTGACAGGAGAACCGTACTTGTCTGACTGCATTGTGCCGAGTGTAAAGTTTGGTGGAGGAGGGGGATTATGGCGTGGGCTTGTTGTTCAGGAGTTGGACTCGGCCCCTTACTTCCAGTCTTCAGCAAACCAAGAGAACAGTTTGCCCCTTCCACACCATGTGCACACCAGTGCACAAAGCAAGGTCCATAAAGACCTGGATGAGGGAGTTTAGTGTGGAAGTCCTGATTAGAGTGGAGACTGAGTTGACTGTCCAGAGTGGACCCTTCTCGTTCAACATCAGTGTCTGACCTCACAAATGGGCTTCTGGAAGAATGGTCAAAAATCCCCATAAACACATTCCTGAAGGCAGATGACCGAATACTTTTGGCAAGATAGTATAGTATAGCTCATCTGTCTGACAGATGCTCATTTGTTTGTTCGTCACACCGGCTTTCCCTGGATGCACAGCTAGCAGTACCCATATAAATGATGGAGAACT
>JAMWET010006520.1:87500-185000 GCA_024036415.1 Prochilodus magdalenae
ACACACACAAACCCACACACACACACACACACACACACCCACACACACACACACACACACACACCCACACACACATACATACCCACACACGCACACACACATTATACAGTATACATAAACAGTCCATTACCACTGTATATAACGTACATGGCTTAGCTAAACATTGCATTAACAGAATAACTCTGACTCTACATGCACTGTACATCATTCATCCCTCCGCTCATCTCTCTCCCAGCCTTGTCATCTCTCTCCATCTCATCCCTTTGCTCTTTTTTCCCCTGCCCGTTATGCGATAGGCATATCTGTGCCATGTTCTCTCAGTCAGACAAGTTTGAAACACCTCCTGCTGATCTCTCTCTCCCACATCTCTCGCTCTCTCACTCTCTCTCTAGCACAAATGTTCTCTATCACTCTTTCACTCTCTCACTCTCTCTCTCGCTTTTTCCTGCTACCGGCAACACGCGGCACCATTTTTCACTGTTCTCAGCCTCAGTCTCTCAGCCACAGAGAGCATCCCTTCTTTTCATCCTCTGCTGTCCCTCGTGCACAGCTGGTTCTCTCGCCTTCTCACTCTCCATCTACACATCTCACATCCGCACAGTCGCCTCCCCCTGGAAAACCTTCTCCTTCAAATGTTTTGCTGTGGTAAATAAGTGTTTTTAGGCTTAGCGGTTTTGCTACTATGGATTGCATCATCTTGCGTGGCTCTCTGACGCTGAGTTGTTGTCTAAGGCCTCCTCCGCACGTGTCTGGGGTCACAATCATGATTAAATCCGGCTTTACTTTTTCATTAAACCGGAGTGTGGAGGCGTCTTCTACTGTGCTCAGTTCTTGATCAGGCTCTGCTCAGATTCTAAAGACATGTGACTTAATGATCATTCCCCATGGTCAGATATGCAATAAACCATGACTCCATAATTCAAATGGGGTTAATAAGATAGAAAACCCATCATGCTGGTCATTGGTTGTGGTTTAAGCAAGTGTCCCAGCAGTTTTAGCCCGAGAGCGGACCATGTAGTGGTAAACAGCCAGCAGAGTGTTGACCTTATCAAGCCAACTGACCCATATATGCTAGCTATCTGGGATTAGCATGTTTAGGTTGTGAACATGGTACACACGGGCTACAGTTACACTATTCTCAATTTCACCAGCTAGCATAATCCTTTGTTTTTGAGTTGGTGTATAAGTTAGATGCAAATTGTTCCATGCTAGCTAGCAACACTTCCTTGTGTGTTTAAGGTGGTAGCAACTTTAGGCTCCTGCAGATGGTGCTATATGAGGATGCTGGGGCTATAAATACCTGTGGGGTGTGAGTTAACGTTCATAGATTGAGAAGAGGTGCTACAGTGCAGGGAATGTCTCGTCCCATGTGTGGAAAATGGCTAAAAAGCAGATGTTAATGATTAGTTGAAAGGAGTGGCTGCATTTGGGCGTGGCCAAAGACCATAGTGTGAAGGAAGTAGCTGAATCTGCAAGTGTATGGAAGCAACGTACGGTCATACGCTTCTACCAGCAGTGGCTAAAATCCCGGTCTACAGGGAATTCTCCTCGGAATTACGCCAGGGAAGGCATCCACCAAATCTGAACCTGTTGCACCATTCTTTGATGCAAGAGTGTCTAAACACTGAGGTAGCCTACAACCAGAGACCTGTCCAGTCCATGCCAAATCCAAACACAGCTGAGTGGTCCATGTGGTTTTTGCTAAGGATTAGCAACATTAGCAGTGTCGCACACATGGGCTAATTGGGCCTGAAGGTTCTTCTAGTCCTGACTCCTTCAGCTACCATTTGTCTGGAAGTTGGAAGTTGCTAACCAATTATCTTTCACTCGCTGTTTGCAACATTAGCATTAGCAACTTTTCATCATCAACTTTTCACCAACACAAATGTGGTGTAGATAGTTGCGTCTCTCTCCACTAGTACTGAGAATATGTGTTTATGTTGCATTGTTAAGCCATATACCATCATCTTCTGCTCCAGCGTCTGCGATTCTTCGCTTATGACCTGTAAAAATAGCCCATTATGTAAGGATGTGCAGCACGTCGAAGTCATTCTGCCAATTTACATGCACTTAACGAAATATCTTGGCACTTTTCATCACGGCATACATGAAAGCACAGTACCATATGTGCTGCTAACTGTGCTCTGGTAGATTAACTGTTGCGGCGCATTTGTTTGGAATAACGCCGAGGCTCCGTTCTGTCAATAGTTCAGCACCCTGAAAAATAATTGCCCACTCCAAAACAGCGGCCTGTCAGCGTTTGAGCTTTTAAGCCTTTAAGGTTTGCGAACAAACCTGCAAACCAGGTGGCTGGTAATTATTTAGTGTGAATAATAGGCTTCGCACAGTGATGCCCGTCACATCCCATGATTCATTAAACCAGCCACAGGAGTTTCAATGGGAACATATGAGTTTGGGCCTTGTGATCTCAGCCCACTCACTCACTGCTGACAACTAAAAAGGTTTGATTTCTAACCCTTACAGAGTTGCAGTTATTGCCACCGATACAAAAACTAAGCTTTGGCTGCATATGAGTTATTTCTTGCTCGTAGCTTATTGGAGATTTTTTTTTTTTTTGTGTGTGTGTGTGGAAAGTGCAGATACTAAACCTTCAATCCATGTCACATTTGAGATTGCAAATAGAAGAGTAGGTGTATTATTATGATGGTGAGATTGCAAGTACAAACTGACTGAGACATTTTGCTCATGTGTTAATAATAATAATAATAATAATGCGATTTAATTTTGGGATCTACTAAAACCGATCTACACCATTTGTGGCACTAAAAATCAAGCCACTAATAGCTGCACCCAGAAGGAATCAACCCACAGGAATGAAACTTGGTGGGTAGGTTTGTCATTGTGAGACATGCTAATGATTCAAGTTTCATTAGCATGTCATTAGCATGTGATGGTAGCACGGAACGGCTTGATTGCTGTACCTGACTGACCCAACAGCCACAATTCCAGAAATTCAGTAAGCAGTGATGTCCTGCATGAGTCATCATGCAGCACCATTGGCAGACGGCTGCACCATGCAGGGCTACATGCACACAGCTCGTTACAACGACCGTCATTTACATCAAGCCAAAGACTGCAGTGGTGCCGTGCCAGACTGTTATAGAATGACTCAGAATGGCAGTGGGTCATCTTCAGTGATGAGTCCCGCTTTTGTCTTGGTGGAAGGGTATCCTGTTAATGCTTCCTCCCCTGCTTCCTCCCCGACGTCTGCTCTAGCATGTCAGTTGGATCCAGAGTCCCATCCTAAGAAAGTCAGGAAACAAGCTGGTAAATCCAGCTAAACCAGAGCCGGACATTTCAGAGTGGTCAGTTTTTATTGGGTTAGCTCTCTGTGCATTGTATGCGGCCATGCTAAGCTTGCTGGTAGGCAGGCAGTAAGGACTGTGTACAAGATGATGTCACCTTTGTCATGCCTGCTGGTTCTCCTCCCACCTCCGATCTCCTGGACTCCATTTCCCATGATCCACCACCCGATGTCACATGTTCACGATTACCCAATCACACCCCGTTGCCTTGCACTAGATCTCCAGAGTACTGATTAGACCACCTGTTGTCAATTAATCCGTTTGCTTAAATACGTCCCTCTCGCACTGGCTCATTGCGAAGTATTGCCATTAATTTACATACTGAGCGTTCTCTCTTTGTCTGACTTTGATACTCTGGCTTTGACTCTGTTTTGATTCTCTGATTTACGCTCCTTGTTTACTCCCTTTGATACCTCTTCCTGGTCTGATTGTCTGTTTGGTTTGACCCTTGCATGTTTATTGATTCTGATTCAGTTTTGCCCTTATTTGTATTTCCTGTTATTGGTGTTGTTGTGTCACATTACAACCTCTTTAATAAACTGTGCCTTGTATTTAGTTCAGCGCTCGTCACAATCTGTTTGTCCAACGTCACAACCTTGTAACAGAGAATAGGGCAGGAATTCCATTGAGGCGTTTAGAAAAATGGTTTCTGTGGGAAAGCAAGGTTTCTGTGTACCGTAGAAAGTTAACAACATGCTTAGGAAAAAGGAAAACCTGGAAAAGCATAATAGGATTTAGGTCCATTTTAAAACCGACCTGGTAACACTGTCCCCCATCAGATAAACAGCACTGACAACTTATCATACTGGAGAGAGAGAGAGGAGAATATCAGGCTCCAGGCTTCCTCAAAAACCCGTAACCCACTTCTTTGGCTTGTAGGCGAGTCTTTGACATTTGGCCACTACTGTATATCTGTTGTACACGCTATTGATTACATAGCCGCGCAGCTAATGAAGTTAATACAGTGAAATGGTGCAGCCGAGCAGCAGCTTCAGCTGCGCAGCGCTCTGTAGAGTAACCCACTGCACCCGTAGCCTTAACTGTGGATTTAGCAATTAAGCGTTTAGCGGAGGCCAGAGCCGTAGCAGTGATTAGCGTATGATTGATTTTGTAGCTAACGACCGGGTCAACTTCAGTTATAATAGAGCGGACGTGACCTTTGACCTTTGACTGTCAATCACAGGGTGGGACCATCCTCCCTGAGGATGGAGGGATGTCTGTTGTTACCATGACGACAGCAATCTCTCTCTCTCCCTTTCTTTCCTGTCTTACTTTCACTTTTCTGTCTTTTCTTTATCTTCCTGGCTTTCTTCTTTTTCTGTTTCTGCCTTTTCTCTTCCTTCTTTTCTCTGTTTTTCTCTCTTCTTCTGCCTGCTTCTTTCATCTTCTCTTTTCCTCTTTCCTCTCTTCCTCTTTTTCCTCTCTTTCCTCTTTTCCTCTTTCCTCTCTTCTTTTTTCCTCTTTTCCTGTTTTGTCCTGCATTCTCTTTGTCTCTCTTACTTTCTTTCCCACTCTCTCCTTTATTTGCCTGTCCTTTTAATCTCTTCCTATTGCTCTCTTGTTTTTCTTTTCCTATCTTCTTCTTTACCTACTCTGTTTAATTCGTCCATCATCAGTTGAATGAAAGGACTGATATTTTATCAGTTTGTCTGTTTGTTTTTTCTTTTACGGCTCATTTAGAGTCTGTTTGCCATGTACTACAGGTTCCCTGCAGGCTGAAGGCCACTCCATATCAAATCACAGGCTAATTAAATAATTGGTCCCAGAAATAAACAGTGAAAGAGATTCACGCCAGGCCCTACAGAGTGAGACCCATAAAGAGCCTCACTACTTTTTCTATGTGGTCCAGCCGGCACTCTTTTATTTCAGTTCCCTTCCTCCCACATACACACAGTGAAAGTATGTTTTGGATGACCAGTCAAAGCAGCCAAAGACTCCGTTAATTAAAGCAAGGTTGCAGCTTCATTAGCCAAGAAACCTGGTGACAGAATTTCCACTTCAAAGACCCTGGGCGAGAGAGAGAGAGAGAGAGAGAGAGAGAGAGAGAGAGAGAGAGAGAGAGAGAGAGAGAGAGAGAGAGAGAGAAGAAGAAGCTAAAGCCATCAAAGAACCATTTTTAAACCAAAACCAGAGACTGAGACAAAGAGAAAGATAGTTGCTTAGTGCTGTTATGCTTCTCCAGGTATTCTCTTTCTTGTTTACTGTGGTGTAGATTTTTGTGCACATTAACATTCCGCAGAAACTCTTCCGGCAGCCTGAAACACCTTTTTGGAATCCCAGCCCTTTTCTCTGTTACAGGATGACATCATCACGTAACACATTCCTTATTGCCCACCTACTGGCAAAGTTGTCACACCCTCATACAATGCCCAGGCAGCTAAAACGGTAAAAACTGACCACTCTGAGACAGTGGTCAGCTAGGTCCAGTCTAGCTAAAAGGGTGGATCTACCAGCTTTTTCTACCGGACTTTCAGATTCGGACTCTGGATCAAACTGATACAGCAGAACCCTCACCATTGCAAGAACAACCACAGCAGTGTGGAGGGGCTGTATATCATCCCGTTATTGGCTCCTTAGCTACATACATCTCCTTCTTTACCAAAGCCTCACAATATTGTGGGAATTATTTTCAAATATAACCCAGGCCTGGTGGTTTGGTTATTATTGATGGACATAAGCCCACCAGATAAAACATTAGCCACCTTAAACCTTGCATGTTTTAGGTGGTAGTAGCTTCAGGCTCCTACAGATGGCGCTGCATGAGGATGATGGAGCTATAAATAGTTATGGGGTGTGAGTGATGGGATCCATAGACTGAGTAGAGGTGGTACAAGGCAGTGAGGGTCTCTTTCCATGTGTGGAAATGGCTCCAAAGCAGATGTTAATGATTGGCTAAAAGGAGTGGCTGTATGTGGGCGTGGCCAAAGACCGTCGTGTGAAGGGAGTAGCTGAATCTGAGGGTGTATGGAAGCGTTCAGTCATACGGGTCTACCAGCAGTGGCTAAAATCCCAGTCCACAGGGAATTCGCCTCGGAAGGTTGCCAGGGAAGGCATCCACCAAATCTGGCCCAACTGTGCAATTCTTTGAAGCAAGAGTTTCTGAACATTGATGTGGCCTCCATCCAGAAACGTATCCAGTCCATGCCAAATCCAGTCACAGCTGTTACTGGTACTCGTGGAGGTGTTAATGATCTCATATGTATATGTCTACTCAGTGACTCAATGCTCTTGTTGGGCACAGGGTTGATGATAACACATTGCTCAGCTACTCTGCGTGACTGTGTTACAGGTGATGACTTATGTCAGTTTCTGGTGTGCATGACTTATGCGTCTTGGGTAGCACATTGATAGTAATTGGTGGGGTCTATGCTTCCATTAGCTACATCAGCCTTGTGGCTCCAGTACTACAACCAAAGACACAAACTTGGGGCTTTTGCTTGTCATTGGACCCGGTGACCTCACTGTACATGTGGGTACTCTAGGGCATCTCCTCCCATCCCTGCTTTTCTATGCTACCGTTGGGTCATGGGTGTAAAATTGCATGATATGAGGTATCCAATAAAGATGCAAAGGACCCCAGTGTGATTGCTCCACCTACCCTACTACACGAGTTGTCCTTGACTCCAAGTACACTGTGATCACCAGTACTCACACTCTTCCAATTAGTGAATTCAATGGTTATAAGATGCAAGGGTCACCAATGGCTGACAGAAAGGCCTTGACCAATAAGATGATCTGGAGCAGTTGGATATGAGCCAAGCATGGGCTAGAGGGATCCTCATAGCAATGTGTAAGGGAGGATCTGATTGCACTCTGAGGGAGGTTTTAGAGGAGTAGAGGGTGTTCCTTCTGTAGGGGAGGAACAAACTCCCTATTAACACCCTTCATTTCAGAAGGAACGCTGGTTGAGCAGGTGCCTAACAGACAATGCACTGAAGGGTTGGAGGGCTTGCAAGCAACCTCCCCGCACAATAAGCGCTGAGGACCCGTATTTCCTGTCCGGGAGGGTTTTCTCTGGCTGCATATTCAAATGCGGCTGTCCCGCATACGCAGCAGAGCGCCTGCAGACGGTGGTGTAGCACGCTTCCCCTGGCTTCTGAGGCAGAAAATGAAACAGATGGCAGCAGAACAGACAGAGAGGAGCCTTCTCCCAGCTGCTTTTCTCTCTCCATGCTCTTCTTCTCTAATTTGTTTACCTCATCCCTCTTTTTTGTCCACCTCTCCCTCCGCCTCACACGCTTTATCTCCACAGTTATTTCCTAAAGTGCCTCGGTCGTCCCTCCTCTCTCTACTTTCCCCATCCAGAGGAAATGAGTCGATTTCACCTTTGCCGTCTTTAACCTCTTTCCAGCTTTTTGAAAATCCTCCCTCTGACCCGTCCATCTTGGTCACTCAGACCCTTTAAATCTGTTCAATTGCTGCTGTGTGCACCTTCTGAACTACTTTCAAGTGAAGAGGAGGAGGCAAGGAGACTGTGTGTCCAGCACTGTATATATGATATATCATTTTCATTATATTTTTGCATTTTTAAGATTTAATATCATTTTTTATATTTCCATTGCGGTCCTATGTGTGAACTCTGTTGGGACCGCCACCTAATTGCATTGTGCTTTGTGCATCTACATACACTACCAGTCAAAAGTTTAGACACGCCTCCTCATAGAAGGCTCTACCTTTGTTTATCCTAATACTGTACTGTAGAATAAAAGTGAAGACATTAAACTATAGACCAGCACTCATGGAATTATACAGTCCACCTTAAAACCCCCCAGAATGGAGCTTTACTGGAGGATCAACCAGCTTTTATAACCTGCAGTAGAGGCTGATAAGACAAGGTTTATTTCTAAGCAGGTTTGGAGCGATTCTATTGGTCGGTTTTAGGCCGGACAGTCATTACTTTCACTCCGAGTCCTCTGTCCAGCGCAGTACCTGGACAGACGCCTATTGGTCCTCTTTTCGGGGTGGACTACAGCAGTTTAGCTTCACCCATTCAGCCTATATCAGTTTAGCTCCATCCATTCAGCCTACAGCAGTTCAGCTCGATCTATTCAGCATACAACAGTTTAGATCCACACATTCAGCCTATAGCAGTTGAGCTCCACCCATTTCAGCCTACAGCAGTTTAGCACCACCCATTCAGCCTACAGGAGTTCAGCGCCATCCATTTAGCCTACAGGAGTTTAGCCCCACCCATTCAGCCTACAGGAGTTTAGCCACACACATTCAACCTACAGGAGTTTAGCCCCACCCATTCAGCCTACAGGAGGTTAGCCCCACCCATTCAGCCTACAGGAGTTCAGCGCCAACAATATTACATGTGCCATTGGCTCACGTCCATGTCAAAAGGCATGCCTTGAATTTCATTGGTTTACCAAGGTCATGTGACATTGTGGTTCGCCTACCAGCTAACCACAGGTCAGCTCTCTTAATGCTAGTCAGTTAGTAAGCTCCCATCTGACTGATCCATTCCACCCAATTAGGTGAGTAAAGCAAATATTTATTATGTGTTACAGTGGTTATTAATTTAATTCTGTTGTGGTATCGACCCAACCCGAACCCCCCCTCCTTTTTAAGGTTATGATAGCAGCCACCCTAACTATGACCGATGTACAGGGGTTGGATAATGAAACTGAAACACCTGTCATTTTAGTGTGGGAGGTCTCATGGCTAAATTGGACCAGCCTGGTGGCCAATCTTCATTAATTGCACATTGCACCAGTAAGAGCAGAGTGTGAAGGTTCAGTTAGCAGGTAAGAGCACAGTTCTGCTCAACATACTGCAATGCACACAACATTATGGGTGACATACCAGAGTTCAAAAGAGGACAAAGTGCTGGTGCACGTCTTGCTGGCGCATCTGTGACCAAGACAGCAAGTCTTTGTGATGTATCAAGAGCCACGGTATCCAGGGTAATGTCAGCATACCACCAAGAAGGACGAACCTCCACCGGCATCACGTAGTGACCTGGCCACTATCCTGCAAGAAGAATGGCTTAACCTCCCTCTGACCACTGTGCAGGACGCAGTATATGTCATTCCCAAGACCAACTGACGCTGTATTGGCCGCAAAAGGAGGCCCTACACCATACTAATAAATGATTGTGGTCTAAAAGCAGGTGTTTCAGTTTCATTGTCCAACCCCTGTATGTATCCAGTTTTCCACCAAGCTCCACCCTATTTTTTATTGAAAACCTCCATATTCAATCCCTGTAAATGCTGAAAATATCCTGACCCACATCTGGAGTGGTTACTCTTGACGTTGTTTCTCTTACAACGTAAAGAGTTACTCTTGTTACTCTGACGTTGCCCAAACTTTCGACGGTCAGCGTAAAAAGTGCAGTGGTGAGGATTTAGAGCCAGCTTTATGAGTTTACCGACTTTCCCTCATTTACAGCCAATAATGATGGGTCATTCGGGACTGTGAACAGGTCCGTTGGCTGGCAGAGGTCAATAAGTGGGCTGCGGTTTGTGCCCTGTGGGAGTTTACAGTCATCAGCACGGCTTAGTGTTTCTAAACACACATTGAGGAACGCAGTGCTTCAATCAATACACACTCGGAATGTAAAAGGTGGCCAGGTGAAGCTCCATCACTTTCCCAGAGAGGAAGACTGCAGAGCATGCTGAGTAGAGGGGTCAGCTTTGGACGTGAGGCTGCCAAGATTGTCCTTCCTAATGAATCAGTTGAATAGAGCAACGTTAATATCTTAAATACTCTCCATGCTTAAAGCCAAGTGGGCCTCTGGGACCATCCCCATCATTACTCTGCATCAGACTTAACGAGGTCTCATTTTCTAATTGCATGTGCTGGTTTGTTGACTGGTCATTAAGCCAATGCCAGTGGTTCAGTTTTGTGTCATGTTGTCGGAGCAAAGTAAGACACAGGACAGGCGCTTTTACTGGACAGGTAGCAAAGCAGAACCACCACCCAATGCTACACAGATGGCTTGGATAGCAGGCACGACCCTTCTAGCCACACACTTCTGCTCTATGGTGGATACTCAACCCACACCAACCACCCTAAAACCCATACAACCCAACAACGTGGAACAGTACATGTATCACATAGACACACCCCAAACAAACACATACAACATGAACAATAACCAATGTCCAGTTGTCCAATGTCCTGGGAGACTTTAGGCATGACCACTATACTCGGCCATGCCTCCTGCACTCCTACAGTAGCGGGACATCCCAGTAACCTGACCCTGGTAAACTTCTCCATTGTGGTTGAGCTGGGTCCTACAGCTCTTTACACCTGTTCATTCTCTATGCCCTGCTGAAAAAGCCAGCATCCACCATTAGCATAGCTAGCACAAGTGCTTTTAGTATAAGCTGGTCTGCAGCAATGGAAGCTGTTTGGCTGATCACAACCCTACCGGCAGATGTTGTGACATATGACCATAAATCAGTATAAACAAGCATGGAAGCCATTATAGCAGCCAAAACATGCATTTTCATATTCTATAGACCTCTGAAGTTGTCTGTCCCCTGTAGTCTATGGATACCTGATAGCGTGTAACGCCTCCACCAGCACCAAAAACAGCTGTGGTTGGATTTGGCCTGTACTGGAGAAGTTTCTGGATGTAGGCCACATCATTGCTTAGACACTCTTGCATCAAAGAACCGTGCAGTTGGGCCAGATTTGGCCCGGCACAGTTCCGAGGAGAATTCCCTGTAGACTTGGATTTTAGCCACTGCTGGTAGACCCGTATGACCGTATGGTTCCATACACCTGCAGGTTCAGCTACTTCCTTCACACTATGGTCTTTGGGATGTCCAAATGCTCAGTCACTCCTTTTGGCCAGTCATTAACATCTGCTTTGGAGCCGTTTTCCACACATGGAGAGACATTCACTGCACTGTAGCACCTCTTCTCAATCTAAGGATCCCATCCATCACCCCCCGCAGGTATTTATCCATCCATCATCTTTGCACAGCGCCATCTGCTGGAGCCTGAAATTACAACCACCTAAAACACACAAGGTGACTTTTTTTTCAGTTGAGCTTAGTTTTTGGTATTTCAGTGAGAATGCCAGTCCACTGATGTCGGTTCCGGAGTGTGCAGCAGTGTTAGTCTGGTCCCTTACTTATGATTACAGTAATACTTTTCAGGGCATCAGCCGTGGGGGTTATTATGATGGTCCACTGTAAACTATTACTGTAACGTGGATGCAGTGGATTTGAAACAACTAGTATATTGCTATAGTATGCATGCTCCCTCTGCCGCCGCCTCCATTCCCCCATCCTCCAGGCCCATCTGCTCGCTGGTTGAGTTGAAGGAAACCCAGGCTGCACACAGATAAAGAATTAATGCCGCTCCTCTGACAGCTCTTTGTAGTTCAAGACCAGGCCAGGGATTTCCAATTACTCCAACGCTCTGGAGATAGCATGGAGATAAGACACATACGGCACTGCATATGTTAGCATATTTAGCAGGGCATATACGGTACATAGCACAGTGTTGCAAACATACACATGTGTCTGCTGGAGAAGGCACTCCGGTGTCAAGTAGTGTTGCATATATGGGTTTTATCTCAGGCCTTCTAGTGTATCTTAAGGCCCGAGATAAAAAGGACATCTGCAAGCCTATTAGAGACTGCTAGAGTCATTTTACCAGAGCATGCTGGTTCTGACAGCTTCTACCTTCAACCAAACAAACCACAGAAATAATCACAGCTTATAATAATCCTGTGCTACAAAACGAACGACTGAAACAACCCCAGGTTAGTTTAATCCCGTGTTATAATATAAACCTTAGAACTTCATAGATAATTGAAAAGTCACATTAGGTGGGGCTACACTCCTATAGGCTGAATAGAGGGGGCTAAACTGCTATAAGCTAAACTGGTGTAGCTAAACTGCTGTAGGCTGAATGGCTGGGGCTAAACTCCTGTAGGCTGAATGGGTGGGGCTAAACTCCTGTAGGCTGAATGGGTGGGGCTAAACTCCTGCAGGCTGAATGGGTGTGGCTAAACTCCTGTAGGCTGAGTGGGTGGGGCTAAACTCCTGTACGCTGAGTGGGTGGGGCTAAACTCCTGTAGCCTCAATGGGTGGGGCTAAACTCCTGTAGGTCGAATGTGTGTGGTTAAACTCCTGTAGGCTGAATGAGTGAGGCTAAACTGTTGGAGGCTGAATGGATGGCGCTGAACTCCTGTAGGCTGAATGGGTGGTGCTAAACTGCTGTAGGCTGAAATGGGTGGGGCTCAACTGCTATAGGCTGAATGTGTGGATCTAAACTGTTGTATGCAGAATAGATGGAGCTGAACTGCTGTAGGCCAAATGGGCAGCGCTAAACTGCTGTAGGCTGAATGGATGGAGCTAAACTGATATAGGCTGAATGGGTGAAGCTAAACTGCTGTAGACTCTATGTGTGGATCTAAACTGCTGTAGGCTGAATAGATGGAGCTAAACTCCTGTAGGTTGAGTGGATGAAGTTAAAGTGTTACAGGCTCAATGGATGGAACTAAATTGCTATAGGCTGAATGGGTGAAGCTAAACTGCTGTAGACCGAATGGGTGGGTCTAAAATGCTCTAGGCTGAATGAGTGGGGGTAAATGCTGTAGACTGAATGGGCGTGGCTAAAATGCTCTAGGCTGAATGAATGGGGGTAAATGCTGTCGACTGAATGGGTGTGGCTAAAATGCTCTAGGCTGAATGAGTGGGGGTAAATGGTGTAGACTGAATGGGTGTGGCTAAAATGCTCTAGGCTAAATGAGTTGGGGTATATGTTGTCGACTGAATGGGTGTGGCTAAAATGCTCTAGGCTGAATGAAGGGGGGGAAATGCTATAGACTGAATGGGTGTGGCTAAAATACTCTAGGCTGAATGAGTGGGGGTAAATGATGTAGACCGAATGGGTGGGTCTAAAATGCTCTAGGCTGAATGAGTGGGGGTAAATGGTGTAGACTGAATGGGTGTGGCTAAAATGCTCTAGGCTGAATGAGTGGGGGTAAATGATGTAGACCGAATGGGTGTGGCCGAATGGTGTGACTGAATGGGTGGCTAAAAATGCTCTAGGCTGTAAATGCCTGAATGGGTGGCTAATACTCTAGGCGGAATATAGTTGGGGGGTAAATGGTGTAGACTGAATGGGTGTGGCTAAAATGCTCTAGGCTAAATGAGTTGGGGTATATGTTGTCGACTGAATGGGTGTGGCTAAAATGCTCTAGGCTGAATGAGTGGGGGTAAATGGTGTAGACTGAATGGGTGTGGCTAAAATGCTCTAGGCTTCATTGGGGGGGTAAATGCTGTAGACTGAATGGGTGTGGCTAAAATGCTCTAGGCTGAATGAGTGGGGGTAAATGCTGTAGACTGAATGGGTGTGGCTAAAATGCTCTAGGCTGAATGAGTGGGGGTAAATGGTGTAGACTGAATGGGTGTGGCTAAAATGCTATAGACTGAATGAGTGGGGGTAAATGGTGTCGACTGAATGGGTGTGGCTAAAATGCTCTAAGCTGAATAAGGAGGGGTAAATGGTGTAGACTGAATGGGTGTGGCTAAAATGCTGTAGGCTGAATGAGTGGGGGTAAATGCTATAGACTGAATGGGTGGGGGTAAATGGTGTAGACTGAATGGCCGGGGCTCAAAAGCTGTAGGTTAAATGTCAAGTCAAGTGAACATTTATTCATATAGCAGCTTTACAAAGAATCTGTGTGGCGCTGAACTGCTGTAGGCTGAACGAACCAGCTCCACAGACTAACAGCCTTTTACTACCACATTAAAACATTTGGGGAAAAACTTTTTTAGGCAGTGATGTTGACTTTTGTACAATAGCCAGCTAATTGGAGTTTTCATTTACCTCAGACAGGTAGATGGACTACAGAAACATAAAAATGACTGAAAGACCATTACACACACCAACACACAGACACACACTCCTTTCACCTCCCCCACACACGCTCCGGTTTCCTACTGATCAATACTTTCATTAGCTCCTGATTGTTCTCCATTGTGTGTTTGTTTTTTATGAGAAAAGTTGGACAGAAATATATCTAATCCGTCTGACTGAATCTTAAACGCACCTAATTAAAGACAACAAAGCAATTTAAAAGGAAAAACAAACGTCTGGACTTTGAAGTACTGTATACAGATCAATGCTGTTTGTTTATTACGGGAAAGCTGACCATGTAGTTGGAGCTACATTTCTTCATCAGGTTCAGTGAGTTGATTTTTATATTAAGCTAACAGACACTGATCTGCCATACATACACATATACGCTCATCATCAAAACAGCTGCACCCAGAGGGAAGTGTGGGGTTGCAGGGCTGTTGGGAAGGAAGATAAAGGTTACCAGGAACAATACATGATGATACATTTAGACTAATATGGGGAATATTTATTGAGCTACACATACAGAAGAAGTGTCTTCCAGTATGGCATCGGCCCGCCGTGTTTGCTAACCCAACATGCCAGATGTCTCAGCATGGAGTTGTAGAGGTTCCTAATGGTGTCCTGTGATAATCCATCCCATGCAGCTAGAATATTCTCACACTGTTTCTGCAGATGGTGTGGCAGGGGTGGAGGTGGAGTGACACCAGGCCTTCGTGCACAGCCGAGCGTAAAACTCAAATCTTTCGCAAAGAGCATTTCATACGTCTGTACATACGTATAGTCAACTACACTTAACTGCATATTACTGCACTCCCATCATCAACCCCCGAGACAGGCGTGCACATGCGCGGACACACACACACACACACTCCCTCTCTCTCTCTCTCTGACAGCTTAAGTTGCGGTTCCGCATTCAAATCCTCTTAATAAAACTTAAAACCCTCATTACATACAGATCACACATTCACACAGAGCAAACAGAGAGAGAGAGAGAGAGAGAGAGAAAAGAAAAAAAGAAAGAAAGAAAGAAAGAAAGAAATAGGAAGAAGGTCAAAGAATTAAAGAGCCAAAAAGAAAAGAAGAAAGAGAAGAGAAAGAACAGCAGGAATAATTGAGGGAACAATGGTAAAAAAGAGCGTACTATATAGAGAGAAAAAAAGAAAAAGAGAAAGAAGCCAAAAGATAAAAAATATAAAAGAGAGAGAGAGAGAGAGAGAAAAGAGAGTCAGAGAGGACAGAGAGGCTGGGACAGAAAAATAGAGAGGAGTGATTGAAAGAGAGATGGTAAGGGAGAATTACCGAGAAACAGTAAAAAGAGGAAGAAATAAGGAGTGGTAGCAGGGACAAACAGAAAGCGAGAGAAAATAGAGAGATAACAGAGAATCAGAGGGAATAAGAGAGGACTGAGATGGGGTGGTGAGCTGGGTGGAGGGGGGAGGTTGGTGTGATGGCCTGAGTGTGAGCAAGAGTTTAGAACAGCCACTGTTTAATCACTGAGGGCGAGCGAGCAGCACTTACATTACAGAGAGAGAGAGAGAGAGGGGGAGAGAGAGAGAGAGAGAGAGAGAGAGAGGGAGAGAGAGAGAGAGGGAGAGGGAGGGAGAGAGAGAGAGAGAGAGAGAGAGAGAGAGAGAGAGAGAGAGAGAGAGAGAGAGAATCTGTCGCCTGCCAGTGCTTAGTGTGTGTATGGATTTTGTGTGGAAGATTGTGTGTGTGTGTGTGTGTGTGTGTGTGTGTGTGTGTGTGTTTCTTCTCCCTAGAGGTTTCAGTCTAATGTGCTCCACATGACCGACCTTTACTGTCAACACAGTGCCACAAAAACCCCACTACACACACACACACACACACACACACACACGAAGCCATGAAGGCGTGAGCGGTCAGTGTTAGGGGGTTTGGTAGTGGGAAAACAGAACGATTAATCACATGTTTAATATTATAAACACAGTTAAGGTAGCTCTGAGGTGGCGGTGCTGTCACTGCCTCAGGGTCACTGCTGGAATGCAAATTGGCCACCAACCAAAACAATCCAGCAGTCAAAAGCATTCTGCGGTCAGCGTCCTGTGACCACTGATGAAGGACTAGAGGATGACCAACACTGCTATCGTCTCTGGCTGTACATCTACAAGGTGGACCTTCAAGGTAGGAGTGTCTAATAGAGTGGACAGTGAGTGGACACAGTGTTTAAACACTCAAGCAGCACTGCTGTGTCTGATCCACTCACACCAGCACCACACACACTACACCACCACCACGCCAGTGTCACTGCAGTGCTGAGAATGATCCACCACCCACATAATACCTGCTCTGTGGTGGTCCTGTGGTGGTCCTGACCATAGAAGAACAGGATAATAGAGTACACAGAGAAACAGATGGACTACAGTCTGTAAGTGTGGAACTACAGAGTGCTCCTATATGGTCAGTGGAGCTGATACGATGGACAGCGTGTGCAGATACCCGGAGGTGGGTTTAATGAAGAGGATGGTTGTTTCATATAGTGAAACATATATAGGTATTTGCCACTGGAGTGCATCACTAACCTGAAACCCAGCAGATCAACTTTGACCTCTCTTACATTTGCTAATACTATCTGCAGTGTGGATTGGTGAGCAGAATAACATCCACACAACCACTAAATGCTCATGTCCTCGTCCTCCCGGGGGGGTGGATCTGCCACACACACACACACACACACACACACACACACACACATACACACACGCACACGCACACCAAAATCACACACACACACACACACACACACTCTCACACACACACACACACACGCACACATACACACACGCACACGCACAATCACACACACACACACACACACACACATACACAGACACACACACACACACACACACACACACACACACACACACTCTCACACACACACACACACACACACACACCCACACATACACACACGCACACGCACAATCACACACACACACACACACACACACACACACACACACACACACACACACGTACAATCACACACACACACATACACACACACACTTCCAGCAGAGGCACCTCATGCGGTGTGAGTTGCCCACCACTGTGCAATAGTCCGAGTAGAACAGCTGAGCCCTCACACTCTCTTACATCAGCCTGGAAGACCACCTGGGTAGGTTTTCTGAGCTCGCTGAAATGAATAACACGCTCTGGTGAAAACAGCAGTCTCATTTTTAAATAAGCCTGAAAGACTGTTAGCACTGTGACTGATTACATTCAGCGTCTGCAAAGACGCAACACCGCATATACCGTACCATCAAAAGTGAGAGTTTAGACACACCCACCTAAACGAACGTTGTTGGTCTTAAAGACTCTACAGTCCTACACTTAACAACTTCCACTGATGAGAGTCTGAACCAGTCCATATCCTGATACACCACATATACTCCTGATGTACCACAGTATCATATTCCTCCATATCTCCACCTCTAATATATATTTAGTGGTGTAAAACTTTGATCTCTTTTTCTGCACAGTGTAAAAGCTCTAGTTCTCCTTTCAGCTTAGTGAATATTCATGATGGACCGACCAATAGAATCGCTCCAAACCTGCTTAGTAATAAACCTTGTTCTATCAGCTCCACTGCGGGTTGAGAAAGCTGGTTGATCCTCCTGTAAAGCTCCATTCTGGAGGGTTTAAGGTGGAGTGTATAATTCCAGGGGTGCTATTTTATAGTTTGATGTCTTCAGTTCTAGTCCAAAGCAAAGCTTTAGGATAACCCTGAGGAGAACCGAGTACGAGTAGCCATGTCTACAGCTACTCTTGCTACTTCCTTTACACTATGGTCTTTGGCACGTCCAAATACAGTCACTCCATTTATCCAATCATTAACATCTGCTGTGGAGCCATTGTCCACACATAGGCTGAGGCATTCACTGCACTGTAGCACCTCCTCCAAATCTATGAATCCCCTCACCTACACCTCTCGGGTAGTTATAACCCCATCATCCTTGTGCAGCGCCATCCGCAGGTGTCTGAAGTTACTACCACCTTAAATACACAAGGTGAGTGATGTTGTTGTCTGGTCAGCTTGCTACAGAAGCGTATGCCATGCCCTTTCCAGTGTTCTTTGGACCGCATTGACCACATTCAGCAAACCAGAGATACCTGAAAACACCAGGCTCCTCACCTGTTGTCTTCTCTTAGCCCTTTTAAACCAACATCGGTGCCGTTCCAGCACTATATACTCTCTGGTCTGGAACCATGGAACCTGTGACGTACCCACTGCACGATGAACTGAACTGCACTGAGCTGAAATCATATCCCACCAGTGATGTGCTCATGCGTGAGCGCGTTCAACAGGAGATGTCCATCTTCTAATGAGCTAAAATGTGAAGAAATGAAAACATGGGTGGTTTAATATGTGTAGGAGACCCTTAACGTGAGATACACTATAGGTAGCTAAGAACCTTAACATTCTGCTTTATGATAGTACACCTTCATAACGGAGAGAGGAAGCACGTACGCGTCGCCTTGCACGTAATCGCTGTCTGACGGTCCCTCTGGGCTGAGCACAGATGCTGAAAGAGTTGGTTCTGGATGGTGAGACACATGCCCCGGAAGCAAGAAGTACAGTTTGCACTTGAGGAACATGTTCCAACATGTACAGGGGTTGGACAAAGAAACCGAAACACCTGTCATTTTAGTGTGGGAGGTCTCATGGCTAAATTGGACCAGCCTGGTGGCCAATCTTCATTAATTGCACATTGCACCAGTAAGAGCAGAGTGTGAAGGTTCAGTTAGCAGGTAAGAGCACAGTTCTGCTCAAAATACTGCAATGCACACAGCATTATGGGTGACATACCAGAGTTCAAAAGAGGACAAACTGTTGGTGCACGTCTTGCTGGCGCATCTGTGACCAAGACAGCAAGTCTTTGTGATGTATCAAGAGCCACGGTATCCAGGGTAATGTCAGCACACCACCAAGAAGGACGAACCTCCACCAGCATCATGTAGTGACCTGGCCACTATCCTGCAAGAGGAATGGCTTAAACTCCCTCTGACCACTGTGCAGGACGCAGTATATGTCATTCCCAAGATGAACTGACGCTGTATTGGCCGCAAAAGGAGGCCCTACACCATACTAATAAATGATTGTGGTCTAAAACCAGGTGTTTCAGTTTCATTGTCCAACCCCTGTACGTAATCGCTCGGCTCTCAAACCTGTGAACAAGGGGGCCCATTCTTAGGGGGCTCAGTAGAGCCTGGGAACCCGCACCGGCACTAGCACTGGAACTCTGATGGTGGAAAAGCGCTCTCTGAGGTGTTGTTAAGCACTAGTCGACATCAAGCTTAAAGCATCATCACCAAGTCCACTAATCCGAGTCAGATTTCTGTCTCCATGAATGTCTTATACACTGTAGACATAACCTCCCAAATTTGGCCTAAAGGGCCCGCATGGTGGCGCAGTGGGTAGTGCTGTCACCATACAACAAGTAAGGCCTGGGTTTGATTCCTGGTCTCTGGGGCCCATTCTGTGTTTTCCCCATGTCTGTGTGGGTTTCCTTCCACGGTACAAAGACACACAGTCAGGTGAACTGGAGATGCTAAATCGCACCCCTAGGTGTGAATGTGTGTATCTGCTCTGTGATGGCCGGTCCGGAGTGTTTCCTGCCTTCCTCAAAATGAGCACTGGAATAGGCTTCCAGACCCTTCCCATCGTGACCCAGTAGGAAAAGCAGCTTAGGAGATGAACGAGTGAATGAATGTAGCGTGGTCACATGTGGTGCAACTGTCGAATAATTCTTTACAACATCAGGAGGCCTGTAATGCCACAGCTGTCCATATCTGGAATCCCAGGAGGAGAGAATTCCTCATGGAACCATATGATGGAGGAGGTGTAAGCCAGAGGAGAAATGCTAGAGAGGTTTGTGTTGGGTTGACTCCCTTGAGTATCCTTACAAGCGGTGTACTCACTGACTCACAGCACAGCTGGAACACTTCTCAACCAATCAGATTGTCCCAGCTGCACCCAGAAGGAATCAACCAACAGCAATGAAACTTGGTGGGTAGGTTTGACATCGTGAGACATGCAAATGATTCACGTTTACAATCAGCCGCGCATGTGACATAAGCATGGATGGGCCTTATCGCTGTACCTGACTGACCCAACAGCCACGACTATAGACATCCAGCGAGCAGTGGTGTCCTCCATGAGTCATCCTGTTAATGCAGCACCTTTGGCAGATGGCTGCACCAACGAATTCGTGTGTGGAGGCACCCGCGATCAGTGCCATGCGTCACATGTCCAGAAAGCCTGGAGTCACTCCACCCCTACCGTGGTTGGTGTAGCTCAGCGGATAACACCACTACCCTGCAGGGAACCAAACAATGCGGGAGACTAGGGTTTGATTCCCAGTCTAGGTGACTATGCTGTGCTACACCAATAAGAGTCCTTGGGCAAGACTCCTAACACTACATTGACCTACCTGTAATATGATTAACCTTGTAAGTCGCTCTGGATAAGAGCGTCAGCTAAATGCCGTAAATGTAAATGTACCGCACCATCTGCAGGAACTGTGTGAGGATATTCAACCTGCATGATATGGATTATATCTTGGCTCCATGCCAAGACGTCTGGCATGCTGGGTTAGCCCGACGCCAGGCTAAGAGACAGACTTCTGTATGTGTAGCTCAATGAATATTGACCATATCAGTCTAAATCTATCATTTATTGTTCCTGGTCACCTTTATCTTCCTCCCCAACAGCACTGCAACCCCACACCTCCTTCTGGGTGCAGCTTTTTGAGGAGCGTATGAATATCATGCATTACTCGGCTTACAAACTTGAATGACAATTTCAGTAACACTTAGCGACGAGTGTGGTCTTGTGTGCTAGCAGTGTTCAGCCCAACTTCACAACTCTCTTTGCTCTCACCTGCTCCACCCATCACCTTGCCTTTCTCTCACCGTCTCACCTTGTTGTCTCTCCTGCTTTCCCCTCTCTCGCTCTGTCACATTGCTTTTGCATTCCCTATCACTTTCCTCCCTCTCACTCTGTCACTTTCTTTCCTCTTCTTTTCGCTTTCTATATCTCTGTTGCTCTGTCTGGCTCTCTCTTCGTTCTCCTTCTCTCGCCTTCTCTGCTCATCTCAAAGGAGCTTTATTGGCATCACGGTTCTACGATCGGATTGCAGTAATGAAAACATCGATAACAGCTGTAATAATAGCAGTTAAGGAAAGGACTGGGAACAGCAGAATGGTGAAAGTAATAACGGATGCTAAGAAAGACGGCGCCGGTGGTGGAATAGAAACATCTCAGCAATGGGTTTTGTTAGATCTCTTAGATTTAGCGCCATTGTTACGGATATCCAGCTTCCATTAAGCTACCATTGCACACAATGCACTTGGTTTGGCTACCCCATGCCGCATGTTCTTCATCTAGCCATGAGTTTCCACTGAGACTGAGGTCGCTTTCTGTCCATGGCTCTGAAGCAATGCTGTGCTTTAGGACCAATTTGGTCCAAGACCACTGTTCCATTTATTTAATCTCCAGTCAAAATGGCCAATAAGTACTCTTGTTCCAGGTGATGTTTATTGGGAAGATGGTGGTCGGTGCAGCTCAGCAGATAACATCACTACCCGCCAGGGAGCCTTGGGTTCGAATCCCAGTATGGGTAACTATGCTGTGCTACACCCATAAGAGTCCTTGGGCAAGACTCCTAACACTACACTGGCCTACCTGTAATACAGTTAACCTTTTAACCTTTTAGTTGCTCTGGACAATAGCGCCAGGAGCGTCCGCTAAATGCTGTAATGTACGATGCAGGAAGCTAGCCTACATGACCACTCCGACAATCTAAGTCCATTGTGGTGCACTTGGGCACAACAGCCAACCACAATGTTCTCTCCACAGCCAAAATGTTCCAAAATGCCTCTCACCCTGCGTCCTCCTTAAGGACACCGCAGAAGAGAGACGGTGAGTGCTGCATCCTCCTCCCTACACAGCTTGGGGAGTCATTTCTTGTGCTGCTGGGGGATGGTGACAACAGTGGCACTCCCGTTGCACCGCAGGCGCCAGTGAGGGTGCTGCTCATGTATACTGGGGACCCGATTCTTGGTCTTGGCTGACCACACCAGCGGCGCCCACTCAAAGCATTGCTAGAGGGCAGTCAAGGCTGCCAGGGCACAATGCGGCTGTCTCTTTTTACATTCTCCAGCCCGACTCCAGCCTTGGCATGCTGCATCCTCCACAGTCCTCGCCACTGGTCCTAACTGCACTGCTTCTTTCTTAGAATGGGCCACCATGTCAGGCATGGGCCAGCATTGGGCCATGGTGCAGTGGAACCATTTTCTCTGGAGTGACGGAATTCCAATATCTTTGGGAGGAGTCGGATTGATCCAAATCCTCACAGCAATGTTCAACATCAGTACCTGACCTCACTAATACTCAAATTCTCACAGCAATTTTCAACATCAGTACCTGACCTTACTAATATTCAATCAAATTCTCACAATGTTCAACATCAGTACTTGATCTCACTAATACTTAATCAAATTCTCACAGCAATGTTCCAACATCTCCTATAAATCCTCTCTCACTGTTTTTCCCTCTCTCTATGTCTCTGTCTCACTCCCTCTCTCTCTGTCTCACTCCCTCTCTCTCTGTCTCTCTCCCTCTCTCTATGTCTCTGACTCTCTCTTTGTCTCTCTCCCTCTCTCTATGTCTCTGTCTCTCTCTTTGTCTCTCTCCCTTTCTCTCTGTCTCCCTTCCTCTCTCTCTGCCTGGCCCTCTCTCTGTCTCTCTCTTTCTTTGTCTCTCTCCCTTTCTCTCCCTTTATCTCTTTCCCCCTTTCTACCTCATTCTCTCTCTCTCTGTCTCTCTCCTTCTCTCTCTGTCTCCCTCTCCCTCTCTCTCTCTCTCCCTCGCTATCTTTCTGTCTCTCTCCCTTTCTCTCTGTCTCCCCTTCTCTCCCTTGGTCTCTCTCTCTCTCTCTCTCTCTCTCTTTCTCTCTCTCTCTCTCTCTCTCTCTCAGTATGGACAGAAGTGGCCAGTGTGACCTTATGGAGTGACACCAGCTTGTGACTGGATACGGGATTATTTTTTAATGGATTTAAAAAAAAAAAAGTTAAGTCTAAATGGATTACCTGCTTTTATCGTGGACTTTTAAAGTGCAGGGATTAGTCAGGAGAGCATGCAACGTTTTTAAATTGGTTGTCATGGCCGAGCCTGATTTATGGACCTCTGCTGCAATGCTAGGCTTTAAACCTGCTCCTTTGCGGGAACTGGAAAACGAGGACACGTACTGGATGTAGCTAGCGCAGGGCTATGTGTATTGCCTCGGGTTAAAGAGCCGAAATCTCAGCACTCGTTAAAAGATTTAGACCATATAGCGAGCCTGTAAATGAGAACTACCCCACTTACACGAGCAGGAAAGACATCCTGAAATGAATATACTCAATGTCAAATGAAACAGGCCTCTGATTTAGGCCTAGTCACTGTGTATACAAGTACAGGACTTGTTACATGTTCACCCATAATTTTACAGAGACTGATACTGGAGAACAGAGGGGTCAGAATGCACCATGGACGTCACTGGTATATTCGGCACTCCTATGGCACAGGGGCTGCATCCCAAACCTCAAAGTAGTGCAGCACTGTTAACAGTTCTTTAACTAGTGCAGCATGTGAAGTGCTGTATATAAGTGTGTGGCTTGGGACGAAGCTAGGGTTCTGATTGGCCAGCATGGGTTAGGGTTATATCACTGCTTGCTGGCGCATACTGCATACTACCCTAGTATGTACTGCATACTGTATACGCCCCTGTAGTACACAGTACAGTAACAAGTTTGGACCTACAGTGTAGTATACTAAAGTCAGTACCTCAGAGTTGTTAGCTAGCTGCTGCTAACGCTGCTCAGTTCATCTAAAATACATTAAGCCTAGCTGTTAGCTACCTTCAGCTACTTTCTTTTATTAATCTTCAGACTTTCTGAGGCTCATTCTGATGAAAACATACTCCACTACAATCACTACACCCACATTTACCTCAGAGCTGTTATTACTGTATCCACTATTTAGAGCTAGCTGCTGCTAACGCTGCTCAGTTCACCATAAATACGTTTAGCATAGCTGTTAGCTACCCTCAGCTATTTCACTCTATCTTTTATTAATCTTCAGAGCTGTATATTTTAACTTTCTGAGGCTCATTCTGATCAAAACATACTCCACTACAATCACCATACCAACATTTACCTCAGAGCTGTTATTACTGTATCCACTGTTTAGAGCTAGCTGCTACTAACGCTGCTTAGTACACCTGAGATAGGGTTAGCCTAGCAGTTAGATCCCCTCGACCATTTCACTCTATAACTAAACCTCTAAAGCGAGTTCATCTTTTATTAATCTTCAGACCTGTATATTTTAACTTTCTGAGGCTCATTCTGATGAAAACATAACCCACTACAATCACTACACTCACATTTACCTCAGAGCTGTTATTACTGTATCCACTGTTTAGAGCTAGCTGCTGCTAACGCTGCTCAGTTCACCAGAAATATGTTTAGCATAGCTGTTAGCTACCCTCGGCTATTTCACTCTATCTTTTATTAATCTGCAGACTTGTATATTTTAACTTTCTGAGGCTCATTCTGATGAAAACACACTACACTACAATCACCACACCCACATTTACCTCAGAGCTGTTATTACCATCCACTGTTTAGAGCTAGCTGCTGCTAATGCTGCTTAGTACACCTGAGATACGGTTAGCCTAGCAGTTAGATCCCCTCGACCATTTCACTCCATAACTGATCCTCTAAAGTGAGTTCATCTTTTATTAATCTTCAGACTTGTAGATTTTAACTTTCTGAGGCTCATTCTGATGAAAACATACCCCACTACAATCACTACACCCACATTTATACTGGGAGTTGGCTGCGTTTTGTTCCCTGGTGTTACCCGTCGACATTACACTGGCTGAAGCAGGCTGAGAGCTGGTGAGGCCGCAGTGCATGATGGGATGCAGAACACCATGAAATTAGCTCCCCCTGTGGTGTAAAACACCATCCGGGGATCTTCAGCGCAATACAGATCTTTATTGTGGTCACATACTGCACACTACATATTACTATTAGCCAGATTTAGTTCCCGGGTAATATGTAGTATGCCATTCCGAATACAGCCAAAGTGGTGCTCATCACCCTATGCTAACATTTCTCTCAGCAAAGTGGCACTAGCTTACAAAAGACAAATTACAATGTAATTTGGTAGCAAGATATTGAAACTCTATATCGTTTTGAGCAGAAGTGGAGTTATGAGTCAGCCATGTATCCATTCTGTCAATGAGAAAGTGCACAAGCATGTTACTTTGCTATACCATCTAAGCACAAATCTGCTAGCATGCTAGCAAGAGTGCAAATACATATTAGCACCTTTTTTTTCAGTCATTATTGTTTGGCTCCTTTTACACCAACCAACATGGGACCCAGAGCCAGGAGCTTCCATTTCCTGCCACGTTTCTTACTTAGGGACTAAATAACAAAGTCTCAAAGACCTTGAAAGTGATCCTCTCATTCGCTAGCTCTACATATATAGGCTAACACCTCTTTCTTAGTTAGGCAATGGAGTATTCTCCCAAGACCAAATTCTAAAATGGCACGTAACCTCTAGGGACCAGTGCTCATAACGCAAATACGCAGTGTTTCACTCAAGCTCATTTGCTCTGGCCTCATAAAAGTGAGCAGCTAGGACTCATCTGCGGCCCCCTGGACATCAGCTACATTTCCTCTACACCGGCAGCAGTAAAAACTGCATAATGCATTTAAACAGGCAGTAAAATCTTTTATCTCACTCATTGGAAGTTGTATTACTGTTTTTTTTTTTTATTATAGTTGTTCCACTGTCCAGCTGCCTATTCCACTCCATTCCATTATAGAGCCCATTTATGCAAGTCAAATCAGATCAAAAACATCACTGAATCATGCATGGATCATTTCTCCAATCTGATCTGCATTGAAAAACGGACGAGTATCCGTACAGGCCTCTGAACGAGTGTGAGCACACCTCTCCTTAGGGATGGGGCTGACGAATGGGAGATGCACTTTTCTCTCAGCGTTTTATGAAGGCTAATGAACAAAAATGCTTTTAGCAGGGTGATTCATCTGAGCGAGGGCGATAACGTGTCGTTTTTTATCATTACAACAAAAGTGCTGTCTGCATTGTGATATCATTAAAGGAGGCCTCAAAGAAGTTTTGCAAGCTTTCAAATAAATCAGGCATTCACGCAACTTCAAATATGCAAAGAACTGTTGTCAAGAATCACATGGAAGCATCACTTATGCCTTATTGTGAGTTATAGTGCAATTACAGTAAGCTACAACGTACTACTATGCCTCTGAGGAGATTAGATCCACTTGTATGAGGAGAAGGGGAAGTCAAACGAACGAATACAAGAGTTTCAGAAACTGGTTAACAGTTACAAGGAAAAATGGGATTCCTAGCAACCACCTGGAAGACCTGGTAGACCAAGAAATACTGCACTTAAAGCTCTCATGCTTCAGGAAGAGGTGAAAATAGAAAAATGTCTTTAAAAAAGAAAAGACTGAAGAACTCTGAAGTCATGTTCCATAGTTGGCATCATCATCCTCATCTTAGGAACCCAGTGTCTAGGCAATGTTTCTCTATGGGAAAAATTAATAGGCTTTTTCTGACAAGTGCTGCTGTGGCACCCGGTTCCGAAGTCTACATACACTTCTCTCTCTGAAGGTCACTGTAACCTCTGAACTGTATAAAATAACGGCTTCAAAATGATTTTGATGGTACAGTGACTTAAAATAGAGAGAATGATGTCTCTGCCATTGCCACTCTTGGCTCTGGGCCTGGAACGCCTGCTAAATATATATATATAGTCTATGTAAACTTGGAAGAGTGGGAAAGAGACCTCTCAGAAGCTCTACAGCACCACAGCACACACGAACAGCTACGGCTCTTTAGCTAGATCTAAGACATGTACTTATTGGCAAGAGCCGAAAAAGATACAAGGGTGTAAGACTGAGGCCAAACTGGGCTTCTTCTTCTTGGGCTACTTAATACCTGATCAGCCGACGTATTTGTCTTGTGTCATTAAGCTTGCTTGATGTTCAGCTTTGATCATAAGCCAAGTCAGCCTATTTTGACAGGAGATGTTAGCACGTTTGATAGATAGCACACTCTGACAAACAAATGCATGTGTCCGGCTGTGTAAGAGGATTTACCAATGAGGTGTGAATTATCCTCCCCAACTGTAGGGGGACTCCCTTCGTCTGCACCAAGCAGAAATTCTTCTGCACCAGTTAGGGCCAGTTCAAACCAATATAATCCGATTTTTGATCCAGTTACGTATAAGCACTTTGGGCCAGATCAAAGCGAGCAGTTACAGTGTACTGGTTCAAGCAAGTTAACTCCAAGCAGGAAGAAACAAACAGGAGCCAAGACCCAAAGCCTGCATGAACCAGTATAAACAATCTCAGGGCACCAAGGAATTCATAGATTCATGGACCTAACAGATAGCACATGCTGGCAAACAGATGCATGTGTACAGCAATGATGGAGGCCACAAAATGTCATTTGTTTTTACGACAGTGATGTAAAAGAGAATTACCCTTCACGCGTATGTGGACCCCAGATACAACATATGCAGTTTTTATATATAATGTACTAAACTGCCATCAGCTTAAAGCCAGTTTGGGCCAGTTCAGATCAGTTGCCTGCTTGAAAAAACAGCACAGGCCATCTGTGCTGGGCCATGCTGGGTGACCAGTTAAACCAGCACCAAATTCAGAACGAGCCAGTACGTTTCACGGTGTCACACCTACCCACCAAGTTTCATTCCTGTGGGTTGATTCCTTCTGGGTGCAGCTATTTTTGTGGATGATGAGTCTATCACAGATGCTGATGAATACAATACCAGAGCAGCTGCAGCTAATCTGCATAAAGCCGGATCGTCAATGGGAAGCTTTTCTTCCAGGGATGTCTGAATAGAATAAGTTCCCAAGTTATACTGAACTAATGAATAATTTTATCAGCTTTGAAAAGAACAGCTACGGTGAGAAAGCATGTTTTGTGTTCTCTCTTCGAACGCCACACCGAAGACGAGAACGGAAAGTCTTGACTCCTTTTTTTTTGTTTTTTTTTGTGATTGTCAAACGAATCCGAGCCAAAAAGCAGTTTAGGCTCTGTGAAGACCCTGTAACGCAACAACTCCAATACCAATTATAGGTGAAAGCATTTCATAAAGAGAATACCGCAAAAGCTATTTGGAGCTAAACTGTCCAAAAGTACCCAGACAGCCCTCCTAACATGAGACACAGGTGTTAAGTTCCACATACGGCTTGCATAACCCCTCTAAAAGGAAAGTGCTGACCAACAAAATGAGAAGCTCAGGAGCAGCTGGAGGTCATAAAAAAAGGGTCACCGTGCCCGGCACCTGCATGGGCTAGAGGGGTATTAAGCCTCCCGTTGTGGGGCTGTGGAATAACAATACAGTGTTCTCTCGACACTTCCCAGAAGAGTAGAAACAGTGCAGCAAAGGGGAACAAACTCACTACTAATACCCTTCATATCAGAAGAAACTCTGGATGAGTTGGTCCTCATCTGTTGTGTAGCTACAAGGATCATCAATACTGCCTGGCAGTTCAGGTCAGTATAGGATGGACTGAATCAGCCAGTTGCTGAAAAAATATCAATATATCAATAAGCATTGATCTTTACTCCATTAAAACATTTGAATCCACCATTAGCTTGAACTAAAGCCGGTTTCAACCGGTTTAAACCAAATAAATCCAAGTTTAAATCACTTTGTGCAAATTTGGACCAGTTAAGTCTAAACTTTAAGCATTAAATCCAGCATGAACCAGCATAACAAAGTCAGCAAAGAATTCAGTAGGGTTTAGACCAGTCTAAATCTAAACCAGTTCCGATAACTTCCAGTCACATAGGCCAGTGTGGGCTAGTTAAGTATTAATCTGAACTAGATTGGTCTGAATCATTTCAGGCCTGTTTGGACAGGTTAAATTGAAATCTGACCAGTTCAAGCCAGTTCAGACTAGCTATGCCTGAGTTTGAACTGGTTTAGGCCAGTTTAGACCAGTTAAGTCTAAGTTGAACCATCTTAAGCAAGTTCAGACTAGCTTAGTCCAAATCTGAACTGGTTCAGGTAAGTTTAGACCAGTTAAGTCTAAAGTTGAACTATCTTAAGCAAGTTCAGACTAGCCCAGTCAACATCTGAACTGGTTCGGGTAATTTTAGCTTAGTTAAGTCTAAATCTTAAACGCTTTGAGCAAGTCCAGTCTAGTTAAGTGTAGATCTAAACCAGTTCGGGCAAGCTTAGACCAGCAAAGTTAAAATTTTACCTGGTTCAAGAAACATTAATTCACTACAAGCCAGTTTCGATATGTCAAGACTAAATCTGACCAGTTCAAGTCATTGCAGAGGTGTTATGCCCGAGTCTTAACTGATTTGGGACATGTCTGATCAGTTAAGTCTACATTTGAACTAGTTTGGGCAAATTTGGGCAAGTGAAGTCTAAATCTGAACCGGTTTGGGCAAGGTTGGCCCAGTTAAGTCTAAATCTGAACCGGTTTGAGCAAGATTGGCCCTGTTAGGTCTAAGTCTGGACTGGTTTGGGCAAGATTGGCCCAGTTAAGTCTAAATCTGGACTGGTTTGGGCAAGATTGGCCCAGTTGGGTCTAAATCTAGACTGGTTTGGGTAAGATTGGCCCAGTTAAGTCTAAATCTGCACTGGTTTGGGTAAGATTGGCCCAGTTAAGTCTAAATCTGGACTGGTTTGGGTAAGATTGGCCAGTTAAGTCTAAATCTGGACTGGTTTGGGTAAGATTGGCCCAGTTAAGTCTAAATCTGGACTGGTTTGGGTAAGATTGGCCCAGTTAAGTCTAAATCTGGACTGGTTTGGGTAAGATTGGCCCAGTTAAGTCTAAATCTGGACTAGTTTGGGCAAGGGCGGCCCAGATAAGTTTAAATCTGAATCTATTTTGAAACGGATCAGACCAGCTAAATCTGTACCACTGGCCCAGTCAGGGCAGTTAAATAAGCATCGTTGCTGAGCAATGAAATTACTTTTCCACTAATGGAGGACAGTCATTTGAGTATGCTCACTGGATTTATCCATGTTTGATGAAGTCTCCACCCATGATCCATTCCCTTTGGACACTGCAGTTAATTAGACTTGCACATTTTAATAATTTAAGATGCTATATGAGCAGAGCTGTTAAGCGCAGTGGCATGCACACTATTCCAGTGGAACTCAACAGTGTTAGTAACACAGATTTCACACAATCCTTTCACATAATTTTCACACAAAATTCGCTAACCCTCACATCATTCCCAGGAACGCTGTATGCTACATCCTGCACATCAAATGTGCGGGGTGTGTGTTGCACACCTTCTCACTTAATACTGAGCAAGAGAGCAGAGCGACACATTTATAAATCTCGGTTACTGTGTAAAGCATTCATAGGATCTAAGCGTTCCCGAATGTAGCATGAAATGTAAGCATGTTGTGGCCCCGAGGCGAAAAGGTGAAGAGAATTTTACAGCAGACTTCACTAAGCCTGAGCCAGAGGATGAGCTAGGTGTGAACATTTAAAAAATCTCCTGGGACACAAAACGTGAGCACCATCAAACACATCTTTGTTGTGTAGTTGTACATTGTTTACATTCACATTACATAATCAAGAGGTTTGAGTCAGTATGAATCTGCGACCTTAATAAACACTCGTATACAGTAGATCAGTGTTACTCCATACAATCCATAATAAATCCATAATAAATCTATAGTACTCCATAAACTCAATAAATGCTCCTATACACTAGACTAGAACGATTATACATTAACCCATAAACAGCCGCAATAAACACTCCTATATCCTAAAATAGGAAATATTGGTCCATAAACACCGTCAATGAATGCTCCCATACACTAGATTAGAAGGTGTTCGTCTATTAAACAAAAATAATCACTCCTTTACACTTGGAGGTGCAAGTCCATAAACAACATCAATAATCACTCCTATACACTTATACACTACACAATACACTACACAATAATCAGTTCAGTATACTCTCCTGTATATCAGAACAGGAGATACCAGTCCATAAACAAATTCAATATACTCTCCTGTATACCAGATCAGGAGATACCGGTCCATAAATAAGTTCCCTATACTCTCCTGTATACCGGATCAGGAGATATCGGTCCATAAACAAGTTCAGTACACTCTCTTATATACCAGAGCAGGAGATATCAGCCCATAAACAAATTCAATATGCTTTCTTATATACCAGATTAGGAGATACCGGTCCATAAAAAAGTTTACTATACTCTCCTGTTTACCAGATCAGGAGATACCGGTACATAAACAAGTTCAGTACACTCTCCTGTATACCAGATCAGGAGATATCGGTCCATAAACAAGTTCAGTACACTCTCTTATATACCAGATCAGGAGATATCAGCCCATAAACAAATTCAGTATGCTCTCTTATATACCAGATCAGGAGATATCAGCCCATAATCAAGTTCAGTACACTCTCTTATATACCAGATTGGGAGATATCAGCCCATAAACAAATTTAATATGCTCTCTTATATACCAGAGCAGGAGATACCGGTCCATAAACACGTTCAGCATACTCTCCTGTATACCAGAGCAGGAGATACCGGTCCATAAACAAGTTCACTATACTGTCTTATATACCAGAGCAGGAGATACCAGCCCATAATCAAGTTCAGTACACTCTCTTATATACCAGAGCAGGAGATACCGGTCCATAAACAAGTTCACTATGCTCTCTTATATACCAGAGCAGGAGATACCAGCCCATAATCAAGTTCACTATGCTCTCTTATATACCAGAGCAGGAGATACCAGCCCATAATCAAGTTCACTATGCTCTCTTATATACCAGAGCAGGAGATACCAGCCCATAATCAAGTTCAGTACACTCTCTTATATACCAGAGCAGGAGATACCGGTCCATAAACACGTTCAGCATACTCTCCTATATACAGAACAGAAGAGTCCATAAACAATGCATGATTCTACCCAATGCACCTAATAACCAACACAATTAGCAGGTAGCGTTCTCCTTCAAGCGTCTACAGGTGTCCTGCGTCACTGGCAGTTTGAAAAGATGTTGTGGTGCCTCACACACCTCGGAGGAAGCACCTGTTAGCCCTCCCTCTCCCAGCTGTTCACATCCTGTGACCACAGTGACGTTATTCTCCAACTACGTCAAACAAGCCTACACAACAAACCTTCACTTCAAGCAGCATCCAGAGGAGACACAGCTCCAAACTCACCTGCTCCTCTCTCTTCCGCCTTGCCTGGGTCCCCAGAGCTCCTCTTCTGTTGGATCTGAAGGTTCTGCTTATGTTTCAGGCTTTCTGATGGACTGAGCCGGGTGTACAACCGCAGGTGGGGGAAAGTTGGGGTTGGTCAGTTTCCTCAGGCCTCATGCCCTTCTCTGGCTTAAACCACAGCTTCTCTGGAGACAGCTTGGCTTTGATAGGCTGCAGATAAGACAAGATATGAGAAAGAGAGAGAGAGAGAGAGAGAGAGAGAGAGAGAGAGAGAGAGATGAGTTACAGCCCCAGTACAGCTTTCTGAATAATGTTGTTTGCAAAACCCACTTGGCTTTGCTTAATTAATCTGGTTCTAAATACAGCAGCCGACTCAGCATAGAGAGAGAGAGAGAGAGAGAGAGAGAGAGAGAGATTTCATATACAGACAGTAAAATGAAGAGAGAAGAGACAGAAATAGAGAGAAATATAGTAAAAGAAGAAAGGCTGATAGAGAGAACATCAGAGAGGTGGGAGAGAGAGAAAGAGAGAGAGAGAGAAAGAGAGAGGGGAGGCATAAGAAAAAGAGAGCGAGAGAGAATGCATATAAGGAGAGTGAAATGAAAGAGACAGATCAAGAGAAAAATAGTGAAGGAGAAGAGAGACTGATAGAGTATGAGATGGGGAGAGGCAATGAGAAGGATGAATAAAAGAAGAAAAGGGAGCAGCACCAAAAAAGAGAGAATTGGGAAAAGAGAGAGGGAAGGAGATGAGACAGAGAGAGGGAGGGAAAAAAAGAGGAGAGAGAGGAGGAAATATTGAACGAGAACATAGAAACATAGGATTGGGTGGGTTGTTACCGACATCTGGTGAGAATTTCAAATCAACTGCATGAGATAGAAAGAGAGAGAGAGAGAGAGAGAGAGAGAGAGAGAGAGAGAGAGAGAGAGAGAGAGAGAGAGAGAGAGAGAGAGGAGGACAAGAAAATATAGAGATGGTGAAGACAGAGAAGGAAGAAAGAAGAAGAGAGAATAAGAGAGAAGGAGAATAGAAGAGAAGGCATATATAGACTGAAACCTTGAGGAGAGAGAGAGAAAGAAAAATAGAGAGAGAAGGGGATAGCAAAAAGAGAAAGAAAGAAAAAGGAGAAATAGAAGAAGAGAAAGTAAAGGCAACAAAGAGAGAGACAGAGAAGAGGGGTGAGAGAAAGAAGAACAGTTAGAGAAAGAACAGAATAAGAGAAGAGGGAGAGGGAGAGAGAGACAGAGACAGAGAGAGAGAGAGAGAGAGAGAGAGAGAGAGAGAGAGAGAGAGAGAGAGAGACCGTGTGATGGAATGAGCCAGGGGAAATCTGTGTTGGCTGGTCAGTGGATGCAGTAATTTGACATAAATAAAAGTGCTGGCATGGACAGAGGGCGAGAGAGAGAGAGAGAGGGCGAGAGAGAGAGAGAGAGTGAGAGAGAGAGAGAGAGAGAGAGAGAGAGAGAGAGAGAGAGAGAGAGAGAGAGAGAGAGAGAGGGCGAGAGAGATTTACCCATCAATCAGTGAGTAATCAATGAGCCAGCCGTGACCGAAGTGAGAGAGAAGGGAAGGGAGGGATGGAGGATACGAGGGAAAAACTGAGAAGCAGAGAGGGAGGGGAGAGGAGAAAAAAAAGGAGCAGGGAAAATGCTGCTGGAGAGGTATAGATGACTTGAGGGAGGAGGAAGAAGGGAAAGATAGAATCAAGCCTGAGTGGAGGAGGAGAAAAAAGGCTGAGATCGTGTAGGAGGATTTGCACTCGCCATAATATTGTTGTCCCTGGCAACAGCCTCCCTCTCCCTTTCTCGATCTCTTTCTCCATCCCTCTCGTTCTTCTTTCTCTTTCGTTTTTTATTTCACTTTTTCCCACTCCTTTACTCTACCTCTGCTGCTCCCTCCTATGTGCTTTCCTTTTTCCCTTCAGCTTTCTTTTCTCATTTCTCTCGCTCTCTCTCCCTCTCTCTCACAGATCATCTTCTCTCTTCTTCCTCCACACTTCATGTTTACTGTACCATTCTTCTTCACTTTATTCTTCTCCCTGCCTCTCCCTGTCTCTCACTCCTTTCCCTTCCTCCATCTCCACCCCTCACTTGTCCTCCCCCTCTTCACCAAAACACCACAGCATACTTATTAACATCTAGTGTTACCAGAGCAGTTGTTTCCAGAATGTTCCGAGTTGCAGTGGCGTTCTCTAGTATGCCGGATGTGAGAAGCTTTGGCTTCTATACTTTCTCCACTGAACTCTTTCCACTCTGCTAATAACAGACACCTGGCTGAGCTGATGAACCTTTAGGAGGATCTGAATAGAAGAGGGTGGAGCTCTTCCTACTGCCCAGCTGTCATATAATCCGGATGAAATGAGAGAAGAACATGGTCTGATTAATACAATTCCTGTATCAGTGATCACCCCACTCCTGCTATACTCATTTCCATAGCTACACATTACACATTTCCATGGATATGCTACATGCATTCCACAAATATGCCACACACATTTCCTTGGATATGCTACCAATAATTCAGTGGATGTACTACACCCATGTGCATGGATAAGCCTCACACATGTCCATGGATATACCATAGATGATTCCATGGATATACTACACCCATGTTCACTGATATGCCACGCACATTTCTATGGATCTGCTACACCCGTTTCCCTGGATATGCTGTAGATGATTCCATGGATATACTACACCCATGTTCACTGATATGCCACGCACATTTCTATGGATCTGCTACACCCGTTTCCCTGGATATGCTGCAGATGATTCCATGGATATACTACTTTCATTTTCATGGATATCTCAAACAGATGTTTATGGATATGTCACACACATATCTATGCATATGATACAGATGATTCCATGGACGTGCTACACCCATGTTCACTGATATGCCACACGCATGTCTATGGATCAGCCCCACACATTTCCATGGATATGCTACAGATGATTCCATGGATATACTACACCCATGTTCACTGATATGCCACGTACATTTCTATGGATCTGCTACACCCGTTTATGCTATAGATGATTCCATGGATATACTACACCCTTTTCCAGGGACATACCACACCCGTTTCCCTGGATATGCTACAGATGATTCCATGGATATACTACATTAATTTTCTTGGATATCTCACACAGATGTTTATGGATCAGCCCCACACATTCCCATGGATATGCTAAAGATGATTCCATGGATATACTACACCTATGTTCACTGATATGCCACGCACATTTCTATGGATCTGCTACACCCGTTTCCCTGGATATGCTACAGATAATTCCATGGATATACTACTTTCATTTTCATGGATATCTCACACAGATGTTCACTGATATGCCACACACATGTCTATGGATCAACCCCACACGTTTCCATGGATATGCTACAGATGATTCCATGTATATACCACACCCATTTCCATGCATATGCTTCACACATTTTTCTGCGGTCGTCCTAATAACTGGTTGAGAGAAGACGCACACAATCCATAATCCAATCTGTCCATTTCAGGATCAGAAAAGCTTTAAGTGCTCTTAATCTGATGGGGACAGTTCTGGTGGTCTTCCAGGTGGTTGTTAGCTACTCTTTCTTAATGGGAGTGTTTTATATTGAACCTCCTCGTGTGAATACGTCATGTGAAAATGAATAACTGGTATTTAATGTGCATTCTGACAGGAAATGACATAATTGAAGGGTGGGCTCTGACTCCGCACAGGGCTGTATATATAGGTTGATAGGCTGTCTATCAGCAGTGGTGAGTGTAGGAGTAAGTGTCAGTTGGAGGGAACAGTGGACCTGAATTCAACCACACATTCAGCCTCAGTATCACAGTCACACACACACAAAGGCACCTCGGCGGCCCACACTGACAGCTACCTCTCAGCAGGTGACACTCGGGATTATAATAATGGGCATCTCACATTGCTGCTCACAGCGAGGGACACTAACACGGTCAATAAACAGAAAAACGAAAACCCAGCCAGAGCTGTAGAAATCTTTGGCCGTGCTGAACGAGGCCGTAATCACAAAGGCAGCTCGATCCGTTTGAGCATTCGCCCGCGTTCTTGCCCGCTGCCAGCCAGAAGCAAAATTACATCAGACATTTTGGAGCTTCTCTGCAAATAATCGTCTCACTGGTGCCGATTTCAGGGAAACTCAACACTCCTCTGGATCTTTTCTAAGGCCCTGCAGGCTCTGCTGAGTGTATCATGGGCTTGTTTTCAAGTCATTTCTTGGAACTACATGCCCGAAAGTTTGTAGCTCTTCTTAAATCAAGTATGAACAAAGTGTCACAGTGTGGTTTGCATGTTTATCAGCAGCATGTGCCTTGTAGCTCAGCGCTAAACTAAAGAGCACCAAAGACGTGCTGGGTGCAAATGCCGAAAATGGCTTATTGGCTATCTGAATGTTTGCTAGGACATGCAGGAAAGGGCCGCCATTGAGTTTGTCAGGCCTAGCTCTGCCAGACATCATCTTTACACTGATCTGCTGTGATAAACAGCATCGTTTTTTGCGACGTGGTCTCCCCCATTGTTCCCCATCTTGACTACAAAGGGGGCTTACATGGTATTAGGGGCACTTACCAGACCAGACAGAAACGTCATTATCACCATAGCAGCAGGAACTAAACCTCCTACAGCAAACAGAATGATTCAAAGGCTACTGCAGTCGACTTTGATGAGTTTCTGTAATCAGTGATTGCTCACTGCAAAGCAACACTAATGCCATTCAACTTCATCAGATGTTCTTCGTCTTTTTCACCCGCTAACTCATCTTACAACATTCGGGATATCAGCACTTTTCCAGCTCCAGAATGTTTGATGTGATCGGGAATGCCGTGCTGGCGTACAGCTTTTTGATCGGATGTATAATCTTTGCTGAGTGATGAGTTTTTAACCCGCATGATCAAATGGAGTGCAAAGGTTTGTGTAACCAGCACGTATTATGATGATATAGGTCTATTAGCAACACCCTAGGATTAAGGATATCATAGCAACAACCAGCATCCACCTAGCAACACCCTATCAACTGCCTGGAATACCTTAGCAATCACACAGCAACACTCTAGCAATCACCTGGGATACCAAACCAACCACTTAGCACCATCCTAACAACCTTCTGGGATACCACAGAAACCACTTAACAATATCCTTGCAGTCACCTGGAATACCATAATAACCACCTAACAAAACCCTAGCAATCATTTGGCATATCAAAGCAACCGCCTAGCACCATCCTAGCAACCACCTGGGACACAATGGAAACCACTAACCCACACTCTATTAAACATGTAGAATATTATGGCAACAACCAGCATCCACTTAGCAACATCTTAGCAACCAGCTGGGATACCAAAGCATAACTCTAACAACAGCCCAGCAACCACCTGGGATTCAATAGCACTATCCTAGCAACCACATGGGAAACCTAGGTACTGCTTAGTACCATCCTAACAGTCACTAGGCATACCATAGGAACCATTTAATAACATCCTAGCAACCACCTGGGAATCATAGCAACCACCTAACAACATTCTTGCAAATACCTGAGATATCATAGCAATTTTTATCCACCACTTCAGATACCACAGCAACCACTTTACAGCTCCCTAGCAACTACTTAGGATTCTATAGCAACCATGCAACCTCTCAGCAGCCACTAGAGATCCCACAGCAACCGCCAGGCAACACATTAGCAACTGCCTAACATCCTACAAAATACAAGGGCACCCCATAGAACTTTCATGGGATACCATAGCAACGACCTAGCAACACCTTACCAGCCACATGTGATACCAGAGCAACTGCCTAGCAACACCATAGCAACCACCTTGGATAGCACAGTAACACCCTAGCCAACATCTGGGATACCACAGTGACCACTTTGCAGCCCCCCAGCAAACGCTTGGGATTCCATAGTAACTGCCTAGCAACCCCCTAGCAAACCTTTAGGATTCCTTAGGAACCACCTAACAAAACCACAGCAACTACTAGAGATTTAGTAACCTGCCTAGCAACACCTTAGCAAGTTTAATAGCCGCAATTCCTTCGCTATTCCTTGGGAAATGTACTTTTCTAAGCACTTATGAAAGAGATCAAAGCAGACACACTCTGATATTCCGAGCAGGTCACAGTGGAAAACTGGGAAAGTGATTCAATTAGACATGTGGAAGACCAGCACCAGGAGAACCAATCAGCTGACTGCTGTAAAAAACGCATTTTGACTGTCATGACTATCGTAGCCCACAGATGGCCTTTCTTAAGCTTTGCACTAGGGTCAGGGGGCATTGACCCCTATAGCCCCTTTTACTTTGATGGGGCCCAATGACCCAGTACTCCCTATGTAGTTTGTGTCTACAGATGACACTATCGGTATCGATTGTGAAGTATAAAGTGTAAAGTGTAGTGAACGTCACGCACCCTTGATCCTTAAAGGTCTGAGAGTGAAGATTATAGTCTGGCTTCTCAAAGCTGCCACTACATAATCTCTTCAAAATTCCCAACGGCAATTCATTATTCATATTAATTGCACCATTCATCAGTCTCATTTCTCTGTGTTGGATCAATGAAAATCGACCGGCGTTCAGTCTGGTTGAGATTTTTCCCATTACTCCGAGCTATCGCCCCTGCATGCTCCGATCAGCCAAACGGGCTCTGATCACTTGCCATTCGCCATCTTCTAATCCATGATGGCATAATCCCGGGTGCCTTTGTAGTCGTCTTGATATTTTCAAAGTCTTTCACAGTGCAGGATTATAAAGAGCTAAACATGAGCTTATCACACACACGCATACGCTGGCGCACATACATACCGACCGGCTAATCAGGGCAGACTCATTTAAGGCCGAGCTGCCTCATCACTCTCTTTCCTCCACAGCCTAGAAACGTGCTCCGCATGTCAGACTCAGAGGACCCGCCACTAATTGGCTATCATTGCCCAAATTCTCCACAGTACAATATCAAAATCCAATAAGTCACCATGGCCGTACTTTACCAAACGACTAGCTGCCACCTGATAGCATCGCTCGTGCAACAGCTGCAATGGATGCTCTGAGTGCTGCTTCAGACGAGCTACCGCGCAGCTTTTCAGCTCTGCCTTGCTGCTGTGTTATTGCTATAAATTGTGCGTTCTCAATATCTGACTGACACCGTGGGCCTAACGCGCAGATGCAATAGACTCTTCGACAGGCGCCTTGGCAGCGTTTTCATTTTCCAGACCTTAAAAAACAAGCACCCATCATTTCAGCCGGTTAGCGTGGTTTTAAATCAATGCCTGGAAGTGCGCACGTCTCTTACTGAGGCAGCAAAAACAATCGGGAGCCCCGTCTATAAGAGCGAGACAAAACGCAAGTCTGGGGCCTTTGCTCCGGCTCCTCCTCCACGAGAGCAAGGGATGATAGCAGTGATGAGGGAGGCCTTTAGCCGGGCCGTTAACGTCAAAAGCATAACACCCCTCTACACCTCTATGACGGTGCTAGCTGTCATATTGTCTTAACATGTGGAGCTGTAGAGCTTCTCAACGGTGTCCTGTGATAATCCAGCCCATGCAGCTCGAATATTCTCACACAGTTCCTGCAGATGGTGCGGTAGGGGTGAAGGTGGAGGGACAGCAGGCCTTCTGGACGTGTGACGCATGACAACAAACCGTTCATCATGGTGCTTCCACACACAGATTCGTTGGTCGTCTCCATTAAGACAAAAGATGGACTCGTCACTGACCATGAGAGTCTGGTATGACACCATTACAGTCTTTGGTGACGGTGACGACAGTCGTCATAACGGTCTGTGTGCATGCAGTCCTGCGTGGTGCAGCCGTCTGCCAATGGTGCTGCCACTAACAGGATGACTCATGGAGGGCATCACTGCCCACCGAAGGTCTGTTATAATGGCTGTTGACGGTCAGTCAGGTACAGCAATAAGGCCCGTCCGTGCTTACGTATCATGCGTACCTGAGCGTCAAACGTGAATTATTTGCATGTCTCACAATGTCAGACCTACCCACCAAGTTTCATTCCTGCCTGTTGATTCCTTCTGGGTGCAGCTAGTTGTGCAACTGTTGTTTTGGTGGTGAGTGTAGTATGTTAGAGCTAATACTGGTGCACGTTTGGACTGGTGGGTTTATTTGAACCCACTCTTGTGTCTTCCACAGCTGACTGGAGCATAGGCACCAGTAAGAATCACACTCAGATAGACTCAGTCTTGACCTATCATGCCACCAGCCCCAGCTTAGAGCCTCACGGGCATATTGCAGGAAAATGCAACCTAGTGGAATTCGCAAGATTACAAGATTCCCAGGAAGCTAGCAAACTGATCTTTGGAAAGAACCCTGTATCTTTGAAACCCTGGAAAAAAAACATAGGCTATAAAGTAACTTTTTCCAAAAATCACCTTCTTATATATGATACGTATTTGATGACATCAAGAATTAAACCACAGGAAACTTTACAATCTGTGTTGAAGCCAAATTCCACAAATCAGGAAAGTGTGAGATTGTGCTCCTTCCAATGAACCCTGGATCGCTTTGTTAGCCTTTAGAGAAGATTCAAACCTCACAAATTTGTGTCTGACTCAAGTGCATCCTGGGCAGCCTTGCTGAGATGTCCACCCATGATGGAGATCTGGAGTGCCAGACAAACTTGGAGCACTGTAACACAGTGAAAATGACAGTAACTGACTTCAGTTGTTACAGAATTAAAGAGCAGCTTTGAAGATCTTAAGGAGATTTATAGACATGTCACTGTGCTGAGGCAGGAACTCCTCTTTTGGTGGAAGACATTGACAAGCTATCTGAAAGTGGGCCACATCAATGTCCAGACACTCTTACATCAAAGAATTGGTGGATACCTTCCCTGGCACGATTCCGAGGAGAATTCCCTGTAGACTGGGATTTTAGCCACTGCTGGTAGACGCGTATGACCATACGCTTCCATACACCTGCAGATTCAGCTACTTCCTTCACACTATGGCCTTTGGCCACGCCCACATGCAGTCACTCCTATTAGCCAATCATTAACACCCCACAGGTATCTATAGCCCCACCATGCTTGTGCAGGAGCCTGAAGTTATGACCACCTTAAACACACAAGGTGATTAATATAATCAGCGGCCTCACCTGCAAAGTTTAGTCTTAGAAGTGGGTTGGACTTTCTGTTGTTCACATCCCAGACACATTTAATGACGCATGGTTCTCTGTCATGTGGATTATCTAATATCTAAGCCTCCTTAGAAGTAAACTGCACCTGCACTTAAAGGGATACAGTGTAGAACTACATAGAATCTAGTCTTGGCACTAGACTGGCTTCTCTGGGTAAAGCAACACCACAAAGCTTCCAGCACAGAGGGTAGAACGACCTGAAACAGATTTTAAGCGGGTGCACCGAAGCAAGCCTAGGCACTGGGGATAAAGCCGCTAACCGTTTAAACATTTAACCAAACAAGGCATGACAATTAAAACTGAATGAACAGCAAGAGAGCTCTGCACTCAGCGTGAGTGATGTTATAAAACCCAGGTCATGAAGTTTTGCTGATCAGGTTTTGCCAGAGGCAGGGCCTGACTCCACCAACCAGAGCTGCACAGTTAATCATATTCACTTACTCGGCTCTTTATTAGAAATTCTTTATTAGAGACATAAAACGAGTCCCCTTGCGTGTTTGAGGTGGTAGTAAGTTCAGGCTCCTGCAGATGGCGCTTCATGAGGATGATGGGGTTATACAAACCTGTGAGTGATGGGATCTATAGACTGAGAAGAGCTGATACAGTGCGGTGAATGTCTCGTTCCATGTGTGGATAATGGCTCCAGAGCAGATGTTAATGATTGGCTTAAACGAGTGGCTGCATTTGGGTGTGGCCAAAGACCGTAGTGTGAAGGAAGTAGCTGAACCTGCAGGTGTATGGAAGCGTACGGTCATACAGGTCTACCAGCAGTGGCTAAAATCCCAGTCTACAGGGAATCATCTCGGGATTGTGCCAGGGAAGGCATCCACCAAATCTGGCCCAACTTCGCAATACTTTGATGTAAGAGTGACTGAACATTGGTATGGCCTATGTACAGTAACTTGTCCAGTCCAGCCCAAACCCAATCACAGCTGTTATTGGTGCTCGTGAAGGTGTTAGGTGCTATCAGGCATGTTTCAGTCACAGATGAGCTTAGCTTAGCTTCCTGTACAGCACAAACTGTCTGCACCTTCATCAGTGGTGAGTTTGAGACCTCAGAGCTTCTCCCGACTGGATCATTGCTTGCAATGGTCCACTACCAATGTACTGTAGCAGCACCTTTGTGTCTGATACACTTGTACCAGCTTCGCATTCACTACCATGCCAGTATCCCAGCTGGGCTAAGAATGAAGCACCACCCAAACAATATCTGGACAACAGCAGTCCTGTGGTCAGAACCTGATCACTGAAGAACGGGGTAAGGAGCCCTTAAAAGAGTTCTTAGAAGGTTCTTTGGTGAAGGCAACTCTTCAGCTCATTGTAAAAAGAGTTCTGCTACTGTTACAGCTCAGATACCCTGTAGAACTTCACTGCTTAGAGAACAGGCTGTAAGTGTACACCTATGTGAGGAGGTCATGTTCATGAAGTACATGTTTACAATGGAGTGGCCAGTGAGTGGACGTTCAAGGCAGGGGCTTCTAGTAAACTGGCTCGCTTGTAATGTCACCACTACTGTGTTTCTTTGAGTAGTATATCTGCATCGGAGTGAAGCAGTGAATCACTTTTTTATGTATGCTGCTACGGCGGAGAGCTCTGTGGGTGTTCTGACAAATCACAGGTGTTCACAGTCTTACAATCAGCAGCGGGAATTACGGCTGGTGTAATAAGTACTGTATACAGTCCTATTGGCTTTTAAACCTTAGATAAACAGAGCTATTACTGTCATCCTGTTGTACTGTTTGGATAGCCATGTCTTATTAATCACTCTCTGGTTATGTAATTATGTTTTATTAGGTTTACAGTCCACACTTTCATCATGCTTCTCTTTCTGGCAAAACACAACTGTACCGTAGCATGGCCATTCCGTAAATGACTGGCAGCAAGAATTTTTTTTCACCCAGGAAAATCATCAGAAATATCATCCCTTAAACTTGAGAGTTTAGTGTATGCCCTTTTAATGGAATTCTATGGAATTTCTCTGTAACTCCCTGTCATTCCGTAATTCATGGCCATTCTGTGAACAACTGGTACTAGTAGCATAAGTGGTATTGTGCAAAAGACTGGTGATTGGGTTTCCCTGGAACCATGTGGTGTGGATTGAGAGTTTGGAGTATGCCCTTTTAATGGAATTCTATGGAATTTCTCTGTAACTCCCTGTCATTCCGTAATTCATGGCCATTCTGTGAACAACTGGTACTAGTAGCATAAGTGGTATTGTGCAAAAGGCTGGTGAATGGGTTTCCCTGGAACCATGTGGTGTGGATTGAGAGTTTGGAGTATACCCTTTTAATGGAATTCTATGGAATTTCTCTGTAACTCTGTCATTCCGTAATTCATGGCCATTCCGTAAATAACTGGTACTAGTAGCATAAGTGGTATTGTGCAAAAGGCTGGTGAATGGGTTTCCCTGGAACCATGTGGTGTGGATTGAGAGTTTGGAGTATACCCTTTTAATGGAATTCTATGGAATTTCTCTGTAACTCTGTCATTCCATAATTCATGGCCATTCTGTGAACAACTGGTACTAGTAGCATAAGTGGTATTGTGCAAAAGGCTGGTGAATGGGTTTCCCTGGAACCATGTGGTGTGGATTGAGAGTTTGGAGTATACCCTTTTAATGGAATTCTATGGAATTTCTCTGTAACTCTGTCATTCCGTAATTCATGGCCATTCCGTAAATAACTGGTACTAGTAGCATAAGTGGTATTGTGCAAAATACTGGTGAATGGGTTTCCCTGGAACCATGTGGTGTGGATTGAGAGTTTAGAGTATGCCCTTTTAATGGAATTCTATGGAATTTCTCTGTAACTCCCTGTCATTCCGTAATACATATGCATTCCATAATTAACGGGTACTAGTAGTATAAGTGGCATTGTGCAAAAGACTGGTGATTGGGTTTCCCTGGAACCATGTGGTGTGGATTGAGAGTTTAGAGTATGCCCTTTTAATGGAATTCTATGGAATTTCTCTGTAACTCCCTGTCATTCCGTAATTCATGGCCATTCCGTGAACAACTAGTGCTAGTAGCATAAGTGGTATTGTGCAAAAGGCTGCTGATTGGGTTTCCCTGGAACCATTCCTTATAGTGGTTCCTCCTATCAGGTTGCTCATTAGTACACTTGTACACTGGCTTTTCTTGATGAGGTGAAGGATACAGGATCCAACTCCCCTTCATGTGCCTGCAGGCATATGGACACTACAGATTATATTCAAATTCCTTTAGGTTTCTGTGGGTGAATCAGGGAATCAGGGAGTTGGATTCTGCTGGGAGTCACCAGGAAAGACAAACAAACCATGTGGACCTACAAGGTAGAGCGATATTAGAGGATTTTAGCCCAAATCAAAAACTAAGCAAATGTTTTGACCTCTGTAGCCTGAAACGGGAAAACTACACAACTCTGTTAAACGGATACAGGTAGGGATACACTCCATATCCGAATCTTTCATGAATAACAGAGGCAGGGATGAACACTCTGCTGTCAGATTTTCCTGTTAGCTGTAAGATCATCTCACATCCTTTCAGCTTCCACCAATAAGCAAAGCCAGTCTGGCTCCTGTCCACTCATGCCCAGCCTTTTCTCTTCTTTAGCTTTTCCTTGCTTTCTCTGACAACATCTTCTTCCACTTCTCATCTTTTGCCATGATGTCCATGCTGGGAATACTGGGCTAGATTCTTCTCATAGCTAGCTGAAGACCCAGTGCTGTTGGTCTGTGATGTACTGCAGTAAAGCATTAAATAGTCCTTCCAAGAGGTCTTGTGGACGTTCCTCCAACAGTATAGGGCCCCTTAATGGTATAGGGCCTGGAATGGAAATGCCAGAGGTGGCCATTCTCCCTGTTATAAGTCTGAGGACCATCAGAATGATTTGAAGCCGTTAAGGTAAACTGTTTAATGCTTAATATTTCTCTGACTGTTGCCGTTCAAGTTTGCGTGTATATGTGGGCTATGGCCAACGGCACTGTCCCTGTAGTGCAGTTGGATTTATGCCTTCATATAGATTGCTAACAGTATGAATACTGCTTATTTGTTTGGATATTGGAGTTTTATTAATGAAGACAAATGCATACTGCACCCTTATATGCCGCACTGATCTAATAACAGATTCTGCATTAATCTTATTTACAGAACCGCATATACTGTATAACTATTAAAAAAGTCCATTGTGACATCCAGCAAAGTTCTAACTGGAGTTCTAACTAAACTGAACCTCACTTAGTGATTCACTACAGGAAATTCATTCTCATTCAGTGATTTGAAATCACTCCACAACTGACTGTCTATCTGTATTTCAGGGACATTCAGAATCTCACTGTCACCCAAAACTTTTTATTTTCATTTCGAAACTGCCCTGTGAAAGTGTAATGTCTTAACAAATCTCTGTCATGTTGTTACTCACTGTCATTTTGTAACTCACTACCCTTCTGTAATGTATGGGCCTTTTGCAGTTCCATCTATCAATCTGTCTCAGAACAAATTACTTTCATTTGGCAATTCTGAGTTATTCCATAACTTACTGTCATTCTGTAACACACCACAATTCCGTAACATGTCATTCATTCTATTAACCAACTGTCATTCTGTAACTCACATTTAACAGTGCAATGTCATTACATAACTCATTCACCTTCTGTAACTCACTGTCATTCTGTAACTCACTGTCTTTCCAAAACTCACTGTCTTTCCAAAACTCACTGTCTTTCCAAAACTCATTCACCTTCTGTAACTCACTGTCATTCTGTAACTCACTGTCTTTCCAAAACTCACTGTCATTCTGTAACTCACTGTCATTCTGTAACTCACTGTCTTTCCAAAACTCACTGTCATTCTGTAACTCACTGTCATTCTGTAACTCACTGTCTTTCCATTACTCATTGTGTTTCCAAAATTCACAGTCTTTCCAAAACTTACTGTCATTCCAAAACTCACTGTAATTCCAAAACTCACTGTCTTCCCATTACTCACTGTCTTTTCATTACTTACTGTCTTTCTAAAACTCACTGTCATTCCAAAACTCACTGTCTTTCCATTACTCACCGTCTTTCCAAAACTCACTGTCATTCTATTACTCACGGCTTTTCCAAAACTCACAGCCTTTCCAAAACTCACTGTCTTTCCAAAACTCACTGTCATTTTGTAACACACTGTCATTCTGTAACACACTGTCTTTCCAAAACTCACTGTCATTCTGTAAAACACTGTCATTCTGTAACACACTGTCTTTCCAAAACTCACTGTCATTCCAAAACTCACTGTCTTTCCAAACTCACTGTCATTCCAAAACTCACTGTCTTTCCAAACTCACTGTCTTTCTAAAACTCACTGTCATTCCATTACTCCCTGTTTTTCCAAACTCACTGTCATTCCACAATTAACTGTAATTCTGTAACTCACTGTTCATTGTCTTTAATCATTCATATCATGCCTATCTTCTTATCACAACTTCCATAACTAATTCTGTAATTCAATTGTTCCAAATACCACATTAAAATAATCGAGTTAGAGCTTTTAATGTAAAGAATAGAAAACAAGACAGGGTGATCCATTTAATGTGTCCATTTAATGTTTTTTCATCGGGGATCTTTATTTATTCCTGGCTTTTTATCTGCAGGAACTGATCACTCACGATCATTCAGCCGAGTAGCATCCGCTCGGCTTTGAGTTTAGCTTTATTCCAGGGCCCTCCAGGACACCTGAGCTCTGTGTTAAAGGAGTTAGAGTTGTTTTTCTGTGAGGTGGAAAACATTGTTTTTCCCCTCCTTTACTGCAGTCAGTCTGACGGTGGAAGACTCAAAGCGTTCTGCTGCCGGGAATTACATCCTCCGCTCGGTGGGACAGCACTGCTAAGGAATCGGTGTTTATACAGCTTTTCAAAAAGACCCATTTAACAACTTCCACAACCTTTTCCAGTGCTTCTATAGAAGAAGACCCTGAGCTTCGAGGTGCTGCACGTACTGGCGTGAAGAATTATCCTGCTGTATGTTTTGCATATATGTAAATACCTCTACATCATAAAAGCAAGCATGTTCACACATGCACGCAGCATGAGATTAAAAACACACGTTTACAAGCTGCTCCAGCTCTAATGGGCCGGGTGCCAGCTTTTTTTAGTCATTGTTGTTTTTCCCAGCCAGTTTTCCATCCACCCCTCACCCTGCAAGCCTTATGCTATAACGGTGACTCACTCACTACCTGCAGAATTAACCTCGCCCGTCCACTTGACAGATAGTCACGAGCAGGGGAAGTTGAAAAAGAGAGAGGGGAAAGAGGGAGGAATGCAAGAGGGTCCCTTCAGATTCACAGCTCATTACACCCACAGGAGTGTATCACATCACCCAGCAATGACCCTGCAGCAGAGGCAGAACTATGGAGGTGGGTGGATATCGAGGGGGGGGCCTGAAAAGCTAGCCATGCAATCATGTAAGGTTGTCATGGGCAAAGGTGCTGTGTTCTTGCATTATCATGATTTCTCAGCTTCTAAGAGATTGATATAGCTCGATCACAGATCATCATATATTCGCACTGGATGCTACCCAGGGAATTCCAAAAATGCATGGAATGCCGCAACAGCAACATGTAAATGCAGCATTAGCTTATACTGCTGTTTGTCCTAATGGTTAAAACTAAGCTGTGCTTGTTTCATTAATTCATCATTTGCAATTCAAAGTTATTCCACAACTGTCATTGCATACGGCAAAGCATACAAAAGATAGCAAAGAAAACAATGACAAATTAAAGCCAAAAACCAAAACAGAAAAAGGCAAAACAAGGCAGACAGTCCAACCAAGCAAACTGAGCAAAAGGGCAGGCAAGAGCAAAAACCAGGAAAACAGAGTGAAAGGTCAAAGAGCACGACAAAAAACAGAAAACCACTCAGTACACAAGAGAAACTAGATCATATATATACCAACAGCATGATGAGAACCAGGTGAACGGATAACAACTAGTTAATGTGGGATACGAGCGTGAATGTGGGATATGACTGTCTGATGGAGAGCATGCAACCGTGACATCAGTGAAGTGTGTCATTCTGGGGATTGGGAATTTTGTCAGTCGAATCGGATTTGCCCGTCCTGGTCGACGATTTGACTATTCGTTCGTCTTCTTTTCTCCATGTATATTATCTAGCAATCAGTAAATTACTGATTACTAACCCTAACCCTAACCCTAACCCTAACCCCTAACCCTAACCCTAACCCTAACCCGTGCTGGAATAATTTAAATAAATCCTTAAATAAAGATAATCTCAGCTGTAGACGAATAAATAAACACATCTGTAATTTAGGTTCTAAAATAATAGAATTATAATAAAACAAACGTCTTCGGTCCGTTTCTCCTTCACCGCAAACAGCCGTTATGTCTAAGCTGAAAGTTAGCTCCCTCGTTTCAGCAGTGTTGGATGTCTGACTGAATGAAGAGCAGAATTCGGTTTACTTTGTTCGGAGTCTCTTCTTTGAAACCTCCTCCAGACTTTCTCTGAGACATCGCTCCACCAGTGTTTCTCAGCCTTAGCTTCCTTCAGCGGTGAACCGCCAGCGCACGTCGTCACGCGGATTTAATATTTTAGCAAGCATGCGTCACAGCCCAGCTAGACCTTACATATATATTTATTATTCCCCTTTAATAATTATTAAAATGTCTTTTACATTCCTAAGGTTCTTGTGCATTTTTGTAAGCTTTAGTCTATTTAACGGAAGAAAAAAAAGGTCACTGATGTCAGTCGACTTGAAGGGTCTCAGTCGACTTAAAGGGTCTCCGACTGACGATTCGAATTGTCGACTTCTAGAGGCAGCCCTAATGCTAATACAATACGTTTATCTTAGGGAATTCCACCCAAAACAATCCACACGTGTGGAGTGATTTATCTGTTGCTTGCCGGTAAAGAAGTATCTATTAATAGATACAGTGACCTCTAGTGGATTGGTTTAGCCTAGCATACCTCTGCTGATTGGTGGAGATGGCACAATCAGGTTGAGTTGAGTTCCACAGCGTCTACAGTAAGATATAGTGACTCAAAATGTGCTCTACCAAACAGCTGAGAAGAACTTTAATGGGTTAGTGTGGTCTAATGAAAAATCAGATTTACCGTGCTGCTGTTCAGCTGAGAGAGTTTTTCAGATATGCTAGAGCTAGTGTAGCTAACACGTAATCAAAGCTTATATAAACCAATTAGCATGGTGCTAACTGCATCACAGGGTTGCCTCAAACCGCGTGGAGCTGTTCAGTTATAGACTTGCTTCGGGGGGTTTTAATAGACTTCTAACACTGCTGCGAAACCACAAACAGCTAAAAACCGCACCACCTTAATGTTGTCTGTATTTGTGTCTGCCATTTCATTAGAAAACAGTCCACCACTGGACGTGGTTTGAGAAGAGTGAGTGATAATTGAAACCCCACTGTTATCTCTCACAGTGCTAACCGTTGAGGTATTAGCCATTAGCTACATTACCTTCATACCTACATGCTAGTTTTCACTGGCTGTGACTACGGGAGATTTGATACCCATGATGCATACAGAACAGAAAATGAACCTTTAGCTTCCCACGTTTTTCTCTGGCTATATGCTCCTCTCTCTTTTTCCCTGCCCGTCATCCTCCCCGGGCGGCTCGTGCAACCTTCCACATGGAGAGGTCACGGAGCCTCCGGGGTGCATTGGTGTGAATTAGTGGGACATAAGCTGCTTTATCCCACTACCTCCACCATCATACGCTCAATGCCTCTCAAGGAATGTCACTCCCTTTCTCTCAACCACCATAATTCTAAAATTCATTGTCGTTCCACACTTTATGGTCAGTCCGTAACTCATTGTAATTCCAAATGGAGCTAAAGTTAGCATAGTGGCTAATCCTATACATCAAATAGCTACATCAACACAGTCCAGTGTGGAAGTGGAGTCCTTCAAGGGGAAACTTAACATCATGTAGTAACTTAAATTGTGTTTCCCACTGAATGGTACTGTAAACCTTGTCCAACCTACGTTTATGGGCACTACATGGATACTAGGATTTACTGAATTAACCCTTAATAGCGTTCAGATTTCTCACCCACACAGAAAAATCTGTCACACCACAAGTAATTTTATATTTCCATAATTCACTGCCATCCCAGCATGGTTAACAGATGGCTTTCAATCTGCAACTCATAAAGTAGCTACAAATTCCCATTAACCCAAATCATATGGCATAATTCTCATAATTCACATCACATTGTCATTCCATAACTTACTGTCATACTGTAAGTCATTACTGCAATATTCGATAAAATAAGATATCTCACTGGCAAAAAAAAACACTGCCGCCTTTAAAGTCATTCCATAACTCCATTACTTTCTTTCCATGACTTCATACTCTGTCACTTCACAGGGAATTATGATTCCGTTTAATCCAGTATGCAGAACAATTTTCTACATTAACCCACAAAAAACTCATAAACACAAACAACACTGTCATTCCGTATTTCACACACTTCCTATCATATTCCGTAATTCACTTCTAAATCATTCCTGGCTCATATTGCAATTGTCATATTCCAGTATTCCACAAATGAGATTTTTTTGTAGCAAAAAACAAAGAATGTTACATTAAAAGCCATTCCATAATTCCATAACTCACCATAATTTTGTAATTCCATAACTCACCATCATTCCATAATTCCATAACTCACCATCATTCCATAATTCCATAACTCACCATCATTTTGTAATTCCATAACTCACCATCATTCCATAATTCCTTAACTCACCATCATTCCATAATTCCATAACTCACCATCATGTTGTAATTCCTTAACTCACCATCATTCTGTAATTCCATAACTCACCATCATTCCGTAATTCCATAACTCACCATCATTCCATAATTCCATAACTCACCATCATTCCATAATTCCATAACTCACCATCATGTTGTAATTCCATAACTCACCATCATTCCATAATTCCACAACTCACCATCATTCCATAATTCCATAACTCACGATCATTCCATAATTCCATAACTCAACATCATGTTGTAATTCCATAACTCACCATCATTCCATAATTCCATAACTCACCATCATTCCATAATTCCATAACTCACCATCATGTTGTAATTCCATAACTCACCATCATTCCATAATTCCATAACTCACCATCATTCCATAATTCCATAACTCACGATCATTCCATAATTCCATAACTCAACATCATGTTGTAATTCCATAACTCACCATCATTCCGTAATTCCATAACTCACCATCATTCCATACTTCCATAACACACCATCATTCCATACTTCCATAACACACCATCATTCCATAATTCCATAACTCACCATCATTCCATAATTCCATAACACACCATAATGTTGTAATTCCATAACTCACCATCATTCCGTAATTCCATAACACACCATCATTCCATAATTCCATAACTCACCATCATTCCGTAATTCCATAACACACCATCATTCCATAATTCCATAACTCACCATCATTCCATAATTCCATAACACACCATCATTCCATAATTCCATAACTCACCATCATTCCATAATTCCATAACTCACCATCATGTTGTAATTCCATAACTCACCATCATTCCATAATTCCATAACTCACCATCATTCCATAATTCCATAACTCACCATCATTTCATAATTCAATAACTCACCATCATTCCATAATTCCATAACTCACCATCATTCCATAATTCCATAACACACCATCATTCCATAATTCCTTAACTCACCATCATTCCGTAATTCCTTAACTCACCATCATTCCATAATTCCATAACACACCATCATTCCATAATTCACCACTACCATAAAGGGAATTAGGATCAAGATATAATATAGTACACAGTGATATTAACTTTTAACCACAGAAACCCAGACGCCACTATCACTCTGTAACTCACACAATTCATGTCATGCATTGTCATTCCGGAATTCACTGGCATTCCTTAACGCACCTTCCACAAAACATTCCTCATTAGCCAACAGTATCCTCCTATTTAAGTCATTTAACGTAATTCACGTCATATCAGTTTTCCTTAATTTGTCATTCCGTAATCCCAGTTCTGTTCCTGTCTGCAGGCTCTGCGTTCCATTTACGGCCTTTGCTTTAACAAACCACTATTAAATAATCTATTATGTAACAGTGAGCACATATACGGCATGCTAATTGGTCTGCAGTAGTAATGAACGGCGCTCGGTGAACCATCAAATGCAACTCCACAGCCTGTGGAGAATGGAGGCACATTTACGCAGGCACTTCAACAACTGCTCGCCATCTGGGAATGTATGGGAATGCATGGTGAGCGCCGCCTCAAATAAACACAAACACACGCCTGCGTATTCTCCCACAGACTCATCCAGATGGATCTGTAGGCAAAGCAGCATCAGGGATCTCCCTGAAGCCTCCGTCCAATAGAACATGCACACCAAGCACTTTTACTGCACTGCTACTGTACAGCAGGTCTGAGTCTGCCTGAGCTGTAACTAACAGGTACCCACTTAGTGTTTCATTCAGCGTCCAACACAACACCACCACACTTTAAACTCTGTAATAAACAGTGATTAATCCTGTTATATAATGTGTATTTAATAACAAAGAAATAATTGCAGTTATTATTATAATCATGGTAACACTTCCAATGAGTCCCTTATTCATAATGCATTGTGAATGCATGGCATACACACAATCTTATAAAGCCAGAGTCGCGCTTCCGGGTCTACCCGGCTCCTTCGCACCTTCTCCCGGACTTGACTTCCCAGAGGGCTTAGCTCGATGATGTCATTTTCACATGTTCCCGGGCAACCACTCAGCTCTGCTCTGGGTCAGCTGGGTCAGCCAAACATTGCATTGCTCAGCATCTCCCTGTTTGTGTTTATCCTGGTTTAGCTCTTGCTTGCTCTAGACTTCCCTTACTGGCCTTATCTAATTCTCTCTGACCTTTGACCTCTGTTTTCATTCATTCATTCTCCCTCTCACCTCGCCCTCCTAACCTGTTCACCCTCGCTGTTTGCTTTCCCTGGTACCTTTGCCTGACCCTGACTAGTTTTTGCCTGGCCCTTAATGTTGATCTGTGTGTTGTTGTTTAGTTGGGCTGTTCGATTGTGTAATAAAGCCAATCTGACTTTTAGCTCCGCTCACATCGGCCCAGAGTCTTGGTTTATGACAGCCAGGCATGAGCTGGTATGTTGATGGACAGACCGATTGTGAGGCGCGGAGCTAATAGCAAAGCGATGTGTATTAAACACATCAGCAGCATGATCAAATCAGACATAACCAAGGAGCAAGGACAGAGTAAGAGTGAGACAACAGGCAGAAGTCAAAACCAGGCAAACAAGCAGACCAGCTACAGAACCAAAAGCAGGACGATAACAGAGCAAACCAGGAAGTCAAAATAGAGTCAAACCAGAGGAGCTAACAGGAACACCAACAAGGGGAAACGCTCGGTACGCAGTGGCAATGCTCCACAATGGATCAGTGGGAGAGAGGAGCATTTATACAAACAGGTGGGGAACAGGTGTGTGTTAGTACTCCAGGGAGCGGGATCTGAAAAACTGAACAGGATTGGAGGATTGCACTTTATAACGCATCATAGCATTCCCATGTAGAAAATCCCAATCCCACACCGCAATCCCACACTTCCTTCTGGGTGCAGGTATTCTATTGATGATGCGTGTATAGATTACTTTTAGTACCTCCATAACATTAATATTAATGAGGTCACATTGCTTGAACATAAACACAATGCTATCATACGATTTCCATCACTGACGTGTAGCGAGGTGTTTATAAAACCAAGATTTCTCACTAACACAGTCAAATTCTTTTGGTTGGTGGACTATTCCCAGTTCGGCAGGGACACTGATCTCAAAACTCACACACACACCACGTCAGTGTCACTGCAGTGCTGAGAATGATCCACCACCCACATAATACCTGCTCTGTGGTGGTCCTGTGGGGGTCCTGACCATTGTCGAACAGGATAATAAAGTATACAGAGGAACAGATGGACTACAGCCTGTACCTGTAGAACCACGGAGTGCTCTATACGGTCAGTGGAGCTGATACAATAAACAATGAGTGTATATACAAGGAGCTGATATAAACGCATGGACATCTGGTTACTTGTACATTGCCTAACACTGACCATGCCGTAAACGTCAGTGTAGATGCTGTATGCTGTCATGGGGTGTCGTGTATTGTGACAGTGTCATATTATCGTTCCCATTATTTTGATGTTATGACGGAGGTATGCTGCAGTACGCTGCAAAACTTGTGACATAAGTCATAAGCATGTGACATCAGCTGTCGGGACATCAAGCCTCATAGGAAGTGTTATGACAGTCACCAGTAACATGAGGCTGTTATACTGCTGAGTGAAATCCGTTATGACAGTATATGGCAGTCATACAGCAGTGTGATTATTTTTGATAATTGTATTTTGACACACCTGTATACAAACTCATTAGGATTACACTACAGAAGTGTGGGTCTAGACCATTTGAAGGAGAACATGCGGTAATAATGATATATATATATATATATATTGTCGATGTCTAAAGAAAAACAGGTATCTCCAAAATGGCAACTTTACAGGAGAGGCCAAAAACATCATTTGATTTGAATGGGAGTCAATGGAAAAACACGTCTTTCCAAACAGTTTTGGGCCATTTCTGTTGGTCCATTCTTAATTAAATTTCCACACAGTGTAAACATCATATTATGTGATCAAATGAGGCATAAAAGTAAAAATAAACAAAAATGGAGATACGTGTTTTTCTTTGGACAGCGACAATATATATATATATATATATATATATATAAAATAAACAAGTGAAATTTTTTTCAGGGTTATTAGAATCAGAATTCAGCAGCATTCAACTCACATGCAAAGTAACACACCCATATGCAAACCCATACTAGTGGGCATACACACTAGCAGGGTACACTTGCCCAGAGCCGTGGGCAGCCCCTACCCACAGCACCCAGGGAGCAGCTGAAGGTTGGGTGCCCTGCCCTGGCTTCCTTTTTTTTTTTTTAGATTAACACACAGAGGTGCAGACTAATGAGATTACTTCTCCGGTTCCAGCCTAAAAGAAAAAATGAGTAATGTGTCCTGAAGTACTCTGATAGTGTCCCATACCAGTGCCTCACTACTGTATTCCTTCTCGTAATTTTACGGACAGGTCACCGCTGTGGTTTTGTCAGGGCTTTAATGCACCTATCGTATGTAATTTGCCTTCCTTCCCTGCACACTGTAGCGAAGCACGCTAGCGAAGGCTACAGCGGATCCCTTTCGATGACATATGACTCACCCAGGACAAATTCGGCACACATTTTGCACTCAGGCTACGGAGCGCCATGACTGCTCATCCGGCGGGGGTATGAAGCGAGTGTGCATGCGTGTGTTCGGTGACGCGCCTGCAGGTGCGCCAGGTTTCAATGTGCTTTACATGCATTAAGAGGGATTCGACCGGCAGCTCTCGCTCACAGGAAACTCCCGCTTTACATAAAACCACTCGGGCAGCGCTGCTCTGTCCCAGCAGTGAACAGAAACAGCTAAACCACGAGGCAGTGCTTCCTGGTAAAACTCAAGTAGCCTTATTACATGATAATTACATGTTTATAATGAAGTAATTACATGTTTAATTAGCCTGTAAGTAATTAATTACGCTTATGTTCAGTGTACAGTCTGAATTGGGGGTCTGAATCAGGTTCAGATTTCAGTTCATTGAAATTCAGCTTGACGTCGGCTTGTTAACAAAGCTGTTGCGATTTTTGGATGCTAAGATGCTATAGATGCTATGCAATTCCATTTTACGGTGTTCCCTTTACTATGGAATTCCAGATAGTTGTGAAAGTGTTGCTATGGAATCTCTGGTGGTTGTTATGGTGTTGTTATCGTATTCTGGGTGGTTGCTAAGGTGTTGCTAGGCCATTGTTGTGGGACCTCAGATAATGGTTGGTGTAGCTCAGCAGGTAACACCACTACCTGCCAGGGAACCACCACCACATGCAGGAGACTGTGCTGTGCTACACCAATAAGAGTCCTTGGGCAAGACTCCTAACACTATGTTGGCCTACCTGTAATATGATTAACCCTGTAAGTCGCTCTGTGATGATGATGTAAATGTAATTGCTAAGGTGTTGCTATGGGATCTCAGGTGATTATTAAGTTGTTGATATTGTTAGGATGTTACTATGTTATTCCAGTTGGTTGTTAATGTGTGACTATGGGACCGCAGGTGGTGGTTAAGGTGTTGCTGTGGCATACACACAAATGTTAAGTGTCATGATGTTATTCGAGTTTTATTGTTAAGTTGTTGTTATGGGATCCCGGGTAGTTGTTAAGGTGTTGCTATGTTTTTCCATTTGTTTGCCAAGGTGTTGCTAGGCTATTACTATGGGACTGTTACTGTGTTAAAGTGTTGTTAGACCTTTCTTATGCAAGCCCAGGTGCTGCTGTGTTTACTCCAAGCCCTTTTAAGGTGTTGCTAGTTATTCCAGTCCATTGTTAAGGTGTTGCTATGGATGTGATATTTATAAAAACAAGAGGAACCAAAACTTGTGAGAACCAAAACAAATGATTAAACATCTGCAAAGACTGAATGAAAAATATAGAATATGAACATGATAAAACATGACTAAGGCATGGCTGATCAAACCTATCTGAGAACTGGGTGGACGTGGCTTATCAGTAGCTTTGCCTACTCTCTGTCCAGTTCAGAAGTGCACACTGTAACTGAAAGGCATCAGTAAAAGGACAGCGTTCTGGATTCAGGCAGGGAAGTATATGGTAGCACCATGTGGTAAAGGCTCTAGGCTCTGTTTTGGTTTCTACCCCTACTTTGCTGATGTCCAGCCCAGCCCTCTCCATCCGACTCCACTCCTTATTTTCCTTCTTCACCAGCTGCTGTGTTGCTATTTTCTAATTAACGGACCAATAGGAATGGGCCATAATGACCTGGAATAAAAGCACTTCCCATTAAAGTGAACGCCTTTGCTGACCATTTCACAGGTTCTGTAGCAGCGCTTCCTGTTTAAATACCACTCTCGAAGGTTTGTGTTTACCGCTAAGTACACATACCATCAAGTGCTCAGGAGAACATTCGGGATTAAAAGAAAAAACAGCCTCGTAATCCCAGCCTGGAATATCGTAAATCTCCCGGACAGGGTTTTATCCAGACGTCCCAGGAACAAAGAAGAAAAGGACATTTTGTGAGACTAAATCTCAAGTCGTGTTCAGAGAGATAAGCCGTTCTAAAAACAGCCATGATACACTCTCACAGCAACAGTGTTTACTCTTTCTTCACTCCAGCGCTTCACTTTTCCCACCTTGATCTGTCAAAAACCTCCCATTCTCGCTCTTTAACTGGCAAGCCAAACTGCTCGTAGGCCTCTCAGCTGGATCCTTATCATTTATAGCTGTTATTGACTAATGATACAGATTATTACTTCCCCATCTATTCGCCTTCTGATGTTCTGTCGTGCTGCGGCTCGCGTTATCGACGCAGAGGAACACAGAACGAGCATGAGATGACACGGTGCATCAGGTGAACTGGCTACAATGGGCAGAAAAGCTTACTGTCAGCAAAACCCCTCTTTGCACCGCAAGCGGAATAAATAGGGTGAACCCGCAGTGAAGCAGCACTCATATCCTCATAATTACATGGAGAAATGACATGATTACGGGGCCACGTGGTGTCGGAGATGTGAAGCACCACTCCTCCATAGCTGCCCTGGAGCTCCACCAGCTCTGTTCATCTCCACAACTGAGTACAGCCTCGGAAGTGGGGGTAGGGGGTAAGCTGAAGTGGAAAACTCATTTCTAACCCCATTTAAAGCTCATTTAAACAGCCGCCTTAACCAGGGAAGCCATGTTTATTAGTGATTTCCTTTTAGGTCAATAAATATAGTGATGTATAATAAGCATGTTCATTATAATATTGAGTGTATTCACTCACACCCACACTGGGCAATGGGGTGTGAGTGATGGGCTTCATAGATTCGGAAGAGGTGCTACAGTGCTGGGAATTTTTTGTTCCATGTGTGGAAAGTGGCTCAGATGTTAATGACTGGCTAAAAGGAGTGACTTCATTTGGGCGTGGCCAAAGACCATAGTGTGAAGGAAGTGGCTGAATCTGCAGGTGTATGGAAGCGTATGGTCATATGTATCAACCCATAATCATGACTTCTAAAACTGGCAGATCATAAAAACACATATTTACAGCAATTATATAAAGCAAGGCCAATAAACAACAACCATACAGGAATGCTATCAAGTGCATGTTACCAGGTAGCTGATTGGACGGCCGCCCCTTGTGACATCACTGACATTTCATTCATTCAGTGATTTAATTTGAGTCAGTTTTGGCAACCATTGGTCTTAACAAAAACCTCATGAACCTCAGATAAAGTAGACATGAGAAGCTCACTGGCCAAATAACTAGGTGGCAGTACCTTCAGGTTCCTGCAGATGGGGCTATAAACACCAGCGGGGTGTGAGTGATGGGATCCATAGATTGGGAAGAGGTGCTACAGTGCAGTGAATGTCTCGTTCCATGTGTGGAAAACGCTCCAAAGCAGATGTTACTGATTGGCTAATAGGAGTGACTGCATTTGGGCGTGGCCAAAGACCATAGTGTGAAGGAAGTAGCTGAATCTGCAGGTGTATGGAAGCGTATGGTCATACGGGTCTACCAGTAGTAGCTAAAATCCCAGTCTACAGGGAATTCTCCTCGGAATTGTGCCAGGGAAGGCGTCCACCAAATCTGGACCAACTGGACAATGCTTTGATGCAAGAGTGTCTGAACATCGATGTGGCCTACATCCAGAAACTGGTCCAGTCCATGCCCAACCCAGCCTGAAGTTACTTCCACCTTAAACAGGCAAGGTGACAGTAAAAGACAGTGTACGTATCAGAGCACAGTTGAACTGCATTATATGAAGTAAGTCACTGGTGGTACTATTCTAGTACGCGGGTCTGAAAATAGAAGCTATCACGAGAAGAAGCAGGCCGAGAGAGCAGGGGAAGAAGTGATAGAGACAGAGAGAGAGAGAGAGGAGTAAAAAGGAGATGTAACTTTTTTAGTGTTAGTAATTACTGGTATGCTCTCTCGTTTCCAATGTGCTCTCTCATTTCTCTTTAACTCCATTTGTCAAAGAGCCCCCTGTTTTCCATTTAGACTGTTCAAGCTCTATTCTATCTAGCTTACAGGAGCAGTGAGGAGTGGGAGGACGCAGCAGTTGCTTATAGAAGAGTGACCTATAGCGGGGCGGTGTTTTCTTCTGATACAGTGTAATACTAGAATAGCTCCACAGCACGGCTACACTGTGTACCGCTGCTTTATCGTCATGTCTAGGGATGGGCCCGTATGGGAATTCTGAGCCTCTGGCTTTGTAGGATGTTTCTGGTATATGTCTGCTGATGCTGAACATTCATAAGTGAGATCTACCGGCATTAGCAGTACTGAGAAATGCATTGCGGAATCATCAGACATTGGTGTACCAAGCTAAATAGCAAATAATTGAATGTACAGCCAATAAAAACCTATTAGTAAAAAAATATCGAAACAAATAGAGTTTCCATAAGCTTCCTAACAACCACCTGGAAGACCTGGTAGACCACTACAACTGTACCCATCAGACAAACAACGGTGACATATTCCACCACTTTGGCACAAGTGAACACATGTTAATGAAGGACTTGTCTGTTCAGGATGTTAAATGATAATGAGCCACTGCGGACCCGGCCCCCCTTTCCCACAGGGGGCGTGTCCTTACGCCAGTACACATTCTCTCATGTTACTCTCACCACATTCACGTGTCGATTAGATAAAGTGTTTATATTACAGACATTCAACTCTGTTAATATGTTAGCTCAGCAGTTAGCATTAGCTAGTACTAAACAATAAGAACTATCTAGAACATGGTATCTCTGCTAGTATAGTACCTCAGCTGTTAGTGTAAACAACAAGAGCAATCTACAAAGTTAAATCTCTGTTAATATACTAGCTCAGTTGTTAGTGTTAGCTAGTGCCAAACAGCAGGAACTATCTAGAACATCATGTCTCACTTAATATATTAGTGCAGCTTTTAGTTTAGTATTAGCTAGTGCAAAACAGCAAGAACTATCTAGAACACTACATCTCTTTTAATATACTAGCTCAGTTGTTAGTGTTAGCTAGTGCTAAATAGCAAGAACTATCTAGAACGTCATGTCTCAGTTAATATATTAGTGCAGCTGTTAGTTTAGTATTAGCTAGTGCTAAATAGCAAGAACTATCTAGAATGTCATGTCTCACTTAATATAGTAGTGCAGCTGTTAGTTTAGTATTAGCTAGTGCTAAATAGCAAGAACTATCTAGAACGTCATGTCTCACTTAATATATTAGTGCAGATGTTAGTATAGTATTAGCTAGTGCAAAACAGCAAGAACTATCTAGAACGTCATGTCTCACTTAATATATTAGTGCAGCTTTTAGTTTAGTATTAGCTAGTGCAAAACAGCAAGAACTATCTAGAACACTACATCTCTGTTAATATACTAGCTCAGTTGTTAGTGTTAGCTAGTGCTAAATAGCAAGAACTATCTAGAACGTCATGTCTCACTTAATATATTAGTGCAGCTGTTAGTTTAGTATTAGCTAGTGCTAAATAGCAAGAACTATCTAGAACGTCATGTCTCAGTTAATATATTAGTGCAGCTGTTAGTTTAGTATTAGCTAGTGCAAAACAGCAAGAACTATCTAGAACATCATGTCTCACTTAATATATTAGTGCAGCTGTTAGTTTAGTATTAGCTAGTGCAAAACAGCAAGAACTATCTAGAACACTACATCTCTGTTAATATACTAGCTCAGTTGTTAGTGTTAGCTAGTGCTAAACAGCAAGAACTATCTAGAACGTCATGTCTCAGTTAATATATTAGTGCAGCTGTTAGTGTTAGATAGCGCCAAACAGCCAAAGAAACCCAGTCTGACAAACGAGACTGAAGTGGCTTCTTGTTTGAATTTCTCAGTCCACCTTAAATGGTGCTGGAGTTGCATTCTGGCGTCTCAGTTTACCTGTCCAGCCTCTTCCTTGAATGTTCTGACTCTACCTTAAATGATGTAGCAGTTAACAGCAGGTGCCTGAGATGCCAGAATATAACTCCAGCACCATTTAAGGTGGAATGGGGAAATTCCAACAAGACGCTGACTTCACCCTTGCATCAGACCCAAACTGGTCGGCACACATGTACGGTTTTGCTGACTATAGCTGCAATTTAGCCATCACCTCTAAACTTGATCCATTCAGGTGCCACTGACAACACCGCACTTCCAGTGCTTAGCTCTCGGCTTCCACATAATGCCAGCAGTAGTAATGCCAACGTAGCTCTGAGGCTGTGGATGGAGCTAGTCAGACAGGGCAATACTGTCCCCACTTGACATAGAAAGTGGGGCTGGTAGAGCCTCATGCTTTCCGACCAGGCAGCCCTCAAGAAAAGGACTGGGTTGCCTAATTCCCCAGGTTGTGGCTTGGTAGGAAGTCCCATTGCTGAAACAGTGAGCCTTTCTTATAAGACGTCCCGTTTAAAGCCCTAAAGAGAAACAGTGGAGCCCAGAACTCAACATCACTCTGTGTGTTTGGGGTTCTATGGATGGTGGGAAGCAGAAGCACTAAACCAACTTCTAAGACTGAACTTTGGAGCTGTGTCTGCAGATGTCTAGGAGAAACAGAAAGTGAGTCTCCTAAGCAGACCGGAAGCTATGATAAACTTAATCTGAATAAACTGATATTGCAGTGAGTCACTGAGGCTGCTGGGTAATTCCCTTCTGTAAGTAAGTCGTCTGCTTCTTTCTGACCCGAGAAAAGCGGAGCGGGTGTGCTAAAAGGCTGCGTTGACTGACGAACGATGCTCTCTGACAGCGCTGTATGTGGGTGTATCAGGTATTTTACACTCTGGCCCAGGCAATCTGATTTCTGTGAGTTGTATAAACTAAAGTGCTGCTCCGTGGGGAGGGATGTTCAGAGCTGAAGGCTTTACAGACATGCTGTGCTTGAGTGGACACGTCAGTCTGATGAGGCCATGGCCAGACAAGTGACCCCAACTACGCACACACAGTGCCCGAATGAGTCCTGTCTGACATTCCCTTCCTCAACAGCATCCTCCAATTATCACTAATACAAGCAACCAGACCACTGACACGAATTAAATAACCCCCCAAAGAAAGCTCATGTACTGTATATATAGGAACGTGTATACAGCCCTGCATATCAACCACAAGGAAAGCGAGGCAGTGAACTCATCATCTGACGATCGATTAAGTAATCACTTTTAAGAAAGAGCCAGACTAGGCTAGCCTAACTTCACTGGACCACTGCCGCCAGCTGCATGGTATTAGTTGCATTAGTTCATATAGTACAGGGTATTAATGATACCAGTTTATGTGCTGGGTGGCCGTAAGTACCATGCGGTACATCACTCGTTTTCTAGCTATCCCAATAGTATATATCGTCGCAATAAAAAACATGTATCTGCATTTTGGTTCATTTTTGAACACAGTAACTGCTCTTTACACCGGGTGAACATTTCTTGACTAATGGACCAACAGAAATGACCCAAAATGACTTGGTAAAAAGTTTCCATTGACTTACATTACAGTCTCATAAGGTTTTTGCCCTCTCCTGTAAAGCTCCCATTTTGGAGCTACTTGTTTTTCATTGGTACGGAAACTGCACCGCTCAGGATAGGAAGGCTCTCCAGCGAGTGATCAAGACTGCACAGTCCATTTCCGGAGCAGCCTTCCCCTCACTGCAGGACATCTACAGGACCAGGGTCATCAGGAGGGCCCACAGCATCATCAGGGACAGTACCCCCAACACAGCCTCTTCACGCTCCGACCGTCGGGCCGACGCTACAGGAGTGTGAAGTCCAGAACAGCCAGACTGACAGACAGTTTTTATCCACAAGCCATCAGGCTTGTGAACACCTCCTCCCCCCTTCCGCTCTGAAACTGGCTGAACTCTGACTCCACCCATTAATATGAGCGCAATACATATTCTGCTGCTACTGTTATACTTTTTATACCATACTGTTTACTTCTGTACTTGCACAGCACACTTTACACATGCATATCGTCGCTGTCCAATGAAAAACTTGTATCTCCATTTTTGTTGATTTTTACTTTTAAGCCTCATTTGATTACATGAGCTACTGTTTACACTGTGTGTGAATTTAATGAAGAATGGACCAACAGAAATGGCCCAGAACTGCTCGGAAAGACGTCCGGTTCCATTGACTTCCATTCAAATTGAACAAGGTTTTTGGCCTCTCCTGTAAAGTTGCCATTTTGGAGATACCTGTTTTTCTTTGGACAGCAACGATATGCACCTTACTTGCATCCATACAGTACTGTACTCTCCCTTCCTTTACTTAGTGTTTTTCTTTACTTAGTGTACATATATATATATATATATATATACTATACTTCTTATTTTTCTCTCTCCTTTTATATTGATATTTATTTTTTAAGACTGTCGGGAATGGAGGAACTGCAAAGTAAGAATTTCATTGTACAATGTAACTGCTTGTTATGCTGTACATATGACAATAAAACTCTTGAATTGGACAGCGACGATATGCTAATGAAATTATAGATCTAGTTCTAGCTAATGTTATTTTGGTGAACACTCTGAGAAGAATCTTTTACCAGACCGCAGTTCTCAATTTTGGTTCAAAGTGGTCAGTGCTGTATGACTTTATGACACCCGAGGATAATAAATAAATAGCAATACAAACAGATTTAACTCAGCATTAACCCACCACACATGATTTACACTAGGGATGGGCAATATGACTATGTGCAAAGGTTCTAAGAAAACTTGACCTCACAATATCATCCGCACGTCTAGAACTTTAAACTGCATTGATCATAAAAACACCAATTTACACCAATTGCATACAGTAGAACCAATAAACAGCAACCATATAGAAACTCTATCGAATGCATAGTAGCAGGTAGCTGATTGGATGGCAGCCCCTTGTGACATCAAAGTTTTTCATTCATTCAGTGATTTGATTTGAGTCTGTTCTTGCAAACATTGATCTAAACAAAAACCATATAAAGCTCACTGTTCAAGAAACTAGGTGGTGGTACCTTCAGGCATGTGGATGATGGGGCTATAAACATCTGTTGGGTGTGAGTGATGGGATCCATAGATTGGGAAGAGGTGGTACAGGGCAGTGAATGTCTCGTTCCATGTGGCTCCAAAGCAGATGTTAATGATTGGCTAAAGGGAGTGACTGCATTTGGGCGTGGCCAAAGACCATAGTGTGAAGGAAGTAGTTGCATCTGCAGGTGTATGGAAGCGTACGGTCATACAGGTCTACCAGTAGTAGCTAAAATCCCAGTCTACAGGGAACGGAATTGCGCCAGTGCAGGCATCCGCCAAATCTGGCCCAACTGCACTACTCTCTGATGTAAGAGTATCTGAACACTGATGAGACCTACATCCAGAAACGTGTCCAGTACATGCCAAATCCAGTGACAGCTGTTATTGGTGCTGGTGGAGACAGTACATGCTGTTTGGTCTGATGAGCGTATACTGTATATCATCTATTGCAAAAATACTGAGGATCTATTGTGATATTATATCATTCATATCAGCCACCCTTAAAGCAGACACAGTCAAGAAGCTATGGTGCAGCTTGGCTGACCCCTGAGTCTCGCTCCATGCGAGGGATGAATCAGTATTATTGCCACAGGACATCATTCTGTTCTGCTGTCTGTGTGTTCAGGCTTTCATACACATTCTTTCTGTATCAGAGTTAGCCTTGCTGTCCTAAGGACATGAATATGGCTTGACTGTGTCTTCCCCCAGATCCTGCATTCCGGGCTACCGTAGATCAGTAATTGTCATTAGGCAAGGTCTTCATCCAGCAGTCGATTTAAATTCAGGCGATGGGGAAATGCAATACTGTATATCACAATACTATCAAATCATTTAGCTTATTTTAAAACAAATGCTTGAAACAAGCCAAACGATCTGCCAATACAGTAACATAATTTTCAAATCACATGGAAGAAGTATAAATCTCTAGAAATGACTTTCAATAACTACCAGTCAAAAGTTTAGACACACCCATCGAACTGGATGTTGTTGGTGATCTTAAAAACTCTACAGTCCTACACTTAACAGCTCCAACTGATGAGAGTCTGAAACTGTACACATCCTGATACACCACATGTACTCTTGATGTATCACCGTTGGTGTAGCTCAGCGGATAACACCACTACCTGCCAAGCAGCCACCACCACATGTGGAAGACTGGGCTTCGAATCTCGGTATGGGTGACTATGCTGTACTACACCAATAAGAGTCCTTGGGCAAGTCGCTCAGCTAAATGTAATTATCTCCATCTCTAGTATATATATATATATATATATTTAATGGTGTAAAACTTTGATCTTGTTTTCTGCTCAGTTTAAAAGTTCTCCTTTCAGTTTAGGGAATATTCATGATGGACCGACCAATAGAATTGCTCCCCTGCTTCCTAATAAACCTTGTTCTATCAGCTCCACTCTAGGCTAAGAAAGCTGGTTCATCCTCCTGTAATGGTCCATTCTAGAGGGTTTTAAGGTGGACTGTATAATTCCATGAGTGCTATATATAGTTTGATGTCTTATTAAGGTAAACATGAGCCCTCTATGAGTAGCTGTTATGGTCACTCTAAGGCAGTTGCAGTGTGCATGTGCACGGTGGAGAGCCGAAGTGAATAATGGAGAGTGTGGAGGAAAGCGTGGGAGAGAATGTGCGTGTGGTGAACTGTACTAGGTTGTAGCCTGGGTTCTCCAACTGGTGCTATCTGGGAACTTGTGACGAGTGAAGTCTCGGTGCTCTCATTGTTCATTAAACTGGCTCCCAAACCCCTTCACGACGTGTTCCCTGCGGGTCTCTTCATGGAAGCTATGTATCCACCTTTCTACGAGAGCACCCACCTAACACCATACCTCCATTCGTTACACTGTCTCCAAACTTTTGACTGGTACTATATATCAACTAGATATAAGATCACTGTGTTTGCCAAGACGTGTGCATTACAGTGATTTTAACCCGGGAAAGTGGTTTTTATTGCACCCTGCATGGTTTACTTGTGATAAAATTGCACGGCCTCCTGCGACTTACTGCTTTAATATTCCAGATGTCAAGGTGCATTACTCAGCAAGGGGCTCAATAGGGTTCATCTCAGTTTTAAATCACGTTTTCTTGCAAAATAAACCCAGATAAATTCAACTTCATAGATATAATGAAATGAAGTCGAGTTCCTGGTAGTGGACTCAGACTTTAGGGCGCTACTGTATATTTCACATTGGCCTGCCAGCCAGCAAACAAGAAAGATTTTTTTCAGTTTCTAGAAACAAAGCCGGTAGCTCCACACTGCTGCCAAACACAACTGACTGGGCAGCGATCACTGGACGAAAGTGAGGAAGCAACAGATTCCCCGAACAGGTGTGCGCTCGCCTCCTATCTTACGCATTTATAAGATCCACATTTAAAACACAGTGCTAGATTTGGGCACAGAAAACCTTCACAGCATGGAGTGGGCTGTATACAGTCACATCGGTGCTTATTTAAAGGGCCCATATCACTGAATGCTGCCCTTGCTTGATTTGTTAGATAGAACTGTTTTAGGTACCATGTGAACATATGGTCCAAAGTGTACCAGTCCAGCTATGACAACCTAGCTTCACATACTAGCCCTTTAAGAATATGTCATGGCTGTGATGTCACAACCATGCCCACATTTTAACCTCACACATTCAGTCAACAGTAATTTAGCCCCACTCGTTCAACTTACAGCAGTTCTGCCCAATCCTTGAGCCTGTAGTAATGTAGCGCCGCCCATTCAGCCTCCAGCAATGGGCACTGCACAGATTATAGCAGTGTAGGCCTACCAATGCAGTCATTTAGCCCCACCCATTAAGTTTACTGCAGTTTAGCCCCACCCATCCAACTAACAACAGTTTGGCCTCACCCATTCATTGCTCCATTGCTCAGCGCAGTTTAACACAACCCATTCAGCCCATAGCAGTTTAGCACCGCCCGTTCAGCCCACATATGCTTTGCCCCGCCCATTCAGCTTACAACACTGTTGCCCGGTTCTTTCAGCCTACAGCGGTTTATCCACACTCATTAAAATCAAAGTGCTTTAGCACCGCCCATTCAGCCTACAGCACTTTAGCACCATCCATTTAGCCCACAACAGTTCAGCCCTGCCCGTTAACCTAATAGCAGTTTAGCCATACCCAATGAGCCTACAGTGTTTTAACCCCAGTCATTCAACCTTCAGCAGTTTAGCTCCACCTATTTATCTTACAGCATTCTAACCCCACCCATTCAACTCACCTATCTGTAACTCCACCTATACATTTTACAGTAGTTTAGCTCCACCCATTCAGCTCACAGTAGTTTAGCTCCACCCATTCAGCTCACAGTAGTTTAGCTCCACCCATTCAGCTCACAGCAGTTTAGCCCTGCCCAATTATCTTTTAGCAGTTTAGCCCTGCTCCTTCAACAATCAGTTTAGCCCTGCCCCTTCAGCCTACTGTATTTTAACCCCACCTGTTCATTTTACAGCAGTTGAGCTCCACCCATCCATCTTACAGCATATTAGCCCTGTCCTCTCCTGCTGAAGTGATATGGAGTGTGGTTCCTATGGTCTGCTGCAGAGATACTGGAATTAAAGACGTAGGAAGATGATCAAACATGCTGCTCCTGGCTGTCGGGAAGCAAGTGGATGACTACAGCCTTCCAAAAGATCCTCACATCTAAAAGGAGCAGCTGGAGTGAATGGTTTGTTCCACATTCCAGCCTGGAGTGCTTTCTGAATGAAGCACAATGCAGCACAGTAGCACAGAAGCCAGTTGCATATACAGTCTTAAAGGTGCAGTAAATAGAAACAACCTGAGTAATTCTAGAGAGGCTGGAAACGGCCGTGTAGAAACAGATTCGGACTGTTTTGGTATATAAACCCACACATGGGTTATAGTGAACACAGAATAGTGCCCTCACCACAAGCCAGGTTCATAACCGGCCTGCATTAGGATGGTAATTCGTCCTGCTAAAAGCATTAGCTTGACTGCAGCAGAGGGGCAGCATGGACATGCACGGAGAAGCCTTAACATCAAACCAGGCGGTATTTAACAAACCTGAGCGGGCTGAGGGTCTATGCCACATTGTGCCATAAAAACGGGAGTCAAATGATGCACTTATGATAAGAGCGAGCGGGGAATCCGGCCACGAATTAATTCTGGCTCCGCAGCGCTGTGTTTATTACACGGGCCTTCACCTGAGTCGGTTCAGGGCCGGCTGGGGAATTCATTACGGTTCAGGTAATGAAAAATCCCAGCGTGCCGCAGGGCCTCGGGGAAGGAGAGTTTTTCTTTTCTTCTTCCTTTTTTGCCCTGGTCTATGACTCCACCTTATAAAAGCTTCATTACATTTAGCAGACTGAAAATGTCCAATTACGCCCTAATCAAGGCGTCCCTACACAGCACCCTGACTCAACTAGGAGTCTCTATACTTATCACTGTCATTCTGAGCTACTGTCTGTCCAAAAGTATCCAGACAGCCCTCCTAATGAATTAGCTTGGAAGGTCCATACTAACGCAGTGACCAATAAAATAGGCTCATGAGCAGCATCCCATGAGCCTACGGTCACCACGTCCAATGCCTAGTGTGAGCTAGAAGGTATAAGGCCCCCACCACTGGGCTGTGTAGCAGTGAAACTGCATCATCTGGGGTGATGGAGCCCTTTGGGATGAGCTAAAGTGATCCAGAACTGAACATCCAGCATCAGCATCTGACCTCATGCTCTTGTGAATGCTGAATGCAATCAAATCCTCACAGTAATGTTCTTTCCACACTATTTCTCTGCTTGTTTGTGAGTCAGAAACAAGACATGTGAAATCACAGCATGCCATTGCTAGTGTTGGCAATAACTGTGGCTTTAAAGGCCGAACAGCATGTTATAATTAATTATACCACGCATCACAAAATAGCTTCAGGCAAATCCACGGCATGCTCATTGGTGGTGTAATGTCCATGTTGGTTCTAGTAATGGCCCTTCATCACCAGATGAAAATAAGTGTGAAAATGTTGATGCAAAAATAAAAAATGAATGAATAAAGGCAAAAAATGGAGTCTGTAAAAAAATTGAGGCAGAATGAGAAACAAATTGGCATGAATGCAAAAACCACAACAATCAGGCTGGAGGTTAAGGAACCAGCCTTGTGATCAGAGGGTTGCCGGTTCAATTCCCTGAACCTACAGTAATGACTGAAGTGCCCTTGAGCAAGGCACCCCAATTGCTCCCCAAGCACCATAGGTAGGGCGCCCACCACTCAGAGTAAGTGTAACTCTGCCCCCTTCCACTCACTGCCCACTAGTGTGTGTCTTAAGCAGAGTGTGTGGGAGTTTCTCTTCATGGATGGATTATAAGCGGAAGACAAAATTCCTCTGTGTGTAAACACGAATGGCACAACCCACACCTAATAATAATAATAAAAATGCAGAAAGCAAAAAATTCCAGCAAATGCCAAAAAACTTGAGGTGCATAATGGAAAAAATCCAGGTCAATGCAGAATGCAAAAAATGAGGGCAAATGTAAAAAAAAAAATGCAAAGAAATTGAATAGAATGCAAATATTTGAGGTGCAGAATCAAAAACCATCCACATTTAGTTCATTATTAGATGTTAGTCAAATTCAAAAAGTTAGCTACATGCAAAAAACTGAATCATAAACAAAAACATCTAGGTGAATACAAAACAGCTAAAACCTGAAGAGCAAAAAGAAAAACGGTGACTGCTACAACAGCATGCAAAAATCCCAACAAATACAAAATATGAGAGTCATGCAAAAACACAAAACCAGAATGTAACTGAGGGGAAGAGAAAAGCGCAGTCAAAATTAAAATCCAGGTCAACTAACCCATAATCAGCCACAACAAGGTGTTCATTACTGGTGAAGTTGGATAAGTTCCTGGATCCATAAAAATCAGTGCATCCTGGTGAAAACTGAATAGGAGCAGGAGAGGGAATCAGAATCAGAACAGGAGACCGACCCTCACATCCCTCACTCCATGTGTGTCAGTATGCGCGAGACACTGGCTCTCTCTGAGCGGCAATCACCTTTTAATTGAAAGAGGTGAAGAGAAGAAAAGAGAGGCACCAGGAAATTCCTGATTAGACACTGCAGGTCTCTCTCTCTCTCTCTCTCTCTCTTTCTCTCTCTTTTTCTGTTTTGTATTCCTCACACTCGCCAGTGGATGATTGGGGGAAAACGCTGTTGGCACAGAGTGCTGCAGATGGCAGATGGTGCCCTTTCTCTCTCTCTCTCTCTCTCTCTCCCTCCCTCTCTCTCTCTATCTCTCTCTCTCTCTCTCTCTCTCTAACACACATACACACTCCGAGTCCACTCCACGTTCTTTCTTATTCTAACACATTCACACACTCTGTATATGCAGTCTTCATCTCTCCATCTCTCTGTTCTGTGGCGTGCCCTCTTTACTCAGTCACTGAATGCTCAGCACAGTGTGTGTTGTGCTGGTGTGAGTGGATCAGACACAGCAGTGCTGCTGGACACCACAGTGTCAGTGTTGGACTGAGAATCATCCACAAACCAAAACTATCCAGCCAACAGCGTCCTGTGGGCAGCGTCCTGTGGGCAGCATCTTGTGGGCAGCGTCCTGTGGTCAGCGTCCCGTGGGCAGCATCCTGTAGCCACTGATGAAGGACTGGAGGAGGACCAACACTGCACTGTGCAGCAGCAGACAAGCTATCTTCTCTGACTGTACATCTACAAGGTGGACCAGCAAGATAGGGGTGTCTAATAGAGTGGACAGTGAGTGGACACAGTGTTTAACACTCCAGCAGCACTGCTGTGTCTGATCCACTCACACCAGCACCACACACACTAACACACCACCACCACGTCAGTGTCACTGTAGTGCTGAGAATGATCCACCACCTACATAATACCTGCTCTGTGGTGGTCCTGTGAGGGTCCTGACCAGGGTAATACAGTATACAGAGAAATAGATGGACTACAGTCTGTACCTGTAGAACTACAGAGTGCTCCTATATGGTCAGTGGAGCTGATAGAATAGATATGGAGTCTAGATATGAGGAGGTGGATCTAATGAAGTGACTGGTGAGTGTATAGAGGTAGGTATGTAACTCCTCCTCCTGCCTTCTGGATAAGACATAGTACTTCCGGTATAGCTGGAACGGGTAAACCCCCAGCTCCCATGCACAACACTGAGATTTAGCCCTCTGCTGCAAGACACTGTGGACCTGTACTTAGCATTAGCTATGTAGGCTAACGACATGTTTATGGCTAACGTCTGAAATCACTCAGTGCATACACACAAGTGAGCGGGCTCAGCATTGAGTTGCAGGAGTAGATGAGACTAATAGACTGGAGGCTATTCAAGAGAATACCAGGCAATGATAAAGAGCTTTTTGTCCAGCAGACTGGGGAGAAAAAATCTCAGTAAAAATAGCCCCGCTCTCTCTTTCACATTCTCTCTCTCTCTCTCTCGCCGACCTCCCACCACAGCCTCTCCATTTCTATAACCATAACGACCTCTTCATAGATCAGACAGCTGATGTGGAGAGCCCGCTTATAAAAAGGCTTGGTGGGGCTCTCGAGAGCAGGGAGAATAATTCAGTTACTTCCAGGTCAGGGCACTCATGAATTTACACATTTGTATGTTTTATTATTTTGATTTTAGCGAGTGGAGCGGTGTGAAAAAGCACCATCGCGGCCTGGAATGGTAAAATAGATGGGAATTTTCATTCCACAGAGTAATCACTGGCAATGGTGACGACCTCAATATTCCGGAATCTGAAATGCTTTATTATACACATGTGAATATAATGATGATGAAATCCGCTGCTGCTGCTCTCCCTCTCTCAGCGTCTCAATCACAAGTGGGATCCTGTCTGTCTGTTTGTGTGTCTGTCCGGCTATCTGCTGGTCCGTCTGCCTGTCAGCCTGTTTGTCCATTTGTCTGTCTGTCAGCCTGCCTATTCGTCTGTCTGCCTGTCAGCCTGTTTGTCCATTTGTCTGTCTGTCAGTCTGCCTACCCGTCTGTCAGTCAATTAGTCTGTTAGTTCATGTGTCAATCTGTATGGCCAGATGTCTGAATATGTCTCTGTCTGTCTGTCTTTCCATCTGTCTGTCTATCTATCTATCTGCCCGTTGATCTGTTTGAACATGGTAGTCTGTCTGTCTGTCTTTACATCTGTTTGCTAGTCTGGATCAATCTGCCTCTTTCTATATCTGTCCTGACAACTTTGTATATCTGTCTATCTGTATCTATCTGCCTACCTGTCAGTCAGTTTATCCATTTGTCTTTCTGACCAGCCATCTATCTATCCCATCTGTCTGTCTGATCTGTCAGTCTGCTTGTCTGGCCATCTTCTTTAACAGCTGTGTGACTATCTAGTTTTCCATCTGTTGTCTGTCTGTCTGCCTATCTGTCTGTCTGTCTGTCTGCCTATCTGTCTGTCTGTCTGTCTGTCTATCATTCTACCTGACCATCTGTCTATCTGTCTGATCTGTCTGCATTTATCAATCTGTCTGTCCATCTGTCTTTCTGTATGTATGACTGGTCATCTGCCTGTCTAAATCAACTTTCGTTAGTCTGTCTATCTGTCTGACTGTTGTCTATCCATCTGTCTTTTCATCTGGCTTGTTTGTCTGTCTGTCTGATCATCTGATCTCTGTGCATGTATCAGTCTGTCGGTCTGTACGACTGGACTTTGGTCTGTTTTCCCTGACCAGTTGTCTGTCCATCTGTCTTCTCTTTTGATTGTTTGTCTGTCTGTCTGTCTTCCCTCTGTCTGTCTGTCTGCCTCAACCTTTGTTAGTCTGCCTATCTGTCTGTCTATCTTCCGGACCAACTGTCCATCCCTCTGTCTTCCGATATGTCTGTCCGTCTTCCAGACCAACTGTCCATCCCTCTGTCTTCCGATATGTCTGTCTGTCTTTCAGACCAACTGTCCATCCCTCTGTCTTCCGATATGTCTGTCTGTCTTTCAGACCAACTGTCCATCCCTCTGTCTTCCGATATGTCTGTCTGTCTTTCAGACCATTTGTCTGTCTGACCAGCCACCAATCTGTGTGTCTGTCTCAACTTTAGTTAGTCTGCCTGTCTACCAGTCTGTCTACCTTCCTGACCAGCTCTTTGTCCATTAGTCTGGGTATCTGTGTGTCTGTCCTGTCATCTGCCATCAAATATATGTGAGTGTATCAGCTATTCGGTCTATCCCTCCAGGTCTGTCTATCTATCTTCATCAGTCCATCTGTCTATAAGTCTGTCTGTTAATCTGTAAGTCCATGTGTCTGCCTGTGTAGCGCTAATTGAAGGCCGTTGAGCATTTTTTAGATCAGGCTCCTTAAATATCAGTATCAACACACCGTCCCCCCTGAGTGGTCGTATTACTGAGAGCAGAGGAGGCAGGAACAGCTGCTTTTGACTGGAGATTACAAGGTTAAATCTATGCCACACATTTTAAAGACAAACAAATTATAAATACAGACCATAATTACATCATCGTCACCCCGAGCGCCCGAGACTCTCCCAGAGCAACATAACCACCGAAACTTCTGAACTGAGGCTGAGAATATCTGCGGCTATAAAAAGCGCTCTCAGCCGTGCGTGTAAGTGAAAGCTCAGTGAGAGGTTTTAAAGTGCAGCTCCGATCGGCTCAGTCTACAGCGTGTGTGTGTGTGTGTGTGTGTGGTGTAATTTCACTATAGAAGTGATGATGTCACTAACGGCCCCGCTGGTGCTGAAGTATCCGTGCAGAAGTAATGCTGCGGGTCCGGCTGCGTGGGCGAGTGAACTGTGATGTCACGGATTAATTATTGAACGAAAGGTCATATTCTCGGATTTGTCTCTGGTGCGCGCGTGCGCGATGATGTCACTCTGTTTTTGGAGGCATTAGTAGCAATGTGGCAGTTTAGAGCACCACAGACCCTGACATCAGACCGGATTAAATGTCAGAGAGAGAGAGAGAGAGAGAGAGAGAGAGAGAGAGAGAGAGAGAAAGAGGGAGAAAGAGGGAGACTAAGAGGGCACACACAGAGAGGGACAGAGGGAGAGAGACACTAAGGGCATACAGAGAGACAATAAGAGGGCACACAGAGAGAGAGAAAGAGAGACAGGGAGAGAGAGAGAGAGAGAGAGAGAGAGAGAGAGCGTGCAGAGAGACTAATGGCATAGAGAGAGAGAAAGAGAGACAGGGAGAGAGAGAGAGAGAGAAAGAGAGACAGGGAGAGAGAGAGACTAGGGGCATAGAGAGAGAAAGAGAGACAGGGAGAGAGAGAGAGACTAAGGGCATAGAGTGAGAAAGAGAGACAGGGAGAGAGAGAGAGACTAAGGGCACACAGAGGGACAATAAGAGGGCACAGAGAGAGAGAGAGAGAGAGACACTAAGAGAGCAGAGAGAGACAGATAGACAGACAGTGGGAAAGAGAGAGACACTAAGGGCATACAGAGAGACAATAAGATGGCACGCACAGAGAGAGAAAGAGAGACAGGGAGAGAGCGAGAGAGAGAGCGAGAGAGAGAGAGAAAGAGAGACAGGGAGAGAGAGAAAGAGAGAAAGAAAGACAGGGGGAGAGAGAGAGAGAGAGAGAGAGAGAGAGAGAGAGAGAGAGAGAGAGAGAGAGAGAGAGAGACGGGGAAGAGAGACTAAGGGCATAGAGAGAGAGCCACTAAGAGGGCAGAAAGAGAGAGATGGAGACAGAGAGGGAGAGAGAGAAAGACACTAAGGGCATAGAAAGAGACATTAAAGGGGCACAGAGAGAGATACTGGGAGGGCAGAGAGAGGAAGAAAGAGAGAAAGTCTGTATGTGTATAGAATATTAATCCACTGATCCTGCATCACCTCTCTACTTTTTCACTCTATCACTCCATTACTCCTCACTCTACACACACCTGCACATGCACACTCACCCTGGCCACTTTATTAGAAACCCTGAATGCCTTTCTCTGTAGCTGCGTTGGGGTTTAATAGTCCCACAGAGTCCACAGTGTGCTCACCTCCTAATCTTAGTGCTTGGTTGTAGTTTTTAAGATGCTGATGTTTGGCATGTTTTTTTAAAGGGGGCCGTCACACTTTTCCAAACCCTGCCTTGTTTTCCTTAGCTCTACGATCAGCTTCTATTCGTCATTGCCTCAAGCCTTCGGTTTGTGATCACCTGTGTTTGAATCTGAAGCTCCAGCTTGAGGTCGAAAGATGTATCTAGGCGTCCCCCCCTTCTGCCAAAATCCCACCTGTAGGGTGCCACAGAGTGAAGTATGAAAAAAATTCTATTCGTGTAGAACCAAAAACAAACCTGAATAACATTAACCTAAAGGGGTTCTGCTCTTGGTATGATGTTGAGCTTGAAACAATAGAAGAACCTTTTCTGGTGCTATGTAGAAGCATATACAACACATCCCCAATCTGAAGACTACGGTGGCAGAGAAGTGCAAAACAAACAAATATTGAAAAAAAAAATTAAAAAAATAAAAACAAATTTACAAAAAAATACATTTCAGAAAACAAAATTACAAAAATAAAAACAAATTCACAAAAAAATTACATTTTAGAAAACTAAATTACAAAAATAAAAACAAATTCACAAAAAAATTACAATTTTTAGAAAACTAAATTACAAAAAAAACAAATTCACAAAAAAATTACATTTCAGAAAACAAAATTACAAAAATAAAAACAAATTCACAAAAAAATTACATTTCAGAAAACTAAATTACAAAAATAAAAACAAATTCACAAAAAAAATTACATTTCAGAAAACATTTCAGAAAACAAAAAAAATTACATTTCAGAAAAAAAATAAAAACAAATTCAAAAAAATTACAAAAAATTACAATTTTTTAGACGTGAGCAGCCTGTTTGTCTTTAAATTCTCCAAAAAAAAAAAAAAATCCAAATTCACAAAAAAATTACATTTCAGAAAACAAAATTACAACGACGTGTAACACTTTTACCAGTACCGAACCACTTTTACAAACTGAATTCTGATGGAAAGGTTCCTCAAATGTTCATTTGACACTCTTGCTCAGCACATCACATGCAGCAGATCCAGTGGCAAGTATATCGTCACTGTCCAAAGAAAAACATGTATCTCCATTTTTGTTGATTTTTACTTTTATGCCTCATTTGATCACATGATATGATGTTTACACTGTGTGGAAATTTCATTAAGAATGGACCAACAGAAATGGCCCAAAACTGTTTGGAAAGATGTGTTTTTCCATTGATTCCCATTCAAATCAAATGAGGTTTTTGGCCTCTCCTGTAAAGTTGCCATTTTGGAGATACCTGTTTTTCTTTAGACATCAACGATATGCTAGCGTATCGATTTAAAGGCCTTAAAGAGTCTAATAAAAGAAAGTGAATATAACATTACAGGTACATCACTTCCCACCAGAGTACTGTGTAACACAAAAACCAAATGAATCAAATCAAAAATAAAACACGAGATTAAAGATTTCCCTCCCGGAAGCGGGTTTCTAATAAAGTGGCCAGTGTGTGGTGAGTTATATAGAGAATAAGGAGCAGCTTGTTTTACAGACTGATCGCTGGCACTGAGCTCATTACACTGTTCCTATAGAGCTGACTGTCGCACGCACAATCGTAAATATCCTCATTATCGCATTCACACCTGCAGCACACAAAGGGGTTTAATGGACATGCCAAGGTTTTATAACCACTTTAAACGTGTATTTATAGCATGTGGACTCCCCCACAGTCATGGCAGGCATGTCTAAACATGAAAACAGACCCTGCCATGTAAACACATGAACGCGCTGCCCATCAAAAGTTTGTGGGAACCATGCTTTGGTTGGAAATGTGTAGAGACAACGGGTGTGGCCTAATAGTCTGACGACCACACCTCTAACTTTAACATTATAAACAATGTATATGCTTATAATGTACGTACAGGTGCCTGAAAGTTTGTGAACCTGTTAGAATGCTCTGTATTACTGCATAAATATGACCTTAATGTCAATATGAATTAATATGACCGTAATATAAATATAAATATGACCTTAAACATAATTACATTTTCATACAAGGCCTGAAAAGTAAATGCCGAGAACCAAATTCAACAGACAAACATGTTATACTGAGGGAAGTGATCCAGTACTACATCTGTGGGTGTGGGAAACCTACATGAACCTATGCTTTCAGCATCTGGTTCGATGCCTTTGTGCGGTAACTACTGCGAATAAACATTCCCGGTAATTGTTGATCACTCCGGCACATAGGTGGAGGAATCTCAGCTCATTTGGCTGTACAGAATGGCTTAACGGTTGGCTATGGGTTTCTCCACAACACTTCTGTTGGCCAAACCTTTGACCTGGTCCCACCATAACACTAACTTTATCCTTTTTTCATTGTTTCTATTCTGAACTGATTTTAATTATGTGTTTAGGGTCATTGTCTTGCTGCTTGACCCATGTTCTCTTAAGATGCAGTTCACAAACAGATGTCCTGATATTTTCATTTAGAACTGGCTGCTGTAATTCAGAATTCATTGTCCCATACAGGACGGCAAGGTGTCTTAGCTTAAAACCATGACACTGCCGCCACTATGTTTCACAGATGAAGGTTAGAATGACTTGTCCATGTGATGTTTAGCAAACTTTTTGTAGGACAGAGGCTTTTTTCTTGCAACCCTGCCATGCACCCCTTTGTAAGGAACGTTAACATTAGCCACTTTAAGTAGCTTAAAAACACTGAAATAATACAGGGGTTGGACAATGAAACTGAAACACCTGTCATTTTAGTGTGGGAGGTCTCATGTCTAAATTGGACCAGCCTGGTGGCCAATCTTCATTAATTGCACATTGCACCAGTAAGAGCAGAGTGTGAAGGTTCAGTTAGCAGGTAAGAGCACAGTTCTGCTCAAAATACTGCAATGCACACAACATTATGGGTGACATACCAGAGTTCAAAAGAGGACAAACTGTTGGTGCACGTCTTGCTGGCGCATCTGTGACCAAGACAGCAAGTCTTTGTGATGTATCAAGAGCCACGCTATCCAGGGTAATGTCAGCATACCACCAAGAAGGACGAACCTCCACCAGCATCACGTAGTGACCTGGCCACTATCCTGCAAGAAGAATAGCTTAACATCCCTCTGACCACTGTGCAGGACGCAGTATATGTCATTCCCAAGACCAACTGACGCTGTATTGGCTGCAAAAGGAGGCCCTACACCATACTAATAAATAATTGTGGTCTAAAACCAGGTGTTTCAGTTTCATTGTCCAACCCCTGTAAGTATTATTTTATACAGTAATATTATAGTATTCTAGTATTTTATAGTATTAAAGTACTTTTTAAAGTATTATCTATACTATTCTATACTACTAATACTCTAGTGATTTTATATATTTAAAATATGAACTTCCAATTCTAGTAATTGTCTTGAGTACTATTTGTGGATATGGATATGTAGAATTGTTCATATACACATGATTCATTTAAGCATACTTAGATATATAAAAATAAATGTTTTAACAAGCAAATTAGATGCTTTTTTTATTTTACACGTGATGGATTTGGTGTATTTGGTGATTTGGAGGCTTTAATTTAGAAAAAATACATCAATAAATTTAAGATTGATTGTTAAAGAAAAGAAACAATCTGACCTTTATAGCAAATAACTTGAACGTCTAAATGTCTCTTGAGGATGTAATCGAGTACATAGACTCAACCAGGAGGACAAAAAAGTCCAAAAGTTAGACGAAAGACGTCAAACGAGGATAGTGCACCCATTGTTTAGACAGGGTTTTACTCAGCTTGCCTACTCCTCTTAGAAAATCCCTGACCAATAGAATGGGAGCCCAGTCCTGTGCCTAATGCCAAGTTTCAGCTAGAGCGGTATAAAGCCCCCCAAGCATTGGGCAATGGATCAGTGGAACGGTGTTCTCTGGAGAGATGAAGCTCCTTCCAATACCATAGGGATGAGCTGGAGCGATCATCCACCATCAGTACCTGACCTCGCTAATGCTCAATCGAATCCTCACAGCAATGTTCCATTATCTTGAGTACCACAAGCCTGGTTTATGCATGCTTTGGGAGATGCAGTATGGGGTTGCCAATAACCCTGGCACCAGCCGCTAAAACACTGTGTAAGCTACATGTACTCAAACATATGACGGTCAGTGTAGACACCTAACAAAGTGCGTTGTGCAGAGCGAGGTAATTGTGAGCTGCCCTGTGGGTGCAGTATGCGTAATTAGTCGTGTTTGCTAGGCAGTGGGGACTGACAGTAAGGTAAACAGGCAGGCCTCATTAAACTATCACAGACTTCTTCTAATGATGACACACACTGCAATCACAGCCGGCACTAACACACACTCGCCCCGCCTGACAAGATGCATCTACCAGGAGCCGAGGAAAATCAATACAACATGGTGTTGTGATATTTTAAAAGACCTAACGGTTGTGATACATGTAGGCTCAGGTATTATTTGATCAGTGTCTGTAGGTGTACAGGTTCTGGGTTTGTGTTGGACCAAAATTCTGCAGTTCCATTTATCCTATACACTGCTGGAAACATGTCTCCCAAACTCCAGATCCGATAGTGTATTAGATCTGTTTATTTAGAAAATCACTAATGACCTCCAGAAGCCTGTAGGACCATGCTTGCTGTGCGTTTCACCCCAGCCACCGCTCACCAGTCTCTCTGTAGGTCACTTGAGGTCATCTTACAGTGGTTAAGGGACATTGGAACGAGGTGGCGCTCATCACGGTCAGTAGAGAGTGGGTTTGGCCCTCTGCCAGTCTGTAGCTGTGTTGTCCTGTGTGTTTGCTGCTTGACCTTGTTCTTATGAACCAGACGCTCACTGTATCTGCCAGTAAAGCTAGAACCCAACCTTCTGTTCCTCACTAAGAACCTGCTGTACATATATACTGTATATATGACATCCATGATGATATTGTTTCATGCTTGGCCACACATGTGACGTAAGCAAGGATGGACCTTACCACTGACCCAACAGCCACGGTTGCTGACATTCAGGGAGCAATGATGTCCTCCATGAGTCATCCAGCACCGACGACTGCCCTTAGCACTACGTCACCATCAACAGACTGGAATGGTGTCATGCCAGATTGTCATGGAATGACTCAGAATGGCAGCGGGTCATCTTCAGTGACGAGGTGGAGTCTGTGATTGGTGGAGACAACCAATGAGGTACCATGGTCAGCGGTAAGATGTTCCTGGTAACCTTTGTCTTCCTGTGTACTCCAGAGTCCAGTGGGGAAGCTTTACACCACTCCAGTCGACGCCTGGTATTGAGCATAGGGATCTTAGGCTTGTGCACTACTGCTCAGTCATAGAGGGACCATTTTGTGACCATGATGCACAGCTCCTGTGGTGACGTTGCTGTGAAGGCAATATGGGGAATAAGCAATACAAAACAGAGGCTAGTTCATTTTTACTTGATTCAGCCGTCAGTGGACACACTCAGTGAGTTTGCATGGTCTACGGCTTTGCTGTTGTCACTCCTTTACCTTCTATTTCATCATAGTAGGACTTACAGCTGTCTGGGGCAGATCTAGTAAAGCAGACAAGTGGCATCCTATGGCACACTCTACTGTCCTATTAAACTGTCTAAAGAGACTGCATGGCTACGTATTGGCTTGACTAGATGTAGTAGATGTAGTGGCTGATTTCATGCTCGTGCTAGCAATGGGTGTGACTTAACGCCAGAACTAGATCATAACGAGGAGTGTCCGGATCAGCCCAGCGTTCTACGAATCCCTAATTAGAACACCTCAAATGTCTGTGGTACTCTGATTTCCACCCGCAGCAGCCGCTCTTTCTGTAAAGCACTGAAAAGAGTCTTTGTTGCTTTTGGTTAGCGTGATTTAATTAACAAGGCGGCGCTTGGAGGAGCGAAGATCTTGTTTAGATAGCTAAACTATGCTCACTCCCTCTCCAACACATACACAGAGCAATTCTGAAGTGCTCTCGGTTTGGCGTGCCACTCCAAGTTCCAGGAGGCACGGACTTCACACGCTCCACACGCAACTTAACTCTAATTCATGCTAATGCATGCAGCCTGCATGTGTGCATTATGCTCGGTGCGTCACAGCCTTAGCGGCTCTGCTGAATGAAGGGAAATGGAAATGACCGCTACTGGGAGTAAACAGTCCGAGGGAAGTCCCAGCCAGGGCAGACCAGAGTGGGAGTGAAATCTAAAATGCACAGTGATGTATCTTTGGGTGAATCGTGCTATCAGGGAGGGTCTCGGAGCCAGCTGAGCGTTTCTCTCCATGACTGGTGGGGAAGGTGGGAGTGGAACCATCATACTGTATTATCAAATAATATTGTTTTGCTCCGCCCACTAGTGCATGATGATGTAAGCAAAAGCCATAACATGATGCCAAGCACAAGCAAAAGAGTTTGATGGAATCGTGCTTAATAATGTTGTTAACGAGGTTTTGATTTCAGGTTGTCTTTAAAGTGCTCCAAAGATTTCTGGAACAATTCTACATCCGTTCACAGTGTACACTGCAGTTCACCTTGTAGAAACAAAAAAAAACATTCATGGTTTTGCTCCAACAGTGAAAACTGAAATGTTTCTCCACACTACGGTGGCCAAGAAAACAAAATTACAAAACTAAAAACAAATTTACAAAAGAAAAAAGTTATATTCACAAAAACAAAATTACAAAATGAAAACAAATTTTCCAAACAAAAAAAATGACATTCAAAAAAACAAAATTACCAAAGTAAAAACTAATAATTTGCCAAATAAAAAAAAATTACATTCAAAAAAACAGAATTACAAAAATAAAAACAAAAGAAAAAAAATTACATTCCAAAAAACTAATTACAAAAGTTAATTAGTTTGTAAATTTGTTTTTTATTTTTGTAGTTTTGTTTTCAATTTTTTTTTTGCCCTTGTAGATTTGTTTTTGTTTTTATGAATTTGTTTTCATTTTTGTAATTTTGTTTTTAAAATGTTTTGCATTTCTCAGCCACCATACCACACATCCCTGACAGTATAACAGACAGGCGGCGTGTTCCAGATCCACCCAGTGGCTTCAGGGTTCATTAAATTAATTATTCTTAGACTAAAACAGAATATGGCCTTCATATGTCACTCTGAGCACATAGCAGGTATCTCTCCAATACCTTACAAGATGCAAAAGTCAGAGGTTTCCAGACCAATCAGTTACTGGTGCTTCCAACTGAAGCTTCTGCCACAGACCACACTGACGCTAACTGGAAGGAAAATGGACACAAAGAAATGAAGGTGCAATGTTGGTATATGGATAAACAGATTAGTGGATGAAGGTACAATGTTGCTGACGGATAAAAAAATGAATGGATGAAGGAACAATGTTAGTGTATGGTAAAGGAATGATGGGATGAAGGCTCAGTTGATGGAACTTAGCTATAGGAATGAATGGATGAAGGTACAATATTTTTTATGGGTAAAGGAATGAACAAATTAGGAAATACTGGTGGTTATGGACAAAGGAATGAACGAATAAAGGAACAGTGTTGGTGATGGATAAAGAAATGAACGAATAAAGGAACAGTGTTGGTGATGGATAAAGGATGGAACGAATAAAGGAACAGTGTTGGTTATGGACAAAGGAATGAACGAATAAAGGAACAATGTTGGTGATGGATAAAGGAATGAACAATTAAAGGAACACTGTTGGTGATGGATTAAGGAATGAACGAATAAAGGAACAGTGTTGGTGATGGATAAAGGAATAAACGAATAAAGGAACAGTGTTGGTGATGGACAAAGGAATGAACGAATAAAGGAACAGTGTTGGTGATGGATAAAGGAATGAACGATTAAAGGAACAGTGTTGGTGATGGACAAAGGAATGAACGAATAAAGGAACAGTGTTGGTGATGGACAAAGGAATGAACGAATAAAGGAACAGTGTTGGTGATGGATAAAGGAATAAACGAATAAAGGAACAGTGTTGGTGATGGATAAAGGAATGAACGAATAAAGGAACAGTGTTGGTGATGGATAAAGGAATGAACGATTAAAGGAACAGTGTTGGTGATGGATAAAGGAATGAATGATTAAAGGAACAGTGTTGGTGATGGACAAAGGAATGAACGAATAAAGGAACAGTGTTGGTGATGGATTAAGGAATGAACGATTAAAGGAACAGTGTTGGTGATGGATAAAGGAATAAACGAATAAAGGAACAGTGTTGGTGATGGACAAAGGAATGAACGAATAAAGGAACAGTGTTGGTGATGGATAAAGGAATGAACGATTAAAGGAACAGTGTTGGTGATGGATTAAGGAATGAACGAATAAAGGAACAGTGTTGGTGATGGATAAAGGAATAAACGAATAAAGGAACAGTGTTGGTGATGGACAAAGGAATGAACAAATAAAGGAACAGTGTTGGTGATGGATAAAGGAATGAACGATTAAAGGAAGAGTGTTGGTGATGGATAAAGGAATGAACGAATAAAGGAACAGTGTTGGTGATGGATTAAGGAATGAACGAATAAAGGAACAGTGTTGGTGATGGATTAAGGAATGAACGAATAAAGGAACAGTGTTGGTGATGGATAAAGGAATAAACGAATAAAGGAACAGTGTTGGTGATGGATTAAGGAATGAACGAATAAAGGAACAGTGTTGGTGATGGATTAAGGAATGAACGAATAAAGGAACAGTGTTGGTGATGGATTAAGGAATGAACGAATAAAGGAACAGTGTTGGTGATGGATAAAGGAATAAACGAATAAAGGAACAGTGTTGGTGATGGATAAAGGAATGAACGAATAAAGGAACAGTGTTGGTTATGGACAAAGGAATGAACGAATAAAGGAACAGTGTTGGTGATGGACAAAGGAATGAACGAATAAAGGAACAGTGTTGGTGATGGATAAAGGAATGAACGAATAAAGGAACAGTGTTGGTGATGGATAAAGGAATGAACGAATAAAGGAACAGTGTTGGTGAGAATAAAGGAACAGTGTTGGTGATGGATAAAGGAATGAACGAATAAAGGAACAGTGTTGGTGATGGATAAAGGAATGAACGAATAAAGGAACAGTGTTGGTGATGGATTAAGGAATGAATGAATAAAGGAACAGTGTTGGAGATGGATAAAGGAATGAACGAATAAAGGAACAGTGTTGGTGATGGATTAAGGAATGAACGAATAAAGGAACAGTGTTGGTGATGGATTAAGGAATGAACGAATAAAGGAACAGTGTTGGTGATGGATAAAGGAATGAACGAATAAAGGAACAGTGTTGGTGATGGATAAAGGAATGAACGAATAAAGGAACAGTGTTGGTGATGGATAAAGGAATGAACGAATAAAGGAACAGTGTTGGTGATGGATAAAGGAATGATGGGGTGACAGGCAGCTACATACAGGCGGTCTAGCTTGCTGGCTTTTCAGCACACTGTGTTAGCTTTAGCTCGCTAACTTTCCATGGCCCAGTTTGTTTAGGTGAGGCAAGAGACGTCAGCCTCGTGATTGGTTAATGAGTGCTTATGGAATCAGCACCCAGATTAGCACTGGTTCGTTTACGTGGAGAGGGACAGAAAGGGAATACGTGTATTAGACTTTGGGAAGACTTTGCACATGCATGCTGTGGCCCAGAGGAACAGCGCAGCTTAATTAGCAGGGAAACAGAGAATTAGCTTCCCTGGGAGTTTACTGCTTCTCTAGATAAGGTTCGGTTGCTAGTATATACTTGTGTAGTGTCCGGTCACAAACTGTAGTGCTAGCAGCATGTGTTATAGGAATCTTATAGGAATTCCGGTAGTATCTCTTTCTCGGTATTAAGGTTTTCTCCTCTTAACGTAGTATTTATCTCACCCCGTTTCATATTCTGTTGTTTTAATTTTACAGACTAACCTCCCTCTCTCTCTCTCTCTCTATGCAAACCCCCACACCCCCCTCCCTCCTTATGTCATTATGAAGCTCTAATTGAAAGGCACACTGGCTCCCCGCAGAGATTCTGTCTTCAGGGACGTATCTGGAGAGACGGGAGACCGTTCGACTTGGCATCATAATTACTGCCTTTTAATGCGGTGGAAAGATAGAGACCTACTCCTCCTGCAAGACGACACATACGCCGCTGTTCTTTCCGTTACTGCATAAAGAACAGATTGTCTTTTGTTCACGAACACACAGGCGAAAACTGCGCTGGTCAGGCTGAGGTCCAGGGCCCTCGGAGACATGGCAGCGGTCACTCCGAAACAGAAAAACAAAAGTAGCCTCGGACCTCACGGCCATGCCAGGGGATGTCGTCGAAAAGCTTGACCCTAATGTCCTCCACACATACAGGGCTGTTGGACTGACCTCTGTGGGCAGAGCTAGCTGGGCCTGAGGCCACCTGTCCAATGTCTGGAGTTATTACTGTTGGTTCACTACAATATTTTAATGTACTGATGTACCATGTGCGGGCTGCGTCCAGAATAGCCTACTTAGTACGAACTGGACTGCACCCAGTGCTAAAGCTGTGGGGTTCTTTCAGTACATAAGTGCAAAACAACCCCGGAAACACTATGTCCGCCATCTTACCAGCATCCTGTGACATAAGACGTCCGACCACCACTGTAAATGTCCTGCTATTTACTAAAAACCTTTCAGATGAGACTTTCGGTATAGCTTTTTTGGCTAACAAGCTAGCTAATACGAAATGACCTCAGCTTGAATTCACCGCTAGCCTTACAGACACAAGGCCATGCCAGGAGGTGCCTTCGAAAAGCTAGACCCCAACGTCCTCCACACATACATGGTTATCAGACCTCAGCTTGCATTCACTGCTAGCTTGCTAGCTTGCTGCTAGCTCACAATTGATAACCCATCAAAAACACACAAAATGGGCCTGACATTGATGGGCCTGGAGTGACATATAATGTTACTTGGTGTTCAAATGTTTTGGCAGCTGAATCATGGGATAGCACAGTGTGCTGGGGTCACATCTTTTAAAATACAGGGAATGCCACGTACGGCTTGGTGAGTACTGTGTATTCGGGAACACTAGCTACTCACTGCCTTCACGTACCGTGTAGTGTGGAAGTAGGCGATGTCACACGCAGCTATGGTGTAAACCTAAACGTCTAAAATTATTACTTTTTTTTTGTTGTGCTTTTTAAATGTAATGCTTTGCTTATTATTAGCGACAGCAACACTAGCTCATGTTTAAACTGTGTTGGGGTTTCGCGTAGGGCGGTCATACGTCCAGGTTTAGGCCGGACAGTTCTACCCCCCAGTACTCCGTCCAGCATAATACCTGGACAGACACCCATTAGTTCTCTTTTTGGGATTAACTATTGAAAACGTTCACTCACCAGCAACATTACGTGTGCCATTGGCTCATGTCCATGTTAATTATAAATTACTTTGCCAATTAGCATCTGCCACGTAGCCGCATTAGCATGACCAGGCTCTATATTCTTTTAACCCTTTAAAGTGTAAAGTTATTTATATCAGTTTGCTGTACTACTGAAATACATTTCAGACTTCAGCCATAGCCATGTACAGGGGTAGGACAATGAAACTGAAACACCTGTCATTTTAGTGTGGGATGTCTCATGGCTAAATTGGACCAGCCTGGTGGCCAATCTTCATTAATTGCACATTGCACCAGTAAGAGCAGAGTGTGGAGGTTCAGTTAGCAGGTAAGAGCACAGTTCTGCTCAAAATACTGCAATGCACACAGCATTATGGGTGACATACCAGAGTTCAAAAGAGGACAAATTGTTGGTGCACGTCTTGCTGGCGCGTCTTTGACCAAGACAGCAAGCCTTTGTGATGTATCAAGAGCCACGGTATCCAGGGTAATGTCAGCATACCACCAAAAAGGACGAACCACATCCAACAGGATTAACTGTGGACGCAAGAGGAAGCTGTCTGAAAGGGATGTTCGGGTGCTAACCCGGATTGTATCCAAAAAACATAAACCCACGGCTGCCCAAATGATGCTGTATTGGCCGCAAAAGGAGGCCCTACACCATACTAATAAATGATTGTGGTCTAAAACCAGGTGTTTCAGTTTCATTGTCCAACCCCTGTACATATATATATATATAGTTCATAGAAGTGGACTACCCTACCATACCAGTATAGTGTGGAACATGCCTTGTTACTGATGCATGATAATCAGTTACATCATCTCACGGGAATAATCGCTCACACTTCATACCAAACGCACAAGCTGATGACATAACCCTGCGATAAAGCCCTGCTGTGTGTTATTGCTCCTAGGATGGCTTTTACTAACAGTGTCAAGAGGGACACCCTGGGGTTTCCTGTCATTTTGAATTATGGGAAATATAAATCATAATTCACACCGTGCAGTATCAGATACACTTATATAAGAACCACATGCATCTGCAGATCTCTAGGAGGGACTGTGGCCTGCACACACATGTATATATATATATATATATATATATATAATACCAGTTAATGGTCTAAAGAAAAATCAATAACACATCTGCTATGGAGAATAAACCTCTACCTTATTTAATACTTTAATTAATGTTTATTTACTGAAATTAGCATACTGGGTCCTGCCCCTGTCATGGTATGGCCTGTCTTTCAGAAGTCACACAGTGATTGCTGTGCAGTGACTGGAGAGGAAAATAGGATGAGTCTTGAGATGGTCCTGATCTGTAATGTTAACTGTCTAGTCGTGCCCTTTCGTTCCAGTACAGTATACAGGGACTAGCAGTCAGTATATAGTACACAGCCAAAGACTACCGCAGGCCTATAAAGGCTACCGCACACCGGATGAGAATTTAAACTTGTATAGATTTGATTTAATACTGCTTTAAACACGGTTTACTGAATTTGGCCTCATTGAAATAACACTTTTAGCAAAGGTTTGTTTTATAGGAGGTGCAGTAACTATAATGTGGATGCAAACACCGTCTAGCAAGGGTTGCCGCACATTCTGGATTTTCTCTGAACTTCCTGGATTTCTCTTCAGGAAAAATCCCATTCCTACTGATACACACAAATGTCCAAAATAACCAACACTATAAAAGGGGGCCTTTGCAGGAGTCTGTAAGGCAGCTCAGGCTAATGTTGTTACATAACACTAGAAGTCAATAGTCACCCAAATAGTCATCCCCAAAACATCTCTCAATCTGCTCAAAGTGTGTCCAGGTCTTCATCTGGCCTGCACAGTCAGTGTGGTCCAGAACAGTGTGACCTACAGTCATGCATTCTGTTTAGCCACTCAACAGGCGGTCCAGACCTCAGAGTTTCTGAATTATGTGTTTGGGATTACGTGCATGGAGAAGGTCCTCACAAGGCTGTATATACAGGCTTTGGTCCCGGCAATCTGGCATATACCTGGCCATCTCTGTCACATACACAAATATCATCTACATACACGTATGTTTGTTTTAGTGTATTATGAGGACATTATATAGACTTCCATTCATTTTCTGTAGACTTAGTCAGAGCTTAACCAGAACTATCACTAACCTAACCCTAGTCCTAACCTTACCCTTACCCTAACCTTAACCTCAGTCTAACTTTGCATTAAAACATGTTTTCACCTAAAATTGAAAGCTTCACAGAACAAGGAACAAAGGTCCCCACAATGTAAGTGTATATAAATGGTTTGGTCCTGTCATGTGGCATAAACCTAACCAGCAGTCTCTCTTACAAAATACCACACACACACACACACGTTTGTTTCTGTGAATTATGGGGACATTATATAGACTTCCATTCATTCTCTGGAGACTACTCAGACCTTAGCCATACCTACTACTAGCCTAACCCTAATCCTAACTGTAACCTTACACTAACCCCAAGCCTAATCTTACACCAACCCAAACCCAAACCTTTGCCATAACTATTACTAGCCTAACGCTTACCTCATCTTTACCCTAACCTTACCCTAACCCTAACTCATCCTAACTTTAATCTTACCTTTACCTTACCCTAACCTTTACCGGAACTACTACTAGCCCAACCCTAACCTCAACTTAACTCTACCCCTATTCCTAACCTCACCCAAACTCATCCTAACCTTAATCTTACCCTTACCTAATCAGAACTACTACCACCCTACACCTAACCTCATCCTAACCTTAATCCTACCCTTACCTTACCCTAACCTTTACCGGAACTACTACTAGCCTAACACTTACCTCATCTTTACCCTTGGCAGTCGTGGGCTAAAGGTTAGGGAACCAGCCTTGTGACCGGAGGGTTGCTGGTTCGATTCCCTGAGCCTACAGTAACGACTGAGGTGCCCTTGAGCAAGGCACCTAACCCCTAACTGCTCCCCGGGTGCTGTGGATAGGGCTGCCCACCGCTCCGGGTAAGTGTGCTCACTGCCCCCTAGTGTGTTCACTAGTGAGTGTGTATGTGGGTGTTTCACTTCACAGATGGGTTAAATGCGGAGACTAAATTTCCCCACTGTGGGATCAACAAGGAAATCAAGATAACCTTATCCTAACTTTAATCTTACCTTTACCGGAACTACTACTAGCCCAACCCTAACCTCAACTTAACTCTACCCCTATTCCTAACCTCACCCGAACTCATCCTAACCTATACAAGAACTGCTATTAGCCTAGGCCTAACCTCACCTTAATTCTCCCCCTAACTCCAACCCAAACTTTAATTCTGACCCTAATATCACCCTAACCTTAACCTTAGCCTCACCCTAATCTCACCCAAACCCTAAAACACGTTTTTACCTCAAATGTAATGTAGAGTACATAGCTACAGGTTTTCAACCCCAATGTGGCATAAATCTGGTGCATGCTCGCGCGCGCACGCACACACTAACACACATACACACATGCTCGCACAAGCGCGCACGCACTCGCACACGCATCTCTATTATACACACGCAAACAATTTCTCTCTCTCTCTCTCTCTCTCTCTCACACACACACACACACACACGCACACGCGCGCGCGCACGCACACACACAAAATCTCCCAGAAAAACACAAATGTGCGCATGCTTTAGCTGCCATGTCCACTCCTCCACACACACCATCCCTGACCAACACGTTCGCTCAACAGCGAAAAACAGCAGAGAGCAATACGCACACACACACAACCACACACATCCACACACACGCACACACACACACACACACACACACACAACCACACACACGCACACACACACACAACCACACACACACACGCAAACCGTGTCACCCACAAGGCTCTCCGGCAAAACCCCCTCTTTAATACCAAATCCCCACAGCACATCTGTCAGGGCGAACTGACGGTGCGTCACGGCGGCTCACACGCGCGCGCACGCATCCTAACGGTCCACCATCGCTCTACATGTGCATCCAAAGCCAACGCAGCAGCAACAGCCCCGCAACAGCACCGCACTGCACTCGCACACTCACATGCGTGCGCCTGCCATCAGCCGCGCGGCGACGGACTGGAGAAGCGCTCGTGCTGACGAGCTTCCCTCTCCCACCAGACGCACACGCGCTGGAATACGGCAGTTCTGTTTATTTACTGGCCACATACTGAGATTACAGCTCACGTGAGAGAGACAACGCAGATGCCGGAACACAGCCTGCGATCAGAGATCCGAGCAGAGACAGGAGAAAGGAGGGAAAAGGAGGAAAAGAAAAAAGAAAGGAGGCGACCAGCGAGTATAACACGGTCTGAAAATGTGAGCAGCAGCAGCTTACCTGAGCTGGAGAGAATCCGCTGAAAGAGTGAGGCTGGATTCGCCTGCGTGCTTCACTACAGAGGGATCAGAGAGGGAGAGCGAGAGCGAGAGAGAGAGAGAGAGGAGAGGGAGAGAGTGAGGGAGGGACGGAGGGAGGCGGGGGATAAAATCTAAATGTACTTGAAATAAACGCTGGAATCAATTAAATTCCCAGTCCATCGTTTCTTCATGTTTTGGCGATGATTAAGCCACGATTAAGAGAGAGAGAGAGAGAGAGAGAGAGAGAGAGAGAGAGAGAGAGAGAGAGAGAGAGAGAGAGAAGCAAGTAAGAGAAAGAGAGATAAATAGACAAGCGAGAGAAGCAACAGAGAGAGAGAGAGAGAGAGAGAGAGAAAGAAAGAGAGAGAGAGAGAGAGAGAAAAGCAAGTAAGAGAAAGAGAGATAAATAGACAAGCGAGAGAAGCAACAGAGAGAGAGAGAGAGAAGCAAGTAAGAGAAAGAGAGATAAATAGACAAGCGAGAGAAGCAACAGAGAGAGAGAGAGCAGAGAAAGAGAGCAGAGAAAGAGAGAGAGAGAGAAGCAAGTAAGAGAAAGAGAGATAAATAGACAAGCGAGAGAAGCAACAGAGAGAGAGAGAGAGAGAGAGAGAGAGAGAGTAAGAGACCAGAAAAGGAAAAGCAAGAGAAAGAGACAGAGAGACACCAGAGAAAGAGAGACCAGGGAGAGCGAGCGGCAACAGAGAGAGAGAGACCAGAGAAAGAGAGAGACCAGAGAAAGAGAGTGGCAAGAAAGAGAGAGAAGCAAGAAAGAGAGAAATAGACCAGAGAGAGAGAAGCAACAGACAGAGAGAATGAGAGGCAAGAGAAAGAGACCAGAGAAAGAGAAGCAAGAGAGAAAAAGAGAGAATAAGAGAGAGACCAGAGAAGCAAAGGAGAGAGAGAGTGAGAGAGAGAGAAGTGAGAGGGAGAAACATGAAAGAGAGAGATAAAAGCCGGAGAAAGAGAGACGCGAGATAGAATGAATTAGAGGGTAGCAGGAGGAAGAACAGACTCGACTTTTAATCCACCTCTAATAAAACACTATCAACAGAAACAACAGCAGTTACAAACGGAAACATCAAAAGACGAGTGACAGAGAGACCGACTCATGTGTTCACCCAGCCGGGCACGCTGGAGAAAAACATGAAACTGAAAACAGTCTGATACCCCACCAAACGGACAACCCTCCCTAACTGAGGGGTCAGTCCAACATCACCCACCTTCTTCTCAATGGGTCTCCTATACAGGGACCGCCAGCTACCTTTAGAGGAGGAGCCCATCTGAACCACAGCTGCCAATTTAGACTGTTGCATGTCTCTTAGGCTGTGAAGGTCCAGTGCTTTAGTACAGGGATGATAAAAAAAGATTGCTGATAAAGAGGACTGGAATGAGCCGGGGTTTCCACAGACAAGAGCAGCCCTGACTTTCCTGCCAGTCTTCCCAGCCAGAACCCACCACCAGTTCAGGGAACACAACGCTTTCATACTGGCACTGTTCCACGGGTACTCAGTTCAGGTACCAGACTGACCTGAAGTCAGCCATCTCTGCCAGTTCTTCCGGCAACACCCAGTCCACACTCCTTAGTAAGTGGAAGACCTTGGGAATTAAAGGCAATCCTTAACCGCTCTAGTATCTGGTCCAATGATGGAAAGTCAGGGTTTAAAAACTGTGGCTCCTCAAGAAGGCATACAGATGGATCAGCATTGAAAATCCCGGAAAAGGGGAAAAGCTGCCATGCCTCAACCGCCGCTAAGGACAAAAGCAGTCCGGCCTCCTAAATCCACTGTCACTAACTGGAAAGAGAACAGATGTCTGTCCAAGCCCAATTTACCAGCCACCCGCAGTAGAGCACAGGCAACCTCCATCCAGCTGTGACGACTATAGCACAGCAGCCGCTGCACAGCAACCTGAGGCATATGTCTATTAGCCCCCGTCCCCTCTCATCCAGCGTCATCCATTCCCGAAAAACTTCAGCTGCCCAAGCGGACTAAGCATAGTAAACTGATGCCACAGAGGAGATGTGGTAAGGTTGTCCGTGATCAGAACTCAACCCCTATATAACCGGGGTAGCAACCAAGACCGTTCAGACAACCTGGCCACCTTTCTCCACTACACCTTCCCAATTCCTAGCCTTCACTTCCTCAGTGCCCAGCCATACCCCTAAACACTTTAACCCAGTCCTACTTCACTGAACACCACTTGGAAGGGGTGGTAAAGGGTAATCTTTACCGCTACACCAGAGAGCCTCCGTTTTGCCAAAGGTAGGGGAACCATAAAGCTCATTAGCACACTCAGAAACCTTTATTAGAGAATTTCCAGCCTGCAGACTGGACAACCTTTGCTTAATAGGCAGTGTAAAGGTTTCACAGCAATTGAAAAGAATTGGCCAGACACTGAACATCCTTGTCTAATGTCCCTTAGTCTTAGCAAAATCAAACAAATCTCAAATTATCATAGATTGTTTTAAAACACAATAGAACTGATCTTCGTATACAAATTTTCCAGATCTCCCTTGAGTCTATTTGCAAAGCAGCGTGATAGAATCGTGTAATCAGAACACAGAAGTGGCAGAAGTCCCCAGGTTTTAAAGAAGCAAAGATCTCCTTCTTGGCTAAAAGGTACAAGGCAGCTTTTTGGAAGTGCTCATCAAAACTAGCCTGTGAAACTTCAAACAAGTCCCTCCAGGTAGTTTCCAAAACAGCCATATAGAGGTCAACCAGCAAGCCATCTTCAGCAGGGGCTCAGCCAGAAGTGAACTGATAACCAGCATTGGCAACCTCATCAAATGGCAAAGCAGTGTCCAGTTCCTGTTGGTGTTGCTAATCTAGCTGGGGTAACTCATCCAGCGGGATCCTGAAACACTGTTGATCCAGGGCACTTGCTGCAAACAGCTCAGATATAAAACCTATAGCCACCCTTCTTATCTCAACGTGGTCTGGGTAACAGTTCCATCATTCTCACACAGGCAAGCATCTTGAACGAACCAATCAGAAACGACTTCCTGACCGGGAGGTGAATCGGAAGCGATTGTCGTGTGGATAATCTAGTGGTGTTAGAGCACCATCGAGTCAATCTCGCATCCTCCAATTGCTGATCAGGGCCCTGCTGATTTTATCAATCATGTTTAACTGGTTACGGCTGAAACCATGAGAAGCTCCTCTAGTGAAATGGCCATGTGACACAGTCAGTGAGAGGACATGCTTCATCCAATAGCAAGCTAGTTATAAAAAGGTGAAGAGAGCGAACGCCTGCCGATTCCATCCCTTCTACCATCTACTTTCTCCACACATATCTTGACCACTTCAGCCAAAAAGTTCTATTTAAGTCATCGTTAGTCCACAGAACTGTTTTCAAAACACATCAGTCTATTTGACGTGTTTATTGGCAAACTGCGGACACTGAAATGTGTGGTGAGGATGCAGGAAAGGTTTTTTCGGACTCTTCCATTGAGGTCATAGTGGTGCAGGTGTTGCTGCGCAGTAGAGCCGACCACCACTCTAGAGTCTGCTTCCTGATCGGTATTTTGTAGTGGCTTTTTTCTTGGTCCTGGTCTTGCTCTTTCAGATGTCAACTTGACCTCCCCTGTTCCTGCTTAAAGGATTTCAGGGCTGCTGATGTTGACATGTGGTTTGAGCACTCATATGAAGCTGTGAAATTAGCATCACCTGATCTTTCCTAGCGATGACTGTGAACAAGCTGTATCGCTAACAGGTTAATCAAGGACTGGGAAGAGGACTGAGGTTATGAGAGAGTCCAAGTCGCTCAGGAAGCCCAAATATTTGCATTCTTCTTCATTTTTTGACCATGAATGGTACAAAACATGCAGTTTAACTCGCTCAACCATCCACTTCATCCAATAGCAGCGTAGTTATAAAAAGGTGAAGAGAGCGAACGCCTGCCGATTCCCTCCCTTCCTCAGAAATCCTTCTAAATGAACACTTACATATGATTTAAGCACAAAATTAATTAATGAGGCTAATTATACAGTGTGGGCACACACAGGCTGCCCTGGTGTTTAACGTTGTAGCCCAACAAACAACCTTAACATGTGCTGACATTATCCAAGTAGCATGAGTTCACTTGAAAGCGTCCATACCTCCAGCTCCTGATGGAAAGTAGAGCCAGGCATGCGCTTTCCAACCAGATCTTCATCCATAGCTTTTGCTTTGAAGCACCTCTGACACTTCCACTTCCGTGCTTGCATGTGGGATTTGGGGTGTGGGAAATTTTTCATGTGTGCATTGTTCTGATTTAGGACCACACATCAAGTGTAGTATGTGCTCCGATGGTATGCATCAGTCCCATAGTATGCGCCATGCCCAGGAGTCTTGTAAGAAGCCTTATGGGAGTCTTGGGTTGTCTTCCTTGCACAGCTCTTTTGAGATCTATCCAGAGATTTCTGGTGATGTTTTGGTCAAGGGTCTGTGAAGGCCAAGGCTAAGCCTTCAGCTTGCTCCGCTTGAGGTAGTCCAATATGGATTTTGGAGGTGTGTTTAGAATCATTATACTCTTTTCATGTTCATGCTTCCAGAATTTGCCGCCATTCTTGCCTTTACCGGTGATATGTTCCTAATGCCACTGGCTGCAAGACAAGCCCAATGCTTGATCGATTCAGCCCAATGCTTAACAGCTGAAGGTGATCTCTTCTTGGAATTCTACCACACATATCTTGACCACTTCAGCCAAAAAGTTCTATTTAAGTCATCATTAGTCCACAGAACTTGTTTTCAAAACACATCAGTCTATTTTACGTGTTTATTTGCAAACTGCGGACACTGAATTGTGTGGTGAGGATGCAGGAAAGGTTTCTTCCGACTCTTCCATTGAGGTCATAATGGTGCAGGTGTTGCTGCACAGTAGATCCGACCACCACTCTAGAGTCTGCTTCCTGATCGGTATTTTGTAGTGGCTTTTTTCTTGGTCCTGGTCTTGCTCTTTCAGATGTCAACTTGACCTCCCCTGTTTCTGCTTAAAGGATTTCAGGGCTGCTGATGTTGAGATGTGGTTGGAGGACTCATATGAAGCTGTGAAATTAGCATCACCTGATCTTTTTCTGAGGTTATGAGAGAGTCCAAGTCTCTCAGGAAACCCAAATATTTGCATTCTTCTCCATTTTTCGACCATAATGGTACAAAACATGCAGTTTATCTTCTACTCACTTAACCATCCACACAAACTGCCCAAACATTCACATGCCACTGTACTGGGAAGTAGAATAAGAAAGAACAGAGGAGAAAGAAATGAGTGAGAGAGAACAGAGAAACAGAATGGCAGAGAGAGAGAGAGAAAAGCAAAAGCAAACATGGTAACTAAACTGAACTGAACTGAACCAGAACAAACCAAATTGAACCAAATCCAATGGAGAGGAAACAAGTGCGCCAAATCAAACCAGGCTCAGAGTCAGGTCACACTAAACCGTAGTAAAATATGTCAAATAAATATCAATTCAATTCAGTTGCAATTAATTTAACTGAACTGAACTCATTTCATTGTACTGGACAGACTGGGAAACTGGGGTATTCCCAAACCGGAGATAGATGCGAGTTTGATTTTGCCGGTTTCAGCTTATGTCTGCTCTCTGTATGCCATTTTAAATAGTTTGGCTGATGAACCATCCGAGGTACATCACTGTTTCTTAGAGCTCTGCTGGTTTTTTAGATTTGTGGTTATCAAGGATTGTGTTTTAACTGTAGAAACCATATCACACACCGAACTGTATTCAGTTTACAACACCACTGCCCACAGAATCCAGAATATTCAACGCCCAGAACACTGTAGGGCATCAAAGCGTTCGAGAAACCAGAAAATGACCCAACTGATTAAACCCTGCAGCTCGTCAAGGTTGTTTAGCGGAATGCCAGGTTACTTCAGCTGCTCTGTGCTCCAGCTAGATCTGATCAGCTTCTTATCCATCAGCAGAAAGGTTAGATCAGTGTTTAAAGACCAAAGGCTCAATATAGATTTTGTATAGCTTGACATTTACATGAAGTAAAAATGATAGAAATAGAAAAGTAAAAAATAAAAATAACCATCTACAGGCACATCAGAAGGAGGTGTGGGATTGCAGTGCTGTTGGGAACAATACATGAT